>ML793810.1:20237-43383 GCA_009831015.1 Picea engelmannii
GGGTGTCATGTTCAAGAGCGACACTTACTGCCAATCAATACGAAGATGAAACATATCCCTTTCCCAAATTTTCCCCCACCATTTCTGGCAAGTACCTCTTTATTTTTACGCAAGCTTGAGGAGGATAACATATGCTTGTTGATGTAAGCTCATCCTTTGGACGAGTCCCTCAGAGTATGTTTAACGAACCCTAATAAGGAGTGGTTCGGTCCCATCACGGGTCTATCAATGCTTGTTTAACGAGTCTAGAGAAAGAAAACTCGAAGGTTTTTCAAGATTATAGAGTTTGGAAAAACACTTAAAAGAGAACTCTCTCAGTTCTTTTTTCGTAAAATAGTCTGGATGAGACCGAGAAAGAGAGAAATTATCGCTCACCAGATGCTTACTTCAAATACTTTATCGAGCATGAAAATAGCAAGGTCGCTCAGCGATCTTTTCATGTTTAGAGAGTCTGAAAAGAGCTTAAAGAGGACTCCAGGGGGGTTCCTTTTTTGTATAACCTTGTTGAGCCCGAAAAAGTGATAAAAGTATGCTCGATCACATTCTCATGTATTTACGAGCACAAGAACGGACAAAAACGACGCTTGAGGTTTTATGTAAAAACCATAAAAAACAATCAAAAAACACGATGTAAAAGAAAAACTATGTTCATATCCCGATATTTGATCATCAAGGTCATCACACCTGCAAGAATTACACTCAACATGACATTAGGGATTAGGGTTTAATTGATAAATAATCATAAAAAAACAAAATGATATAGTAAAAGTAAATAAAATGAGTAAATACTCTTTTTTCACCACACCATTTTTACATTTCCACTATTGATCTCAAAAAACCCCTCTTTTACCCTCCAATTTCGGTGACAGATTGCGGGAGCTACGAGAGACCATTCAGCGAGCTGTCTGCGACAATTAGGTAGGCATTTCGTCCTTAACACTTTCATGGTTCAATTTTATAATTTCATTGGTTAAATTTGCAGTTTTAGGTTGATTTTCTAATCCCTACATGCACGCTGCCATTCTCGCAGGCAAGCTATACGGGGCCTGCGAGAATGACGTGTTCTCGCAGGTGAGCCTAAGGCCACCCGTGAGGTTCTCGCACTGTGCACACATGGCACTTGTGAGAACTGCAAAGCCCAATTTTTTTTTAAATTTTTACCCAATGAAAAAGATCCAAAGCATGAAAAAAGTTAATAATCCTCTTATTGTGTTCCTTATGCAGATAATTTGCCATCAACATGGTGCTTGAGTGGCGTGAAAGGGAACATGAAGAGGATAATGCAATGGCCAAAAATCATCCACCTACCATAGCTTCTTTGAGAGATTGTGGGCTCTTGAAATACTTTCGCATCCCGAGCATGAGGGCTCAAATCAGACTATTAGAGTACCTGGTGCGTATGTGGGACCCTGATCAGCAGGTGTTTCATGTGGGGGCTCACACACTGTCCTTAGACATTGAGGACATTTAATTTTTGACTGGATTTTCTCAGTGCAGGTACTATGTGAGACTAACCAGTAGTAGAGGTGGTGGGCTAAAGATGAGTGAGTATTGCAAATTATAATGCGTTCTCGAGGCTGAGAGAAAGAAAGGAAAAGTAGCTATCTGGGGGGTACAAGACTTGATCCTCTGTACTATCCTTTTCACTTTAGCTCGGATGGATGGGAGTTATGCTCCTCACATGGCGTTGCAGAGTTATTTCCAGTATGCCATCGAGTGTACTGAGCCTCGGGTGTTCAACTGAGCATATGCTGTGCTTCGCAGTGTCAAAAAGAAATTAACTAAATGCAGATGTGGCAACCTGAAGCAATTCGGGTATGGATCTTTGTTGGTGTCCTTCTTCCTTGAGAGGGTTCCCGTACTGAGACTGCAAGTTGAGTGGAATATACCGGGTCCCAAGGATCCAAGGATGGTGAGATGGTGTCGGCTCATGGCTCGGCACATAGCAGGATCGATCATCAAGTATGATGATACTTTCTTTGACTGGCTTCAAACCCAGATGTTGATGGTTGATGACTACGCTTATGTCGGGTTGGATTTCCGAGGAGATCCAGACTTAACACTACCATAGGATACTCAGTGGGGTGACCTTGGTAAGAAGTACACACATTTTTCTCTTTTTAAATGTTTTGTGAATTTTTTATCATATTCAAATTTTTTTGTTTTATATGTTCATCCAAACACTAAAACAAAATTTTTTGTTGATAACACAGATGTTGGACCGTACAGACCTCTCGGCACTTCTCCCATCCAGCAGCGAGGAGAGGTAGCGACAGCACCAAAGTATGTTGAGGATTATCAAATAGTGGAACAGAATCTAGAGGGCCTGACTGCAGACATTCCAGACATGACTCTGGAAGAGGTTCCACGACGCGATCAACGTCATACTGTAGGGGTGTTAGCATCTATGAGTCGACTGCTCTGTAGGGTTGCTAGGGCAGTCGTGTGTTACCGTGAACGTCATCCATGACGTCACTTTGTAGAAGCTATAAGCTTCAATTTTTGACATTTTGGTCTTCGGACAAACTTTTTGTAAAAAACTCTTATGATCGTTATATATACAGACGACTTATACCGATTTACTTTATATTGTGTGAATTTCGATGTGTTTGATTTATAAATGATTCAAATGTCTGTCCAATACATAATTAGACAATGCATCTGTTAATGTATTTAGACATATAGGAATATGTTGATATTCAATGTGATCAAAATAACGTTCCAAGAGGCGAATTCACAAATACACCCGTAACAAAGTAGGACTTCGAATATAGTAGATATTACTTAACTGTAGTACTACAAGATGCGATTCAAGTTGCACAACCAAATGACGAATTTAGAGTGAGATAGCATCAACCAATAATTCAATAACGGAACTATACTCTGCAATATTGTTGGTCGCACGACCGAGGCATACACCTCGTAAAGATACAAGTTCGTTTGTTGGGGCATAAATTTCCCAGGCAGCGGAAGCAAGGTTCCGAGTACTACAGCTAGCACCATCAACAAAGCCAATATAGGGTAGCAAAGACTCCGACATCTGGAAATCAAACACAACGTCACATAAGGGCAGAGACTAGATAACGACCAAAGAAAACTATAGTAACACACAAAAAGTATGATACATTAAAAATACAAGTACTTGTGCACAGATGGTTTATGCATAGTACTTCTTCAAGTACAACCCATTCCTGGGTTCACTCAAAGGGATACCATCATAATCTACCAACTCAAATGCTTCTTTTTCCAAAACTCGGTGAACAATATAAGGACCTCGCCACATGGGTTCGAATTTCCCAGCTCCTAACACATCTCGATCTTGTTCATAGAGAAGAACAAGATCACCTTCAGAGAAAACGCGAGGCTTGACATGCTTGTCATATTGGGCCTTGACACGTTTTTTCTGGGCTTCTATTACTAGAGTGACATCACGTCGAGTTTCATGTAATCGCATAAGATACAATAGACGTTCTTCTTCAGTAGAAGTGTTGGGTAGGAGTTCAACAACTAGCTTCAGAGAGGGTATCTCGCATTCTATAGGAAGAATGGATTCCACACCATAGACTAACCGAAAAGGCGTAAACCCAGTAGCGGATTTGACAGATGTCCGGTACGCCCACAATGCCGAAAACAACATTGTGTGCCAACTTGTTTTATGAATTCCTATCATCCGTCGAAGCATAGTTATAAGAACTTTGTTAATCGCTTCGACTTGACTATTAGCTTTTGGATAATAGGGCATTGAGATATCATGGTGAAGACCCAACTTTTTCGTAAGTTCAGACATCATAAAATTCCTAAAGTGGCTACCGTGATCGGTGACGATAGCTTGGGGAACACCAAAATGAGCTATGATGTGATTAAAAAGAAACAATGCTGCGGTCTTTCCAGTATTGTCGAATGTCGGCATCGCCTCGACCCATTTCGTAAAGTAATCAATGGCTACAATGATGTAACCATGCCCCCCGACCGAGTGAGGGTGACATGTCATGAAATCGATGCCCCATTTTGCAAAAGGACCAACTGAGACCACAGGATGAAGAGGAGCAGGATGTGACCGAATTTTTTGATTGTAGGTCTAGCAGGCATGGCATTTCTGAATGGCAGTAATGCAATCGTGAAACAAAGAAGGCCAAAAATACCCTGCACGTAAGATCTTATGGGCAGTAGCATACCCATACATATGACCACCACATGCTATGGAATGGAAGTCATTCAAAGATTTCTCGGCTTCATCGAATGTTAAACAACGTCAAAAAACAGAGTCAATTACCCGATGGTAAAGAGTATCCCCGAGGATAATGTATTGACGAGCTTGATAGCGTATGCGACGTCATTCAGTGCTAGACAAAGTAGGCTGGAAAGTCTGAGTTTGGAGATATATAATGATATCCCCATACCAAAGATCGTCAGTGCTAATAAGGAAAAGAGATTCATTAGGTAATGAATCAACTACTACATTTTCCGTTGCAGACTGAGGAAAATCGCGTATCAACTCAGCAAAAACTAAGGATTTCTTAGACTTGGCGCGATCAAATTTCAAGTCAAACTCCTGAAGTATGACAATCCATTTGGAGTATCTTCCCCCTAGAAACTGACGTGTCAAAATATGTTGCATAGGGTTGCAATGAGAAATCATCGTAGTCTTGTGTGAGAGGATATAGTTTCAGAAGCGTTGAACGGCTTGAATGGTAGTCAAGGCCAGTTTTTCGACATGTTGATACTTGATTTCAGTAGGTGTGAGACTTCGACTCAAGTAATAAATAACATGTCCGTCGTGCGCATCATCCTCTTGGACGAGAACCGTGCCAATAGTGTACTCCGAGGCAGGAAGATAAAGGAAATAATCGCGACTATAATCGGGAGGAAAGAGAAGCGGGGCTCGCGTTAGGGACAACTTTAAAGCTTCAAAAGCATTGTTGGCAATGGTATCCCAGACGAACTCTGAATCTTTCTTTAGTAGCCGCGTAAAACCACGAGTGATCTCGGTGTAATTAGGGATAAAACGATGAAGAAAGTTTGCTTTCCCCTGCAAACTTTGCAACTGACGCAGTGTAGAAGGAGGAGGGAGATTAAGAATCGCCTCAACCTTAATAGGATCCACCCGGATCCCTTGACGTGAAACAATAAAATCGAGAAGACGGTTGGATTCTACACAGAAAACTCACTTATGAGGATTTAAATGTATACGATAGAATCGACAACGAATGAAAATATCTCGGAGGTGGGTTGGGTGATCAACTCTGCGCATAGAATGAGTGGGTAAATCATCCAAATAGGGTTGAACAATATGCTTGATATCATGAAAAGCATAAGACATAGCACGTTGAAATGTCGTGCCCGTGTTCTTAAGACCAAAAGGAAGTTTCCTATAGGCAAAAGTACCCCAAGGACAAATAAAGGCAGTCTTATGTTGATCCTCAGGAGCAATGTTAATTTGATTATAGCCGGAGAAACCATCCATGAGAGAGAAAATTTCACTGCCGACACAGTCATCGACAATCTGGTCGATGAAAGGGGTTGGAAACACATACATGAATACTGCCACCTTTCTTGTCAATCAGGATAGGATTGGAAACCCATCTATAAGGGACACCGGATAAATAAAGCCGACTTTCATAAGTTTCTCAACTTCGAGCTTGATAGCAACCGCTTTACGTGGGTGAACTGGACAAAGGCGTTTCTGGACAGGTTTAGCTCCGGGGTATGTCTTTATCTCATGTACAAAAATTGCAGGGTCAATACCTGACATCTCTTCATAGCTCGAGGCGAAGATGTCACGAAATTCTTTAAATAGAGACGTATAGGTGACTATTTCGTCAGCGGAACACGAAGCACCAATATGGACATTTTCAACAATCCCAGGTTTAATGGATATATCAATGGGAATCGTGGGAAATATATTGCTTAAGTTCCCTTCAGAAAACACATCGTGTGTAGACGCGGGAACCGTTGAGATGACAACAATAGTCGACGGAGTCGAAATCTGTTGGTAGTTCTCAAGAGTGTGTTGTTCCAGAAAGAGTATGGAACGATGATGCCCATCGTCCCAAGGGGTGTCCTCCATGATGGACATGATCATCTCGTCAGTGGGAAAAACAAGACGGAAAGGATCGAGAGACAACTCATCAAGAGAGTGGGTAGAAGGTGTTGCCGATTGAATGGCATGATAGGCGAATTCAATTGGACTTAACGACATTGCGTCGCCGAAATGAAGATGATCTCCAGGGTCAAGGACTATCCAAGGGTCGTGGAACACAGGAAGTTCGTGAGGCACAGTGGAGATCATGTTGATAGAAGCAACTGACGAGCGTGGAACATTGAGCGGTGGAATGGGAAAAGTACACATTAATGAAGAGTCCTTTAAAAGGCCTACACCGACATTCTCATAACCTGGTGGGGTTTTAGCAATAAACGACACGTTTCCAGTACGATTATCAGAATTGAAGAAGGCAAGTTGGTCAACGGTAACAACCTTTCCTTGATGAGGGAAACGTACTACACGGAAAAGTGTTGACACAACGACGCGCATGGAATCGATCCAGCTGCGGCCAAGCAAAATATTATAATCAAGTGGAGCATCAAAGACTTCCACTTCAACTTGGACCGTCTTTCCTTCTAATGTAATGGGCAACGAAGGAAGAACACCATAGGGCTTAAAACCAGAGCCATTGAAGGCTTTAAGAGTGTTTTGTGATTCATTCAAGGAAGGACAGCCAATGGATTTCCAACAAGTAAAAGGCATTACACACGTCGAGGCACCCTCATCGATAACAGTTCGGAAAATGTTCTTGTCAGAGAGAACAACCTGTAGCTGGAACGCGAGTTGAGGGGGTAACCTTGGAATGTGATCTTCCAAGTCAAAGACGATCAAATTCATATATGTCGGGTCAATTCCACCTATATCTTTCAACAGTGCCTTCCGTTGTGCAGGACAAGACTGAAGGACTTCAAGGGCTGAAATCGCTGAAGGGGCCTGGGCCAGATCTTCCACAATACTGTAATTATGGGCCGCACAAGCATGAGGATTGAAAGCCGATTTCCTANCTTTTGGGGGTGGTCGCAGAACTATATCAAGACTCGGTCATTCTAGATGAAGAGGGCCAATAGTAGGTGGAGTCGTGGGAGAGGGTTGGACCAATGAAGGAGGTAAATCATCAACCTTCTCCTTAGATGGAGAATAATCTTTGGCTCGAGTAGTGAGTGCAACATTGTTCTGCTAAGAATCACCAGTACACATCAAAACATATGATGTAGTAGAAGGGGAGGGTTGGTCGTGAATGACCAATTGAGCCTGTTGTTGAGATGGGAAGGGTTGGGACAAGACTGTCAGTGTAGGTGGTTTTGGAGCTCCTTGAAGGAACTTAGTGACCTCGGCACGTCGTGGACAATCCTTCGTGTAGTGATCGTCACCACAGATAAGGCAAGGGTAGCGGGGTTTGCGCTTATCCCGATCTTCAACAGGAGTGGTTTTAGTTTGCTCTGCTTGATTATTATTTTTTACCTACTTATTCTTGCCTCTCCCCTTTTTAGATTTGTTTTTACCGGCTGGGGTAGATTGGACAGCATTTACCTCAGAAATTTTGCCGGTGGGACTGGCAGGAAACGGAGCACTTTGAACATTAGAAGAAGCAGATTTAGGGGTTGTACTTGAAACAGAATGTGATTGGGCTTGGGCAGTACCAATCACACCGTCAGCTGCATGTGAGACAGCTGGAGCAGTTGAAGTGATGGAAGTATTAGGACGAGTTAATTCAGGCAGTAAATCATAAAGTGTTCCCGTTTGTGAATAAACGAGATCAAGATATTGAGCACGACTTATAGACTGCTCCTCTGTGACAACATCACCTATGGCGATGTCCTTACCAATTTCATTCACAAATGATTTTGTAAACCATTCTGCCAGTAACTAATTAGGAAGCTCAAGTTTAATGAGACGTCGTCTCCTTCGCCACTCATGGATGTGATCAGATATATGAGTGCCTTTAGTCTGTTTGAAGGAAGTCAAAATATCAGTCCCGGTATCATAACGGATCGGTAACTGGTAATGCGTAAGGAAATCCATAGCTAGGGTATTGAAGTCAGAGAAGAAACCTCGTGGCAATTCAATATACCACTTCGCAGCAGAACCGGTAAGGGTTCGTTGAAAAATACGTAAACGAATAGAGTCGTCCATCAATGAGTTGGATGAACACCATAGGTGAAAAGTCATAACGTAATTGTTGGGGTCCTCTCCCACTTTGTCGTCGAATTTAGGAATGTCCGAAGGAAGCTTGGTTGGCATAGTAGGCCATTGGGGAGAGTGACGAATAGGATAATTTAAAATCCTAGACAAATCCGGTAAATCCAAAGTAGCGAGAAAAGGTAATTGTCGATTCACCTGCGGGTACTGGTGGCTTTGGGGTGGAAACCCTGTGGGAAAACCAATAGGACCGTAAGCATTATGCGCATAATGGGAAGACCCGGGCAGATTCGGTGGTGGTTGGAGAGGATAGTAGCTCCCGGGATTGTAACCTTGAGTTTGAGTGGGGACCTGAGTTTGAGCATTTGTACCCAAAATAGGATTGGGGATACCTGGATATGGTTGGCCTATAGTAGGGACATGCAACTGCTGCCCCCCAGTCGTTTGAGGAGGATTTTGTATCATCTGATTCCAATATTGGGCCAAAGAGGGAGGTATATTTTGTCCAAAAGGTGGGGTTGGTCCCCCTATCATAGGTGGAGTTCCAACCAAAATTTGTGTCCCA
This sequence comes from Picea engelmannii, assembly GCA_009831015.1. Taxonomy (NCBI): domain Eukaryota; kingdom Viridiplantae; phylum Streptophyta; class Pinopsida; order Pinales; family Pinaceae; genus Picea; species Picea engelmannii. The sequence goes on from ML793810.1 coordinate 28,985, forward strand.
ATCGAAGGTTGTGTAGTAATTGGAGTGTGTCTGGTAAGAGGAAATTGAATCGTACCACCTTGTCCACCAACGGGAATCTACAAGTTTGGTGTAATGGACGGGATAGTGCCACTAGGATTAGGATTGCCAGAAGGAAATTGAGGGAGTGTCGGAAGAAAACCGGGAATAGGGTGCCCAAGAAAAGAAGGACCACCTGGAGAACCGGATGGGGTTTGCGGAGGTGTTGGAATAGAAGCATTCAACGCATGGTATCTGGGTGGTAGTGTCGGAGTGACATTGGGCGTTCACTGCATGTTTATAGGAGGAAGACCAGCCACAGTGAACCTGGTTGGGACACTCGTAGTGTTCATGAGATGGACCATTTCAGCAGGGACAGTAAAGTGATAAGTGGTAGTTAATGGTACTGTCTCTAAATTAGAGATTTCATAAATCACAGGAGGAGTAATTTCAGAAATCACGGGTGAACCAGGACCAAAAAGGTTCCTTTGGAAAACACCTATAGACCAAAAAGGATCTTGGCCTTCTATGCCGGGAAAAGGCCCAACGGGTGATCCAGAAGATGTAACAACTAATTCTCTGGAAGAATTCAGTCGCATAAATGGTCGCTCAGAATCAGGGGGAAGTCGAAAATCCTCTTGAGTATTGGTAATTCAGAAAGGTTCTAGAGAGTCAGTTTGTTCCACCTGTGGTGTGGTGACAACTGTGGATTCACTTTTCCGAGGAGAACCCTCAGGTGTACCTATAGGCAAGGGTTGAGAACCGTCCAGATGCTCTGGAGATAAACCTTGCATTCTACGTGAACGATGTGGGGGAGCTATTGTAAACGAGTAACAAACTTCATGGAGAAAATCCTAAGGTCAACTTCGAGAAACAAACAACACGCGCTAGTAAACAAAATCTAGGAAGCAATCACCAGGCAAACAAGACCTTCTAATTTCGAAGCCACTAGTTGGTGATGAAATCCAACGTCGCAACAATGAGACGAGAAGGGGCTGGGCTAGGGTGGAAAAGTTACGCTGACGACCTGCTTAACGGACTTACACCCTGGTGAAAGCTCCCACACATAATCGTGGGTATACCCTCCAAGGAGCCCGAGTGAGTTTGGTCAACGTCAATTTCAGGTACCGTGAAGACTTTCCCCTTCACAGTCACCTCGGATAAGAACCTAGAGATAAAGGACACTAAGGTCACCACCAACAACAATAAATCATGGGGGGACAGTCGATGGTCCGATCCACATGCAAGGGCAGGGTATCTAGCCCGCAATCATCTCAAAAGGCTTCCACTCATCATTGTGGGTATACCTCTGAGTGATCCCCATAATACGTGCAATCTCTACACTGATATCAACAAAGCAGGCTGAGTAACTCTGCCAATATCAATGCGACCTAGTGTTTGACCCTTGTGTGAGAAGGGCTTTCCAGGACAAGATGTTGCAAATGGAATTTAACACTCCCTAACACAAGATGCTATTGTGTGTTTTGTGCTTTTGGAGAGTGTATCTCTTTGCCTACTCCAAAGCACTAGCCTAGCTAAATGTTGGTGTAATAGAGCCCTAGAAAATAGTTACTAGAGAAATGTTATGATTACGCAATGTTATTAAGAGATGTTGTTTACTCAAAGGTAACGGAAATGAAACTTATGTTGTACGACTTTGACCCAACAATGCAAGGATGAGAATGAAATATATCACTTTTCGTTCAATGAATCCTATGTATGGGAGAGAGAAAGTTTTCTAGATCAACCTTTAACTACAATGCAAAATTTCCTTTAAAATGTAAATGCAACAAACCATAAAGTAATAACAATTCTCTATGGTGTCTTTGTCAACAACTTCAACAAGCTCAATAATTTGATTTTCAATGTTTTCTAAAATGAAAAGAATTTTTTGAAACAAAAACTTTTTGTTCACTTTTCAAAAAGGACCCACACTATGACAACGAGAGTACTGAAAATCAAAAGCCAAATGAACAAGCAATGACAAACTCAATCAACTCTTTCAATGAAAGAAAAAATAAAGAGCAAACCAAAGTAGTCTTCTCAATGCAAACGAAAATGATCTTTCAAACCAATAAGCAAATGAGAAAAACCAAACACTCAACTTCCAACCAATCACTGGTTCTTAACTAATCAAACACACTCAGATTCTGAAGTCATAGAGAATGGTTTTGCCAAGAAAAGTCAAGAAACGAAAGTTAAGACAAAAATGACAAGAAGATTCTTGAAACCCTAAGACTGTTCAAGCATGCAAACTAAGACAAGAAATTCATCAATCAATTGTCCAAGAAACTCATAAGAAGCAATCAAATTGATCTGGGCAGTTGAAAAAACCAAAACTCAAATCCAAACTTTTGAAAAAATGGTGTTCGCAGGCAAGCAATAATACATAGTGCGAGAATCACTCATTCTCGCAGGTTACCCTTGAGAAGGGTGCGAGAACCTCACACTGAAACCTAAAGGCAGAGTGTGAACTCTACCAGTTCTAGCAGGCTGCAATGCAATGCAGTGCGAGAATGCCTGAACATAATCAAAAATTTGAAAAATGAAGCAAAATTTAAAAAGGCTTCTGGACTCAGAGGGTCTATCAGGATATCCTGAAGACTCAGAGATTGATAGGACAGGAGAAAAGTAAAACCAGAGCAAATGGCCATAGAAAAACACCAAAAGCCACAAATAAAATGGGATTGATCCCCAGTGGAGTCGCCAATTTTGTTATTGGATAAATCCATAAGTGCGGACACAAACCGATCTCCCTAGATCCACCTGGATCTAGAACAAAGAAAGACAAAATATGTCTCTTTCCCTAGATTTTAACCATTGAATTAAATAGGAGGCAAGAACAATAACATACCTTATTATCGCTTCCTATGGTCTTTGTTGCTCCCGCTTCGCTCCAGTGCTCTCATGCAACCAAGACCAAGACAACACAAAACAACCAAAGTGAATAAAGCACAATCTATTCAACAGTCAATCTATGTATATGATCAAGGAATTATACAATAAAGTGGAAATAGCTTTATGGGAAAGGGACATATTACTGTATCATATTGATGGAAAGTAAAGATTACAACTTGAGCCTTGATGTTGCAAACTTCCTTTCGATGGCCCTTGGCTCCGACACAGACACTTGCTCACTTGCATGAAGAAGATCAACTCCTTTGGATGAACTTGTTGGAGTCTCTAAGTTGTTGTAGCATCAGTCCTTCACACAATTCTTTCACCAATTCTCCAATGAATCTTGCTTAACCTTGCTTGCTTAACCTTTTCCATGAGAATTCCCTCAATATATATAGGAGAGAATGAATTAGTTACTTGGATAAGAATGATCCCAAAATATCAGGGAATCCAGTACTAGGATAACCATTTGAATGCCATCCCATCCTTCTAGAAGATTCCCTTCTAGAAGCATCGAGAATTCATCTTTTTCCTTGATTTAGAAAGAGTTCGCACCCTAGCAGTCCAACACAGTGCGAACTTCTCGCACCCTGGCTTAAGGAAGCCTGCGAGAATCATGCATTGTCGCAGGCAAATATACTAGCAGCCTGCAAACAGTCTTCAAAAATGATATTTCTAGAAAGAGAAGAAAGTAACTTTTCTCAGGAGAAAGTTCTTATGAAGAGCCTGAGCACACCATCATCAATACATCATCATGATGATCAAAATCATGGGTAACAGACACAAAATTGATTTCCACATCCAACGAGTGCCTACACTTGAAATTTGAGTAAACCTATAAGGAGATAAGTCAAAAACATGATAAGAAAGTAGTTTTCTCGTTTTCCCTCCAATAATATTGTGGTTGACATCATCATATTGAATCATATTGATTCTTTTAAAGTTGATTTTGAAAGTACATTTTTTAGGCCCATTTTTAACCTCAAAATTCCCCTAATGTACTTTAGGGTCCCAATGTATTCTAGAAGAAGATGAAGGGATACAAACATATTGATTAGCTAACTTATCCACCAATTATGAAATAATGTGAGTTTGTTGTTGTAAGAATTATGTACATTACTAAAAGATTTGTTGTTATTGTTGTAAAATTTAAGTCTGTGGATCAATATGTGAAATTTTTTCGTTGTGAGTTGATTTAGGAGGTGCCATGAGTAATTATTTTTTGAAAATGTTTCTACACTTCACTTCTTTAAGATATCCAGTCTCTTGATAGAATCTTGGTTATAGATGCCATATATAAAGGGTGTTGTGCCCTCTACATGCCTTGGCTACCAAAGCCAAGAATGCAAGCTCTAATGCCAACTGATACATAATAGAACATAAAATAGACAACTAAAACATAATGCTCTCTTCCTTCATGAAAATAACTAAAACTCTACATACCAAATTGACTCATTCATATAATCACATCCCATACAAAAAGGGAAAAGTTCACTTTGATCATGTCTTCCTATTTATTTTGAATATATTACCTAACTAGCTTATTAATTACTCACCACTAATCTCCAACAACTATTTCAATTATTATTCTCCACTTCACCTTCCCTCATATTTTGCATCAATAACAATGCTCTTACACCATTTTTTTTTAAAGAAACAGGGGGGACTATTTATTAAAGAGGTCAGGACGAAGCTAACAACAGAGTACAAACTTCAAATTTTTTAGCTTGCTAGCTAGACTATAATAGCAATGAACCAAAATTACCGGGTTGGCTTTGATGAACCAAGACCAAGATTTTCTTGGATTCAATCTAACTACTTCCTAATTGCAAGAATAAATACTTACAAATTGATTACACAGGAAAATATAGAAGCAAAACATAATTAACTCACAATCCAAGATATTCCATCGCTATATGCGATGTCACCCACTAATCGCTGGGAGCCCCCCGAGTTTCTTGATGTTGCTTCTTTATCTTTATGATTTATGTTTTCTTTTCTTCCTCTTGTTAGAGGGGGAGAAGGACATGGATTCTTCTTTAGAATTTTTGCAAAGGAGGGAGATTGAGAATCTTCTCCCACTCGCCCATCTCCATTTTTCACTTCGACAGAAGGATCGATGGGAGCAACGGAAACCCCATTTGGAGTCATATGTACAGGAACTAGATCTGGATCCTTCCCATGCAAAGAGGCACTGCCCCCAAGTGGGGCATTCTTTCCTTTCACTGTATTTTATGGATTCTTTTGTTCTTTTGTTTGTTGCTTAGCTTTGGTCTCCAGATTGTTCCGATGAGGAACTTTCTCCACATAGCCCTCTAATTTTTCATCTTGAGATTCCAAAGCTTCATATCTATTATTGAAGGGAATAGATGGGTGAGATTGAGATATTTTTTCAGATTGAGCCTCCTTGGGAAAATGATTCTTCTGCTTTCTCGAAACTTGCTTGAATCTTTGATCCATATTATTCTTCACTGGTTGAGATTCTTTAGCTTTTGGGCAACTTTTGGTGAAGTGCCCATATTCATGACAGTTGTTACATTTGAAAGGTACCTACTCATAGTCCAAGGCCTGAAGATGACTCCAACTATCAACATTGAGTTGATCACCTATGACAATCTCTTTGAAAAAGCCATGTCTACACATATTATGACGCATGTGTAGAAATTACTCTTTGGTTCAGAATGGATTATAAATCAACCTAGCTTATTTCTAATGGCTTCAAAGGTGACTTCACCCCATAAAATCAGGGGAGGCACATAATTTCAATCCAAACAAGATCATAAGAGAACTCCATATCTGGGTTAAAGTCGAGGGTCTAGTGGGAAAGAAACATTCCACTGGAACCTAAGAAATAAGGGCCAGATATGAAGATATGATCTTGATCTTCAATGGTTTTAAAAATAAAAACATAAAATCCTTTCCCGCAATAAAAATCCAGGAGATCTTGCTCATATCAATTCTTGGAAATCCAATCAAGAACAACCCTAGGATTTGTCCAAAGGCCTAAGAACTTATCTACTAAACCACTCTCTTACAAAATGATAGAATTATGTGTTTCCATAGATTTCCCAGTAAGTCTAGATTGGGGATGGAATCATCTCTTTTGGCACACCTACCCATGTTAACCAAGGGCCTACCCGTGATTCTTTAGATAGCTTCTGATCCATAGAAAAATAAGATGTTGGCCACAACCATCCAGATCCACTACCCGCACATCACCAAAAAACCATGCACAAAGGAAACCGATAGTGTTCCAGAGACTATCGTGACAAGCTGGAAACACAAAATGGTTCTGAGCACTTCCAAAAATGAGTGTGGAAACCAGAGAGTCGAAGACTAGGGAAAACCCTAGACGTTGCAGCAGATGCCCACGCTCTTTACCTCCATTCGGTAATAGTTTTTTGAAATGTAAAGAAGTGATTTTCTATTATCACAATCTATTTATTTGTGATTTCGCAGAGCTAGGGCATGCTTCATGTACCTCTCCAAAAATATCTAACAAAGCCACTTGAAAAGGGGGAAGGTGTGAATGTTAAAAAAACTTGAGAGAGCAACCAGAGCTAGGGCACGCTTCAAATCACCTTTCCCAAAAGGATCTAACAAAGCTAGTTGAAAAGGGGGCAAGTGTGAGTGGTAAAAACCATAAGAGGGTAGCCCCTAACTCATAGGGGTACATGTCTGTCCATGGCAGGGGGTGAGAGGGAAAGGGTGGTTATGGATCTGCTCAACACTTATCTTGTGTTCTTACATCATTTTGTTCCCAATAACCATACTAATTATAGTAATATTGTTAAATTTAAACTATAAACAATATCCCAATAACTATACTAATTATAGTAATACTGCTAAATTAAAACTATAAACATTATAATGTTTTATGATATAATGATTTATATGAAAGTAATTAAAGATCTATACACACCTTGCATTGTGAATGCATGGTTAAAGTAACATGAGATTCCTTAATTTCTTTATTCCAATTATATGCATCATATTCCTTTAGTTAAAAGTAAACTTAATGATTCTTAATTAGTTAAAAGTAAATTTAATGATTTTAGTTATCACTATTATTAAGCATTTCATTAAAAATGAGATTAGTTTTTTTATTTTAAAATTATTTATTGAAATTATTATAATATTTAGTTTTTAAAATTATTAAATTACAAAATATGATATTGATTTTTAAAAAATATATTTATTATTTTATTTATTTTAATTTTAAATTATAATATATCACTTATAATATAATCAAATAAAAATATTTCATAAAATTATAGAAAAATATTTTATAAAATATTATTTAAAAATTATAAAACAATAATTATAAAACGTTTTTATCGGAATCTATTGCTAGAGGTTCTGAAACATTTGGATATGCAACTGCTAAAACCATTACCTTTACCCTCATTGCAAGGTCACTTGCCTTTGTTTTTTGTATCTTTCCCTACCACCGCCTTAGTTGTCCTCCTTACCATCCTTTCCTGCCCACTCTTCATGTGTCTGATCCGTTTATCCCTACTCTCCCTGCATCTAATGTTCCTTAACCTTCCTCGCACGTGCTTTTCTCTATCCATCCTTAATCCTAAACTTACCTTCTCTACCGCCTGCACCTTGCCCTAGCTCCCTTTACTACTACTACTTACTACTGACCAACAGGTTTTGGATCATGTCCTCATCAACATGATCTGAGTCAACAATATGATCTTCCGCATTGCATGACTCGTATATTATGCCTATTATTCATGGCCAAACGTCACATTTTATATTATGGGTGTCCCACCCATGATTAGTAAAGGTTAAGGTAGAGCTTCTAGTCTTAGATTCAAATATAGATGGAGATCCAAAGAAAGCACCTCGTCTAGTAGTATAGAAAGAGAAACATAATAAAAGGTAGTAGATGCATCAGTAGAGTCTGTTGAAGAAGCACAAACAATTCCATACCCATGAGTAGCATACCTAGAAGCAGGAGAAGCATAGGTACCTAGAGCAACAGTTGCTTCAGTCGATCCAGACATTGATTAAGTATAGAGCCAAGACCCTATGGGACCATATCTGACAGGTCGAACACATAACCAGTAGTGAGCGACAACAATAGCAAAGGTGGCTAACAAAAAGATAGTATAAGAGCCAGTACCAACATAAGCCATTAATGCAACAATTTATTATGTAGATGTTGATTCGATTGATTCTTCTGTTGAAACAACACGAACTAAAGATGCATGAAAAAATCCAGGAGAAATAGTTCCAAGTCTATCCATTGAAGTTCCAATTCTAGTTTCCCAAGAAGAACCAGTAGATCCACAAACAACAATATACCCAAAACTAGTAGACCTCACAATTATTTATTCAGGTGATTCAATTGAAGTTGTCGAAGATCCAACAAATTAAGTAATAGATTATGTTGAGTAATCACTAGTAGTAGATCTATTAGTAAATCTAGTAGTAGAGCCAACATCCTCCCCACTTTTCCAGCATCCTCCACAATTTGAGAGGCAGATTCAGGCGCAGAAAAAAATCAAGATGTAGTTCTGAGTCCAGTTTCTTCTGTTCGAGAGTCAACAATTTCATTTCCAAGATGAGATCAAGAACCAAAACCACCACCAACAAAAGAGAAATCATCAACAAACCCATCCTTAGATACAAAGCCATCCATCTAGCCAACTACTACGTACCACATGCAGCCAAAGCTAGTTACCCAACAGGTCAAGATTAGTCAGTGGAACCAGTCATTGATTAACTCATTTTTGTAGCTTTTGTATCATTACTAATAGGTACAGATAAAGACCCATACATGGCTTCAATAACATACCTAGAAGCATATCCATAAGAAAAGGAAAGTGCATCATTATTAAGGGCATATCAAAATCCATACTCAGGAGTAGTTCCTGGTCTAGATTAAGTAATTGATCATGTCGATTAAGAAGTTTATCCAGGTGATTATGTCATTGATCCTGTAGACCCAACAACAACAATTGACTAAGCAAACCTCCTTGATTTATACCTTAGTTCAACAATAGGTCTAGTTGAAGCACCACCACTAGTTTCAATAGTTTATTAATTCGATGAAACATCTATAAACGAAGAGAATTACTTTTCAAACGAACCGAGACATAGAGGCTCAACACCAACATACCAAGCTATTACATTGATAATAGGTGCTCACCCTCACAACTACAACTACCACTACCTTTTCCCCTAGAACAATAGGACCAAAGCCCAACATTATAGATTCAATGGAGACATAAAAGGTGAGATTTGAAGTTCCCATGCTATTTGCTTTTGTTGTTCAACATTGTGCCTTCAATTTTATCCATAGTCGTTCGCTACAATGTTTTAAGACTGACTCCTCCATAAGTCCTTGTGCTATATCCCACTCAATTAGGGTCTTTCATCATATCGTATCCTATTGTATAAAAATCACATTTTAATACATATGTTTTTTTAAATTCTCGAAAAAACCATGTCGAAATAAAGATTGTAAATTTAATGGTTAGTAATATGTATCTAAAAGTTTGAAAATAACTTGAATTTGGATAAAATTAAAAACAACTAATTAATATTATGTAATTAAATCATTTTTTAAATTGACATAATTTTAAAGAGAGGTTAATTATTATTAAAGAAATATAAAAGATTCAATATTTATTTATGAATTAAAAATTAAAATAGAAAAAAAAATGATTTTAATCATGTAATAACCGTTTAATAATAATGATGAGAAAATCCAATAAATTTATGAATTTTGATAACAATTGTTAATCATAATTATAACAAGTTTTGGATTTTTATTATTTTAAATTTGATATTTTTTTATTATTTTCGAAGGAAAAAGAAAGTTACATTACGCATAAATGCATGTTGGAGGCATGCATTTTTCCTAAAAACTGAGTGTAAACGCACTCAGTAGGAAAAAAACAACTAGTCCCAAACCAAGACTGATCCAAAAAATGACCCCCAAAGAGTCGAATATAACCCTGAAGGGTTCGATCTGTATTCCACAAAAATAAATCCCCATAGTCCAAATCTATGGGAAAGAGAAAAAAACCATGTATCGTCAAAAGCTAAGTTGTTGAGGATAACTTAGACCCGCGATCAAGGAATTTAGCAAGGTAGATGAAAATTCAGCATTGAAACGTGGATTTCACCATCTTGTACATATCATTTCTTTCAGTTCAAAAAGAGGAACAATAGAGTACCCACAAAAATCCAATAGAAAAACCCATAATAGAAAAGCATCACCGCCTTAGCACAAAATCGAATAATAAGAAAAATAAATTCAGAACATAGGTTGTTTGATATATTTTGAAATAACACCTCCATCTGATTCACAAACTTTCATGAGCCCGTTAGCCACTTGAAGACCTATTTTAGAGAGGCAATCGACTGCCTCATTGCATTCCCTATAAACATCTGTCAGAGAGGTGGAATCAAAAGTGGCCACAATATCAATGACATCTTCAAGTAAAGGAAGAAGCAACAAATTGTGGCAAGATTGAGTTTTTCTGATCCAATTAATGATTAACATTGAGTCTCCAAAGATCTAAATAGACTTGAATTCCTTGTCTTTCACAAACAAAAGTAAGACTATTAGAGCCAATAGTTTTGTATTGTTGTCTGTGCCTGGTCCAAAACCCATATAAAGGTGGAAGAAGTGTGTGGAAGACTGGCATAGAAATGCTCCGCCCCTACTTTGGGTGTTATTATTTTGAGAAGCTCCATCAAAGTAAGCCCATGGAATGGAGGGATCCACTAATTATTTTTGGATGATTATGATGGGCCATGTTCCTTTCATCTGGGGGAAGTGGGATAAGATGTTGAGACCCTGATTATTTCAAGTAGAGAGGATTTATCAAGAAAAATGGATGCATTACTAGCCAACCAAACACCCCATGTGAGAATCAATGGGAGGGATTTTATGCTTTTGTTTGAGGAGTTTTGACACCAAATTTTCCAGGCTTCCTCAACTATTTCCCCATGCCAATTGTACCTTTTGTCTAATGATTGAGAGCATTGGAGCCAAACCTATTTTACAAAGGGATAATCAATGAAGAGAAGATAATAGGGTTTTCTTCATTATTTTTTCACAACGAACACCAACCCGACCCTTCGATTCTTCTATTCTTCATTCTGTCCCATGTAGGAATCTTGTTAACTATGAGACACCACATGAATTTTTTATTTATTTTGGGGGGAATTTGAGTTTCCAAAAGCCCTTCCACCAACATGTAGGTTCTTGTAGACGGGAAAGGATATTTAGTTGAATGTATCCCAACTTTGGGGAATAAGATCCATGAGGAGAATGATGCCAAAACAACTCATCCTCTCTGACAACAATCCTTATATGGGTTGTTTTTAGAGTTGTGACATAAGTATCCCAATGAATTTCCATAACATCATTCAACCCTACCTTTCTATGGTTATTCTAGGCTTGGGACCATAAGGAGGTGCGTAGTGGGTCCGTGATTTGGCTTAATAAATGAAATCCATTTTCTTGAGGCTCGATTTTTACAGCATCTGGAAAAATATGAGAGTGGTCATCGCTTGGCCAAGGATCGGAGCCCAACCTTGCTTTGTTTCCTTTTCCAAATCTCCATGCCAGTTCATCCCCAATTACAGAGAATGATTTTAACAAGGCCTTACAAATGATATAACAATTGTAGCATTCCTTGACTGGTTGTCTTATCCATTCGTCCAAAGAATTTGGGCGAATGTGTTTCTGAGTTACTACCTCAGTCCAGAAATTTACAGAGGAGATAAGCTTCCAGGATGATTTGGTTGCAAGAGATTTGAGAAAATAAAAACATTTTGTAGGCCCCATCCCCCCAAGGATTTTTGGATTGCTATTGTTTCCTATTTAACCCATGGCATCACAAAATTTTCTTTTGAGCCAACCCATAGGAATTTGAAACATAACTTCCTGATTTTTTCCAGAACTCCTTTTGGAATATAGGCTAAAGACATCTAGTAAACTGAGATTGCTTCTAGGACTGATTTTACCAACACTAGGTGACCTTCTCTATATAGCCACCTAAAACTCCATACCTTCAATCTTTCTTCCAACTTTTCTAAGAGCCAAGACCAATCCTCTTTTGTGTAGTTGTTTGGCTTCAGTTGAAAACCTAGGTATTTTAGGCCTATGTCCAGTTCTTATTGTGCATAGGGGAAGGCCACCATGTAAAATTTAGTTTCAATTAAACGCATATTATGCACAAAAAGATTGGATTTCATTTCCTTTATGAGCATCCCACTCGCTTTGCCAAAAATATCCAGGAGTGATCAGAGGGAGGTTTCATCACCCCTACTACCATTGCAAAATATAAGAACATCCTCCACAAAAAGTAGGTGTGTAATTTAGAGTCCTGGAGAGATTGAAAATCCTTGAAAATCCCCTCGTCTTTTGGCATCAACTAAATCCTTGCTCAGGCCTTTAGCTACCAATAGAAATAATAGCGGGGAGATGGGACATCCCTGACTTAAGCCTCTTTCAGATGGAAAGAAGGGAGATGATGCTCCATTAATTAGAACTACAAAGGAGACAATTGTAATACAACTCATAACCCATTTTATAAAGGGTACTTCAAAACTAAGGTGAGTAAGCAGAAGCATGATATACAACTAGTTGACTCTATCATAGGCATTAGATAGATCGAAATTGAATATTGATCCTTTCAATATTTTTATTTTAATGGAATGCATGACCTCTTGCGTCACCCCTATGGCTTCGTGAATTTGTCTTCTTTCCAAAAAACCAAATTGTTCACAAGAAATGTTTTCTGAAAGAACATATTTAATTCTGCAGGAGATTATTTTGGAGATAATCTTGTATACATTGTTACATAGTGAAATAGGCCTAAAATCCTCAAGGGAGTGAGGGTCATCTTTCTTTGGGATGAGGGCAATGAAGGTAGCATTAAGGGGAGGATGTATATGACCATGGGCTCAAGATTTATCAACCACCTGAAGAATGTATTGACTAACAAGTTTGAAGAAGTATTGAAAACATTCTATCATCCATCCATCTGACCCTAGGCTCTTCTCCTTTTGGAAGTTGAAAATTATCTCCTTTAGTTCTTCTTCTTTTACTTCTTCCATAAGATCTCGATTTGAATCTGCATCCACAAAACTTGGAAAGAACATAGCCAATGTCACTACTTCTATTATAGAAACTTAGGGATCACTTTTGAACAGATTTTGGAAATGAGATTTACCAAGAAGAGCAAGCCCTTCAAACGAGGTAATCTCCCTTTGAGACTAGTCTTGAAGACTCCAAATGGTATTTGAAGTTTTTCTCCCTTTTTCATAGGCTTGAAAAAACTTTGTATTTTCATTCCCACTTTCCACCCATAGTGACCTACTCTTTAGTCTCCAAGTAGCCTCCCTATCTTCCAGAATTTGCCTTTTGTGTTTCTCCAAAGTAAGGAATTCCTCTTTTGTGGATTTCGAGGGAAAACCCTCAGGGTTTGAAGAAAAATCCTCCTGAATTTTTTCTTCAATATCTTTAGTTATTGTTCCTCTTTTTTTTTTTCTTTCCTATGGTCCAATCCTTTGTTTCCTTCTTTACCCTTTTTAATTTTTCCACCAATTCAATAGCCACAGAGATCAAGGAATGATGATTGTAGGGGACCCAGTGAGATTTAACAAGAGCATGGAATTCCTCATATTTCACCCAAGTTGAATTGAATTTAAAAGGGCTTACTGGCTTCCTGAAATCTCCTCCAATTTCCAAGAGGATTGGCAGATGATCAGACTCCCCTCCAAAACCTACCCATTGTTTGATCTGGAGCTGGGAAGCAACCAACTAATTGGTGATCAGAAATATGTCCAATATTTTATCTATTTTGTCCTCGCCAACTATTTTGTTTCTCCATGTAGGCATGGGTTTTAAGGGTTCTACATCAATAAGGTTTTTTTATTCTAGCCAATGTAAGAAAAAATTGGATGGGGGTCCAACCTCGCCTTAGGGCCCCAATACTATGTTTCCCCCAAGGAGAAATTAAGGTCTCCACCAATGATTAAAACATTATTTGAAAGAAAATATTTACTTGACAGAGATTCCCAAAAAAGAACTCGATCCAAATTTGGTCTGTAGATATTCAGTATCGAGAACCATTTTCCTATCTCTTCGGAGAAATAGTTGAGGCCCAACCCAAAATCATATCCCCAGGAATTGATCGTTTTCACTAATTTAGTATCCCATTCGATAGAAAGGCCTCCAAATCTCCCCCTAGCATCAGAACCAACAAAACTCCAAGAGGATAAAAGGGTCTCAAGGAAAGAGGAAACTTCTCCTTCATCCCCAAGAGTTTCTTGAAGAATAATGATATATGGTTGGTAAACTTTCACCAACCTTTGGAGGGCCAATTTCTTTGAAGGGTTGGCTACACCCCTATAGTTGAAGGATAAAATTTTCATTTGGGAAACCCTCCTAGAGACTTCTTCACTCTAAGTGACCCATAAATATATTGTTGTCTACCACTAGCCAAATCTGAGAGAGCTCTTTTTTG
>ML793810.1:46510-67214 GCA_009831015.1 Picea engelmannii
TGTTATTTAAGAACACATTTGTAAAGGACTAACAACCTAAAATGTGAATTGGTCAAATGTAAGAAAACAAATAAGAAATCATTATGCAAAAAGTAGTAAGTTTTTTTGGTTTATTAACTGTGATGAGTTACAAGAAAATTTGTGTTAGGAAGAAATGTCTTGAACATGAGTACAACTTAATAACAAGTTATTCCTAAATTGTCCAACCTTCCTAATTTTGTATGTGTCTCTCTTTGTAACGGAGAGAGATTTGTTACAAGGTATGAACTCAATCAATTTGTGTTTTTTTCGAGAAAGAAAAAAGTTATATTTCATTTAAAAGAAATATACATATTATTGTCCTTAGAAGGACTTTCTTTCCGTCTTTACATTAAAAAAATTATTCCATGCATATTTATTTTTTCTCTTCATGTTGTTCATAACATAAATACATATCCTCTACAACCACAATGATATCACTACATAAAAAAACTCATCTCTTCAAAAGGTTGCCCCTCATAGAGCTCTTGAAAAATGAAAACACCTTTGTCCATTCATATATATTCTTTAGATAGTTCACTCGCATGTGTGTTTAGCTCCCTGTAGATATGAGCACTAGAGAACCATTCCAGGACTGAAAATAAGGAACAAATTTGAACCAACGAAGATTTTAACCTTGGCACCTAAATTTGAACAAGCCCCTTAACCCAATCAATTGTAGTCTTTGAATCTCCTAGGGTTTGCAATTTCCTCAAATTGAGAGTGTCCACCATAGCTAAAAGGGCCCACGGAGTTGACAACTCATCCTTCATGTTTGAACCAATACCAGGTGCATATTTGATTTTATAGTAATAAGACACTTAAATAAATAAGATTGGGGCCATGTCCCATAACAGGGAGGGTGCCCTTGACTAGCCCCATTAAAATATCCCCAAGGAATGCTCTCGTCAACATGAGGAATTTCAATAATATTTTCCTTTCATGGTTTAATCTTGGACTTGAACTCAGGCATTCTTGTAATTAAAACATCCACCACCTAAAGAGGGGGGTATGAGTACTGTAAAATTTGTACATCCCAATCCCACCACATGAAATAAAAGAAGAAGAGAGGAATAACATATATGCCACTAGAGTCACATCATATTTCCACTTACTTAGCCAGTCTATGATCTCACCTTCTAAACCCAAAAAACGAACCTTCAATAAATTTGAAATTGAATCCCATACTTGCTACTTGAATGAACATGAGACGAAAATGTGTTGTGCACGCTCCTTTACACTCAAACAGAGTGCGCATCTTCCTAGACCTATCCATCCCTTATTGACTCCATTATCCCAAGTGAGCAGCTTCTTTTCCATTTTCAACCAACTCAAAATATTAACTTTTGTGGGGCATTGATAGACCATATCAAATTCCACCGCCATTTCTTTTCACCTTTGAATTTGTCTTCATCTTGAACCCAATAACCAAGTTTCATTGTGTATTGACCTGAGTTTTCATTTTTGCACTAGGAAAGGGAATCCTCTTCCTCCTCTTGTAAAGAAATGAAGTTTGCATATAAATAGCTCGTATATTCTTCTCATTTAACTGCTCTATCAACTTCAAGATCCAACATCAATGTCGATCTCTAGGAGCTTTGTCCAATATGATCCACCTCACCATGTTTCGCATCCCATAACGAGTAAATGCCTTGTTGATGGATAATTCCTACCAACTCTTCCAAAAGTTTGAAGCCTTCTTTGACACTAACCCATGGGTCTTCTCCAATCCTGACACTTTTCCATTTCTGACCTGCTAAACTGTCCAATCCCCAATCAAGGAAATGCTTCTACCAGGGATTTACAACATATCGAGTTATTTGAGATCGATTTGTTTGTGACTATGATCCAATCCATAGAGGACATACCATGAAGATACATAGATGCTATCACCCTTCCCCATAAACTTTTATTTTGTATTAATCTCCACAAAATTTTGTAGCTAAAGATCTACAAAACCAAAATATGGTTTTGATAGCCCATCCTCCTAGCTCCTTAAGAATTGCAATCCTTGATCATTTCATGAGAGGGACACCCCTTGCCTCTTTCCTCCTTGACCAGAGAAACTTGAAACAAATATTTATAATCTTGGTTAAAATCCCTTTCATGATTTTTTCTATTGAATCCCAATAGACCAGAATACTTGAAAGGACTAAATTGAGCAAAATAAGATGAACACCCTCCCCCTGCCCTCCCCACCGCCCACCTTGATAACCATTGATTGACCCATAGTTGGAATTTGACTTGAATTTTCTTGATTAACTATAACCAGTCCTCATGAAGATATGAATTTGGTTTAAGTTCAAACCCCAATTATTTGAGCCCAACATTTATACTTTTCCTAGAAAAGGGAAGGAAACCATCCAACTATGTTACTGCCTCCTCTAACATTTCATTTATCAACATGCTCAATTTTTCAAAATTTATTTGCATTCTAGTGGCTATGTAAAAATAATCCATGACCGATTTTATGGCTTGGAATTCCTGAGTATTCCCTACACAAAAAAGAATAACATCATCAACAAAGAGTAAATGGGAGATAATTTTAGAGTCTGGAATTTTGAGACCTTTAAGGAGGTCCTTCTTGTATTTTTTATTAGCAAGTTGATGCAGACCCCCCTATTATCCCTCAGGGCTATGCGACCTCCCGGTCAAGGATCTTCGATTCTTAGAGCCGAATCGGCTCTCTGAAACCTTAATGGTCTCACTTGTGATTAAACACAGGCCCTTTCAGTCTTTTGGTGCAGGTTCTATGGCACTCGCAACCTCTTCCTTCTCGTTGTTGAACTCTCAAGTGTCAGGCACTAACTCCTCTCCCGCCAGCCCTCTCCCGTATGTGACCTCGGGCTATGTCCTCACATAATCACACGATTACGGGGTGGCCTAGAGTGGTTTGAGACCACACCACTTTTCTCCCCACAATTCACTTGCAGCTACCACGTATCCCTCTAGAAATACTATGGTTTCAATTTTGGTCTGCTCCAAGATTTTTAAAACCAGAGCACCTTTCGTCTCCGCAATTAAGCACGACCTTCGATCTTGGGATCTCGGGTGTTGCTTATTGATTGAAGACTAAGATTTGTCGTCTTTCTTCCATGGTCAGTTATCAGTCAACGACCCTCTTTCTCCTTTCACACGCACTCCCAGATCTCCACAATCTATCGACGCGTGCCCTCCTTCCAAACCAATGGCTACAATTGATTTCTCCCTTTGGGCTTCGGTAGTTTCAACTCTCAAATTTTTCTTCCTCCGCAGTACTTTCACATGAAGTCGACGATCTTTTGACGCGTGTGACTCATAGATCAATGACTGTGGTTCACTTCTGCTCTTTGGGCTTCAGGAGTTTCAAATCTCAGTCTTCTCTTTCTCCTGGAGCACTTTCATCCAAATACGACAATATGTCAATGTGTGTCCTTCATAGATCGATGGTTGTGGTTCACTTCGCCTCTTTGGACTTCGGGAGTTTCAACTCTCAGTCTTCGCTTTCTCCTAGAGTGCTTTCACACGAAGACAATGATCTATCAATGTGTGTCCCTCACAAATCGACGACTGAGATCTACTTAGACTCTTTAGGGTTTGGTAATTTCAATTCCTCGACTGAAATCCTCGAAGTGACTTTCCCCACAGTCTCAGATCTGTTGACACATACCCCCCTGGCGACCAACAACCAAGATCTACTTAGGCTCTTCGGCGATTTCACTCTCTCCTTTTCTAAAAACTTTTGAAGTTGTAGATATTGCACCACCTGTTCCTCTGGATGATGGACGGTCCCTAGCCTCTTCGGGACTTCGGCGAATCCTCACTCCTATGTGCACACAAAGAATTAAGGCTCGTGTAATTTTCCCAGATCCGACGATCAGGAGTGATCTCGCTCCCTCTTGAACAGATCTTAGTCAATGACTCGTGAAACCTTCAAAACTTCATTCCCCTTGAATATTTCTCCACTATCTCTCTTGATCTTTCTCTCTCGAACCCTTTGACTCCTTAGAAGGTTACTTCGACACTTATTCAAATTTTGTATCTGTGCACTCCTTGCAAAAAATTCTTACGCAAGACTTAGCTTCTTGCGGGCGAATGTGCATGCCTTGCAGCAGTCCCTTTGCACTCCTTGCAAATGGAATGCTTACGCTACCTCTCCTGAGCTTATGAGTTGAAATAGACTCTGTCACTCCTTGCAACAGATTCTCACACAAGACTTAAGTTATTGCGTCGACTGTGCACACCTTGCAACAGTCTCTTTGCACTCCTTGCAAATGGAAGTTTCACGCTATCTCTTCTGAGCTTCTGAGTCAAAACAAACTCTGTCAACGCACTCCTTGCGGACTGTATGCACACCTTGCATAAACTCAACGAAGAAAAAACAATCGAAACTTATCCAAACACTTCTCAGTTTCATATACTCAACAACATAACTCATCCATTCATGAAAACAAAATAACAGGGAATTGTAAACTGTAGAAACACCATGCATTGGATCAATTTTCCTATGTTATATTCATCCAAATGTAAATGGATACAACTATGATAAAACAAGAACTAAAAAATCAGCAACAACTAAATCACAACACTCTCCTACTAATTTGCAGCCACCTCATTCGAGCATACAAAACCTCTATTTATCCTAGAGGGATCCCAGGGTTCCCTCCGACTACTCGTCTACTCGAGAAAAAAAACTAACTACTACTTAATTTCTGTTACATTAAAGTCTAGAAGTGAAACTTCCAGATCACTCATGATCATTCAACTCCCAATAGTTTGATCTTCTTCAGTTTTCGATCATTTCAAAAAACGATTTGTAGGAAACGCCAACGTTTAAGATTCTGAATGATTCAAAGGCGTGCTAAGGCATTGAGTTGTCTCTCCATGTGTGCTTGTTGACGATGCTCCTGCATCACAAGCTCAACCCCTCAACAACCAAGAGAAATAGAAACGACGACAACATGCATCCATGGTGGAGCCCCTTAGAGGATCAAAATGAGGATGAGGGAAATCCATTTATGAGGGCAACAAAGGAATGGGTTTCCAAGAATCCCATGATTCAATTAACAATATAGTTTAAATTCATCCCCAACTGAATTAACACAAGTCTAACAAAGGTCCAATTAACCTTATCATATGCTTTGGAAAGGTCTATTTTCAGGACCACGGAGGATATATTTTTGGACTTGATGGAGTTCATGGCCTCTTGCTTGATAACAATTGTGTCATGAATTTGGAATTTAAAGATAAATCGATGTTGTTCCTCTTAGATGATTTCACTTAAAATAGGATTTAAACACAAAGCTATGATTTTTGCAATAAACTTGTATATAAGGTTTCAACAAGATATGGGTTTGAAATCTTCAAAGGAGATAGCCTCTTTATTTTTGGGGATCAACGCGAGGAAAGTAGCATTCAAGGATCCCACGATTTTTCGAGATTTTTGAGATTCCTTAGCCACCTTTAGGATGTCATATTTGGCAAGATCATATAATCCTAGGTAAAACTCTGTAAGGAGCCGAGTAGAATTTACGTAAACAAAATTCAATAATTCGTTTAATTGAGCACCTAAGCATTTATAAATTTATCAACACATAATAAATTTTTTATAACTCATTAAAAACAATTGCAAAATTTGAAATACCTGAACCTGATGCTAATAATCCATTTGTCCGTTGATTGTCTCCTTGACCGCTTCTGCAAAACACTGCTCAAAACCTAGTTCCTCCCTGCCAACTAGGTAACTTCCTAGCTCCAGGATATCAACGGATATCCTGGCCCTCCGTGCCCAAAACCCCCAGCAACCCGGTGCACTGATACAATCCCCCTCCCAAATTTCACTTCTCTCTCTCTCTGCAAATCTAGAGCTCCCCAAAATTCATCCCTCCAACCTCCCGTAGCATAACCTCTCGTCCAACTCCTTCCCTTCCTTATCCCTCCTTCACTGACTCCCCCCCCCATTTACTCCCTACCTAACCCATTTATTACTCTTATCCTTTCCCATTAATGCCCCGTATCCCCTTTCTTTAATATCTTATCCTTACGCAATTAATAAGTTATCCCTTGTTGTGTACGTAACCATTCAATTTAACTATATAACTTATTAATTTATTTAATACTCATGTTTTTTTTTAAAATGTAATAGGTAGTTTAATTAATCAATTAATTAATCAAATTACAACCATTAATTAATCAATAATTATTTCATTAGTTTTATTATACCTATCCTGTTTAATTAATATCATATTAAGACGATTAATCCCCTAATTAAATTTTTACTTAATAATCCTTCACATTTGTTCAACTAGGGTTGTTAC
This sequence comes from Picea engelmannii, assembly GCA_009831015.1. Lineage (NCBI taxonomy): Eukaryota > Viridiplantae > Streptophyta > Pinopsida > Pinales > Pinaceae > Picea > Picea engelmannii. Next base: position 52,825 of record ML793810.1, read on the forward strand.
AAACTCGACAGTCAACCCATCCAAACCCGGGCTTTTGCCTTTTTGAAAGGATGACAAAGTTGAAAGAATGTCCTTATCAAAAATTTCTTCATGTAATGCATCGTTCATAGGGATCGCGGGAAAAGCTTGATTACATTTAACATCTTTGAAATGGGACATCCTATAGCCTCTTTAAAGAGATTAGAGAATAAATCCTTATCGACTTCAACAATGTCCTCAAAAGAGGACCTTACCCAACCATTGTCGTCCTTTATTTCCCATATAGAGTTGACAACCTTTCAATAATCCGCATAGTTATGGAAATATTTTGTGTTATTATCTCCTTACGAAAGCTAGGTGGCCCGACTCTTGAGTCACCATTTTATTTCCTCATTTTTCAATAATTATTGCTTCTATTTTAATAACTTACTGAGAGAGTTCCAGCTTGTTAATCCAACAACAACACACCAATCGATTCCTCCACTTCATGGAGCCTCGCAGATGATTTTTTATAGAAATTTCTAGCCTGAGAAACCTTTTTAATATTGGTTATGTTTTCTATGAATTTTTGCATGAAAGATTGATCCTCTACTTCAACCAAGGGAGTCCAAGAAGCCATTACTAGACTTTGGTAATCTTATTCTCTTAGCCATGCATGATTGAATTTCATAGGGGAGGCAGGTTTTGCACATTTTTTTTCCAACTCTAAAATAATGGGCATGTGATCAGAATTACCCCCTAGCACCACCTTTGACTTAAAAACCCAAGGGTTTTCAAACTTATGCTCCAAATTGAGGAATCTGTCTAATTGTTTTTCCACCACATCCTCCCCTATTCATCCATTACACAAGGTTTGGACTAGCTTTGTAGGATTGAGATCCACCAAATGATACTTTTCATTCCAATGAAGAAAGAAATTTCTTTGAGAGTTGGGACATGGGGAATGACCCCATACCTCATTCAAAAAAAGATACATATTTAAATCGCTTCACAAGGTGATATTAGGGGCACTAAGAAGCCCTAAGGCCCCCAAACCTTCCCAAAAAGGGAGTCATTCATAATAAGGTCCATATACATTTATCAGTCTGAAAGAGGAATTGAGAGTGAGATCCTCCAAGTCTACCACGGTACTAGATTCGATCGATAACGAGGTCTCCATGTTGAGATAAACCCCTATGTTAAACCGAAAGAGTCCAATAAACAAGAGGACTAGTCTTTTAAAAAATTATTAACTATTTCGATCTCCCTATTACCATTGCACATGGTTTCCTGAAGTATGATAAAATCTAGTCGATTCTCCTACAGCAGTCTCTTTAAAGTGAGGACTTTTGGGGTTCCCTAACCCCCCTCATATTTATGGAGAGAATTATCATTTAGCACCTCTTTTATGGGTTGTCCCTGCTCTAAGGGCTCTCACTATAGTAGTTTGTTTTCCACTTTTGTATTCTTTCAAATATTATAATTGAGCAAGGGAGATCAGAATTTTTCTTCACACTTGACCCTTAGACCCTTTGTCCAGAGCCAACCCCCCTACACAAAAATATTCACATCCTTTTTGGGATTTGGATCAAAGCATATAGTTTGATTTGATGACCGAATTAGAGATAGAACTTTTAGAACATTCATTCACGCTTAAGGAGCGGGAGTGAGGAACCCCTTTCAGAGGGGGACGATGCCCGAGAAAAAATGGGGAGAGGAGAATGACCTTGGGCGGCACTGTGATCCTCTACAGAGGAGAATTGAATCTCCATTACCTTTGTGCACTTTGAGGGTGAGGGAGAAACCCTATTGGGAAAGATCGAAGAAATTTGAACTTTCTCAACAACTGAATCCCTAGATTTTTTTTTAAAACACATCGAGTCATCATGAAGAATATTCTTACCCGAGGGTGTAGATGAGAGGTCCTTAGGAGAAAGAGCACATGGAGAGATTTTGCTTGACCTTTTATCATTGTTGAACAAACCCTCAACATTAATCACTACCTTTCTGCCCAACTGATTCAACAGAGGCGACTTTCGTTTCCATGATTTTTAAAAAGGAGGAAAAAAGTCAGTGAACATCTGCAATTTACTTGAAGGTGCCCAACTTCATGGCAACCAAAGCATCGAAATGGCACTCTCCAGTAGTACTTATTATTATAATTGCTCATGCTTTGACTTTGGCTTTCAGATTATGGAGGACGCTGAACAGGTTCTTGCTTATGGGATCCGGATTATTGAAACTTATGGATTACGCGTGCTGCCGTTCAATTCTAATAATCGGTGCTTTTGATGCAATCGAATAATTATAGGTAATTCACTTTGATGCGCTGTAGTGGTCTCATCTCTACGTTATCTGTTCGAATCTTGCTTGATCCACCCCTAAGGCACTAAAGCTGTGAGATGCATCGTAATATACAGGAGAACCCCAGCCCGTTCTCCTGCCCTAAGGTACCAATAATCATTTCTCTAATCCAAAATCAACATACGTAATTGGGGATGTAGCTCAAACGGTAGAGCGCTCGCTTTGCATGCGAGAGGTACGGGGTTCGATACCCCGCATCTCCATTTTCAACTTCTTTACCGGATTTGATGTAGAACATCCGCTGATATATCGCAACACTCATTCATTTATTGCTAGCAACAACTCAGCTCAGAGAGCATCAGACTGAAGATAGTTTGTGTGTTCGATCCACTCTCACCGCATTCCATGAAAGATAGTTTGCAAGAGAGGAACAACTAAGTTATCTGAAAACAACGACTACCTCTTAGTCATAGACATGGATCCGTGGCGCAATGGTAGCGCGTCTGACTCCAGATCAGAAAGTTGCGCGTTCGATTTACGTCGGGTTCAATCCTGAAATCTTATTGCCTTGCATACTTGATTCACGTCAGGTTCAACCCTTGAAGTCACAGAGTATTTTGTTTTATTTGCTACAAAACTTTCCCGGCAAAATGTGATTCTAGGATCTTTTGATGCTTTTTCTTTCATCTCTGTTTTGTTTTACTTATGCTACATGTTCCTATCATAATAGTACTCTTGCATTTGCATTAAAAAGTCATGCAAGCTGGTTGAAATATACAAACTAACCAATCAATTATATTTAAGCACTTCCTTGATCTTGCATCTCTTTAGAAACCAAAACACTTTTTGCATTGCCTCTAAATAGATGTTGATAGCAATTTGGACAGAACACCTTCTTTCCATCCACCATGTCACTCTATTTTCACCTTACCCTCATAAAATTTTGATATTTTTTTCTTTACTTTTTCGAGATGTGCCCTTTTTGGACCAGGAGAAGTAACTTTGAAAAATGAGATTATTTGTAAAATTGATTGTTACAAAGTAATTCTTAGGAACTTATTTGCTTAAAATGCTAACCAAAGATTAAAATTCAACACTTTATAAATCTTACTATTAATTCTTAAATTTACATGGAAAAGGTTGTGTGTTTTTTTTTATTAATTAAAAGTGTTCTAAGACTACCTCAAAACTCGAAAATATCTTTAGGAATTGTTGTGTGGTTCCTCTTATCCTTGTTGTTTGCAAGAGGAGAGCGTCATCCATTAACCAAATATGGGTAATTAGATTAAAGTTTTAAAAAAATGATATATCCTTATGAACCAAAAATGGGCGGCTAGATTAAAGTTTTAAAGGATTGATATACCTTCAATGAGATTACTAGATCTAGCATAATTGATGAAACTCTACAAAGTGTCAATCAATATGATAAGAAGGAAGAGCGAAAATGGGCATCCTTGATTTTATCCTCTTATTACCTTATAAAAATTTGAAAATTTTGAAGGTTCCCCATTTTCCATAATTACAAAGAAGTCATTGAGATGCATCCATCAACTCAATCTATCATTATTCATTTTTTTTGTAAGCTAGCTTGTATTAGCTTCTATTAACAAAAATCAAAGTACATTTGTGGGATCTTGTTGCCTGGGCTACCCACAAAAGAAATCATCCCAAGCACTAGGACCATACTCACAAAAAACACAGACCCATAGGGACAATATTTGAGAATGTTTTACAATGTAGCTCACGAGGCTTTAAACCATAGACTGATATAACAAGAAAATAAAACATGTAACAAAAAAACAAGCATTTAAGCATCATGATGGTTACTTATCTGAATGACAGCCTCGATCCTCAAAGTGCCTTTCCTTGTGATTTTTATTGGTTGGATATAGTCATTATGGGACAATAATGTGCTAGCAAAGTGACTCCTGATTCATGTGGCACGTCGGGAGAGGAGTGCAGAGGTCCAACAACTAGTCAAGTTTCATGTCCATCAATTCTTGCTTGAATTTCTAATCAACCATGTCATTTCTAAGCTCAAAGATGAGCCTTAAATGATCTTCAGAGAATTTGGCATTATTATTCTCTCCATCTGAGTTGTGTTTTGGGAGACCAGCCTTTGGCAACATAACATTTTCATCACTAGCAGTTGGAGAGGATCTATCACCAATAACCAAAGGAGGAGGCCTAGTTTCTTTAACCGTAGCTTCAATAGAGCTAGTCTACGAGGTGATACAAACATCCTCGGTGCCAATTCCTAGAATTGATTCCTCCCATTCCACTATACATCCCTAATACTATGTCGCTTCCTTATTACCTTTCTTCTCCTGCGAGTCAGCTTGCAAGTTTGAATGTTGGTGGTTTTCATCAACCTGGGTACCTGTAATACTGTGTGCACTCTCGTTGTCACTATCCATAAGGGAAGAGCTATTGTATCTACCTCCAAATCATAGTTACCAAGTTGAAATTCAAATTTGATTCAATACGAAAAAAAAAAATTGACTTCCTAAAATTCAATACAAGAAAAATTCAGAAGTATACATATTACAAATACTCAAATATGCATTTTTTTCAATTTTTTATAAAATTTATAAAATTAAAATTGACAATCATTATATTCAAAACTTCAAATATACCTCAAAATTTGTTTTTAATCTTGTTATGTACACTACAAATGGAATTATGAATCTATTGAATTTTCTTTTCATACACTATACATGTTAAAAGAGAAACTCATTAACTTCAAATATAAAGAGGTGAATAATAGAACACTACCACAATCATCATAAATAAGGAGGCTCATAAATTTGTGGACTGATATTCTTTGATGTAAATCCTTATGCATGAGTTCATTCAAAGTTCAGGAGGATTGGCTCTTTACTTGTAGATGGGCACCAATAGATTGGGAAGCCAAAACCCTTATATGCCTCTACCATGGTGAGCATCACATAACTTTCAACTTTCCAATTCATTGTCCAAATTCTACAACATAACATAACCTTGATCCAACACCAATACTAACCGTTGTTTGTAGCGGACCAAAAATCTATTGCTATCATCCAAAATGTGTTTTAGGGTTTTAAAATTAAATTACATAACTTATTTGAATTTTGAATTTTTTTAATTATTTGTGATCCCACCTTCCATATATTCCACACCTCTCACTACCAAATAAATTAGTTAATCTTTGGTTAGAGATAAAATATAAATATTATGACTGAAGGACATACTACAAAAGCATGTAAGCTATGATGGGAGACCGAGTTGCAGCGCTGCCAGTTGGACACTCATCAAATTGAGTTCAAATTAGGGGACCACCTATTCATCTCCCACCTTTGAAAATCAGGGGACCACGTGAGAAATAATCATGGGTTCACCTCGCAGTTGAGGTGGCCATGTACAATGCTATCATTGCGACGAAATAGAACACATCTCTCGGGATTGTTGCAGATATGTTTTGTTCCCGCAGGATATGTATCTCATCATATCTAATACGAATCTGGGATCTTTCTTTGTTCCTACCCCATAGTCATCTGTCACCATAGTGATAGTGATCTGGGACTCCCACGTGGAAGGGCTCTTGCTCAACGGATCAAAGGTATGCTAACGTTCAAGGGGTTTAATTTTTTTTTTGCAATCAACCCAATATTCCCGTATCGAACTACGAATTTACGTTTTAATTCGTGAATCGAACCAATAGCTAAATTTTTGAATTTTTTTTACCAATTCAAACGAATTTGATAACTATACTCCAAACCATTGAAATACATCATTGCCTCGATGCACTCTTCCTCTTTCACGAGGCATTTCAACTGGGAAGAGGAAACCAAGTACGCGAAGAAGGATACACATGTATGAAATGTATAGAGGGGAGTCGCATTGGAAACAAAAATAGCACCCCAACTAACTCTTTGATGAATTCCCTTCAACAACGTAATGTGCTTATATATGTCAAGGGTGCACTTGTGTTTTTCAATCATGTTAACTACTAACAAAAACATGAAATAAAAATCATTCAAGGCACCTGCTCCGAGCACCTGGGTTTCATCCTCCATCATACTCAACATAGATGATCCCAGGTTTTTGCATTCAATCCAGTAATTAAACCAAGCTCCAACCATCATCCTTGAAAGGGGAAAAGTGTGTCGGGTGTCGACATCGTTTTCCACCTGTCGCATCATCATAATGAACATTGTAACACCTTGTTCGGGTAATCTATCATTATTAATTTAAAACCAAAGGGCTAAAGAGTTTTTTTAAAGAAAGGATCAATTGACTTCATCATTGGACTTTCCTAGGTAAATTTTAGGCTTCATTTCTTTGTCTTTTCTCTCTTTTTAAAAATGTGTATGGTTTCTTGGTCAATAATGAGGATATCCATTATTTATCTTCCTTGTTGTTGCATAAAAATAACTCAATTATATAGCAATAATAATATATATATTTGAGAAATCTTTAGTGTTTGGGTTTTCATTCTCTAGTTTATGGTTTATTATCCAATCCACCCATATAAGTTAGATATATCTTATTAACACATTTAGATTTTTAAGTTGTTATTGTGTACTCTTATCACTACTTACTATATTCTACAAACACATAGCTATGCACATATCTACATACATCCCTTGGTTCACTATCTAATCCACCTATAGAAGTTACATATATGTTCTTAACACAATTAGATTTAGATTTTTAAGATGTTATTGTGTATTGTTATCACTACTTACTATATTCTACAAATGCATAGCTATGTACATATCTACATGCATCCCCTTTAATGTTTTCCATTTACTTCACTCATCACATATAATTATCTAAACATCTTCTACTCTACATTGAATAAATCATGTTTTCACTTTCATTGTTGAAATATTGCTTCCTTTAATACTTTTTTCATGATAGTCGTCTTTCAATCATTCTCTTCCATAGTGACCTTCTTGACTATGTTGGATTAGTGTGACCAAGTTGTATAGTTCAAACAATTTTCTCACAAATTAAAGAAAAGTGAACCACCAAGGTCCCTTACTCACATATTATCTAAATAACTTCTTCGCTTAATTTAATAAATTACTTTTATTCTTTCATTGTCAAAACATTTCTTCCACCTATTAACTATTGTTTATGATAATCACCTTTTAGTCATGCTCTTCTATTGACACCCTCTTGGTTTCCTTGGCTTAATGTGACCAAGCCATCTAGTTTAATCAATTTATTCAAAAATCAAAGTATATCATGCAAATGATGTATCAAGATCCTAACATTGACTTAGATCAATAGTATCATAACTTAGATGCTCAAATTCTCTTTCTATCTATCCCCTAATGTACTTTAGGGTCCCAATGTATTCTAGAAGAAGATGAAGATGAATGGATACAAACATTTTGATTAGCTAACTTCTCCACCAACTATGAAATAACTTGAGTTTGTTGTTGTAAGAATTATGTACATTACTAAAATATTTGTTGCTATTGTTGTAATATTTGAGTCTGCAAATCAATATGTGAAATATTTTCGTTGTGAGTTGATTTAGGAGGTGCCATGAGTAATTATTTTTTGAAAATGTTGCTACACTTCACTTCTTTAAGAGATTCAGTCTCTTGATAGAATATTGGCTATAGATGCCAAATATAAATGGTGTTGTGCCCTTTGCTTGCCTTGGCTATTGAAGCCAAGAATGCAAGCTATGACAGAGATTCCCAAAAAATAACTAGATCCACATTTGGCTCATAGATATTCAGTATAGAGAACCCTTTTCCTAGCTCTTCTGAGAAACAGTTGAGGCCCAACCCAAAATCACATCCCCAAGAACTGATCATTTTCACTAATTTAATATTCCATTCAAGAGAAAGTCCTCCAAATCTCTCCCTAGCATCAGAACCAACAAAAATCCAAGAGGAAAAAAGAGTCTCAAGGAAAGAGGAAATTTTCTGATCCAGGTGGATATCAGTGGCCACCCACCTTTTCCAACTGGCTCAAAACAGTTTTCTAGCAATTTTGGTAATTTACTATTTTTAGCAGGTTTTAACTTCCGGGGCCATTTTGGGCACTAAACGATGTTTTTTTGGGAAAATAGGTTTGCAATAGGTAAGTTCTTTCGATATTGCACCTAAAATGAATCTCCTCGATGATACCTTTCCAACGAGCTATCATACGCCTAAAATAGAGATCGTATGAAAAAGTTACGACCCTGAGAAGTTGATGTACTAACTTACCCAAACGGGGCCCACATGACTTTTGGCGCTTCATCTTCTAGGGTTAGGTTTTTGGATGTCTAGGGTTTTGGGAATTCCTGTTTATTGTAAAAAGGCTTTCAGAGCCTCATTGTAATCATCTTCTTGCGAATGTGAGTAGTCGTCACATCTCTTCTCAGAGATAAGCTTCCACCATTCTAGCGAGTCTTTCACTCTATATTTGTATAGTCTCTGTACATTTATTTCATTAATAGAAGTCGTGTATTACTATATCTTTATGTTTATGGTTTCATCTCTGATACATTTTTGTTATATTATTGGATATCTGCGATATCTCTGTGCATTTCTTTATTATATCTCTGCTCTCATTTCGTGCGAAAATAATCCGGATCATTTTCCCTTCTTCCCCGAGAGTTTCTTGAAGAAGAATGATATATGGTTGGTAAACCTCCACCAACCTTTGGAGGGCCAATTTATTCCAAGGGCTAGCCACACCCCTACAGTTAAAGGATACAATTTTCATTTGGGAAACCCTTTTAGGGAATTCTGCACTCTAAGTGCCCCATAAATAGATTGTTGTCTACTGCTAGCCAAATCTGAGAGAGCTATGTTTTGAGCCTTGGATAGGTAGGATTTCCTACCCCTCCCTTTCCCCTCTATCAAAGGAAGGGGATTTCTGCCAAGTCAATTTGGTTTGTTCTTGCTATCTCCATTCAAAATCACTGGGCGATTCCGCAAAAAGTAGGAAATTGAATCGTCCTTTGAATATTTAGTGGAAGAGGATTCTTCAAACACTACACACGAGGAGGAGATAGGGATTTCTTCATTTAAGGAGCATAGGGATAAAGGGGGTCCTGGAGGAGAGAAGGATGGGATAATATCCAAACCAGAGGAAATGGATAAGGGTTTTAGGGAATTGGACCAATTCAAGCCCACCAAAGAAAAGGAAGTGATCATAAAATTGACAAGAGGGGAAGAAGAAGAAATCATACCCAAAGGAGGGGATGGCCCCTAGCACGATTCACAGGAGAGAGAGTGGTGTTGAGGAGAGAAATCCATAACTTACAGAGGAGGATACGCAATATCATCCAACTTAACTAATGCTAACTCCATGTTCTTCGAGTTGTCTTTGGACTCTTCTGGCTGAGCATCAATACCTTCCACTCCACCAAACCTTCCTTCCTTGGATGATCAACTATCGAGAGACTTACTCACAAACCACTTTTTGGATGTGGAAGATTATGGCCCACATTTTTGGCCATGAAAGGGACGGTTTCATTGGCTTGCAATGTGGTCATTTTTATGGTAGCGCCTACATCGAAAGGGTATCCCTTCATAGTCCATATTTTGTATAAAATTCTTTTCCCCCATCTTCAACATCATTTCTTCTGCTAATCCACCTCGCATATCCACCATTACCAACATTCTGACCATGACCATCTCATCCCATGAAAGAAAACTCATATCGGCTTCCAGAAAGGACCCAATAGCATTTCCAACAATGTGAAAAACCTTAAGGATCCAGAGCTCAAGCGGAAAAGCAGGGAGTCTTACTCATAATGGAGCCACTTCCATTTTGTTTGAGCTAGAGTCAAAAGGAGGGTTCCACCTTTTTAGAAACAACAACGAGGAATCTAATGACCATGATGAATTCAAGACCCAATCCACATCCGTGCCTGATGCAAATTTGAATAATATCCATCCTTTCACCGAAATTTTTACAGTTGGAGGATTGCTGAGAGATTTTGACCAGTATTTCACAATCCATTCCTTGATAGTTTTTTCCCCAAAACACTGCCCACAAGCCTTTCCAACAACCACATTTTTCGACATTTCAAAAACCTGTGACATTCTGATGTCTCAGCCTACTTCAAGAAGAATATATCTTCCTGAGGATTTCTTGCATTTGGTTTCATTTTTCTTTAGGGAAGAGGGTCTGGGATCCCCTACAATTCCAATCGACCGCAAAGGAGGAGAAGGGAGTATCCCTTCTTGTGGCGCATTATCTTGTGTGGTAGTAGTATTTGGAACTGAAGCTACATAGGAAACATGTTCTAGGTTAGAGACCCTTCTGCGTGGAGGAAGAGCAATGCCATGTGAATGAAGAGAGACAGTTGGGGTTCCACCCACCTCGATGAAACTTTTATTGTGTCAAGGTCTTGAAGGAAGCTTTCGAATAGAGATGAATCTGTCAATCAATTAGGATGTTGGGCCGGAAAGTTACCAAACTTCAAAGGGAAACGGATCATAGACAAACCCTCAAGAGGGTTAATATTGAAATGTGCTTGACCACCAGGGTTCTGTAAATAGTCTAACGGTTCAAGGTCCGGGGATTCGAGCCCCCTTTCCAACCCTAAATCCATACCCAAAACCGTTGTTGGGGAAGACGACATTAGAGGAGGTGAGGTTGGTTTGGGAACCTCCAATGGCTTGACAACCGAATGATTCGACAAGATTTTCTCCATACCAGTCGGACCTGAAAGAAAATTTGAAGGAGAAAAAATACCACCACCACCTAGCACCGTCCAAATCACTTGCAAATCAGAGGGGTTTGAAGATTAGTCTACCTCCTCCTCATACACTGCCATACGTAGACTAAAGACCCCACATAACAGACCCTCCAAAAATTAATTCTCGCGAGCGACGTATAAACCAACATAGAACATAAGAGATTAACTAAAGTCCTTGACACATTTTCCTTGTGGTAGAGAAACCCTTCATATGTTTCTCATCTTCCATGTACACCACTTCAATTCAAAACCCAATTACAACCTACATAGATGCAAACAAAATTTTCAATCAAGGGAAGCTATCTATGTTAAATTTGATATAATTTAAAATATATATATTATTATTAATGAAATATAAATTTTTAATATTCATCCATAAATAATTACATAAAAAAATAAATTAATATTTTATTTTAATAATGTACAAATAATTTAATAATAATGATGATATTAAAGAAGTTCTAATAAATTTATGAAAATAATTTAATAACAATGATGATATTAAAGAAGTTCTAATAAATTTATGAATTTTGAAAACTAATTACACCAAAAATATTGAAAAATAATTATCATATTGAGGCACTACAAAAATTACCATTATAATCATATAGTTTTACCATCTCAATCATATAGTTTTTCAAACAAGTGTTTGAGGAAATATGATGCCTACTCAAAATCCCTTGTCAAAACTTCTCATTAAATTGATAAACCCTAAGTCATGTTAACCAAATCATTTTTGTTATTTCTTAGATTTCAAAGAGAGCTCAAAGGAGAACAATCCATCTAATGTATGAATAATATATGATTTCTTAGATTTCAAAGAGAGATCAAACGAGAACAATCCATTTAATGTTTGAAGAATAGAAATAAAATTTAAGATAGAAAAACAAAATTAGTATTTTGTGTTATAATGATTTTTATTTAAATTTTTTAAAATAAGTTGAATTTCAAACTTTCAAATTAATAAAAAAATTAATTAATTAATATTTTGTAATAAAAATGTTTATAATTTTTTTAAATTGATATAATATAAAAAAATGTCATTTAGGAGAACACATTATTAAAGGACTAACAACCTAAATTGTGAATTGGCCAAATGCAAGCAAATAAATTAATTAATAAAAAATAAATTAATTAATATTTTAGAATAAAAATGTTTACAATCTTTTTAAATTGATATAATATATTAAAAAAATGTCATTTAAGGAGAACACGTTATTAAAGGACTAACAACCTAAATTGTGAATTGGTCAAATGCAAGAAAACGAACAAGAAAGTATTATGAAGAAATTATTATGCAGAAAGTAGTAAGTTTTTTTTGTTTACTAACTATGCTGAATTAGAAAAAGAAATTATTATGCAGAAAGTAGTAAGTTTTTTTTGTTTATTAACTGTGATAAATTGCAAGAAAATTTGTGTTAAGAAGAAATGTGTTGAACATGAGTACAACTTAATAACAAGTTATTCCTAAATTTCCAACCTTCCTAATCTTGTATGAGTTCCTCTTTATAACGGATAGATTTTTGTTACATGAACTAAATTAATTTAGTTATCTGTTTTTTTAGAAAGAAAAAACTTATATTTTATTTAAAAGAAATATACATATTGTTGTCTTTAGAAGGACTTTATTTCCATCTTTACATTTAAAAATTTATTCCATACATATTTATTTTTTCTCTTCATGTTGTTTATAACATAAATACATATCCTCTACAACCATAATGATATCACTGCATTAAAAAAACCATCTTTTCAAAAGGTTGTTCCTCATAGAGCTCTTGAAAACTGAAAACACCTTTTTCCATTAATAGATCTTCTTTAGATAGTTCACTCGCCCGTCTGTTTAACTCCATGTAGATATGAGCACTAGAGAACCATTCCAGGACTAAAAATAAGGAACACATTTGAACCAACGGAGATTTTAACCTTGGTACCTGAATTTGAACAAGCCCCTTAACCCAATCAATTGTAGTCTTTGAATCTCCTAAGATTTGCAATTTCCTCAAATTGAGAGTGTCCACCATAGCTAAAAGGGCCCACGGATCTGACAACTCAGCCTTCATGTTTGAACTAATACCAGGTGCATATTTGATTTTGTAGTAATGAGACACTTAAATAAATAAGGCTGAGCCCCTGTCCCATAAGAGGGAGGGTGCTCTTGACTAGCCCCATCGAAATATCCCCAAGGAATGCTCTTGTCAACAAGAGGCATTTTAATAATAGTTTACTTTCATGGTTTAATCTCAAAATTGAACTCCTCATACATTCTTATAATTAAAACATCCACCATCTCAAGAGGGGGGTATGAGTCCTGGAAAATTTGTACATCTCGATCCCACCAAGTGAAATAAAAGAAGAAGAGAGGAAGAACATATATACCACTGAAGTCACATCATCTTTCCACATACTTATCCAATCTATGATCTCACCTTCCAAACCCATAAAACAAACCTTCAATAAATTTGAATCTGAATCCCATACATGCTACTTGAATGAACATGAGACGAAAATGTGTTGTGCACGCTCCTTTAAACTCAAATAGAGTGTGTATCTTCCTAGACCTATCAATCCCTTCTTGACTCTATTACCCCAAGTGAGAAGCTTGTTTTCCATTGCCAACCAACTCAAAATATTAACTTTTTGTGGGGCATTGATAGACCATATAATTTCCACTTTCATTTCTTTTCACCTTTGAATTTGTCTTCATCTTGAACCCAATAACCAAGTTTCATTGTGTATTGACCCGAGTTTTCTTTTTTGGACCAGGAAAGGGAATCCTCTTCCTCCTCTTGTAAATAAATGAAGTTTGCATATAAATAGCTCGTATATTCTTCTCATTCAACTACTCTATCACCTTCAAGATCCAACATCAATGTCGATCTATAGGAGATTCATCCAATATAATCCACCTCACCAAGTCTTGCATCCCATAATGAGTAAATGCCTCGTTCATGGAGAATTCCTACCAACTCTTGCAAAAGTTTGAAGCCTTCTCCCACACCAACCCATGGGTCTTCTCCAATCCTCACACTTTTCCATTTCTGACCTGCTAGACTGTCCAATCCCCAATCAAGGAAATGCTTCTACGAGGGATTTACAACATATTGAGTTATTTGAGACTGATTTGTTTGTGGCTGTGATCCAATCCACAAAGGACATACCATGAAGATACTTAGATGCCATCACCCTTCCCCATAAATTTTTATTGTGTATTAATATCCACAAAATTTTTGTAGCTAAAGATCTGCAAAACCAGAATATGTTTTCGATACCCCATCGGCCTAGCTCCTTAAGAATTGAAATCTTTGATCAGTTCATGAGAGGGACACCCCTTGCCTCTTTCCTCCATGACGAGAGAAACGCGAAACAAATATTTATAATCTTGGTTAAAATCCCTTTAAGGATTTTTTCTATCGAATCCCAATAC
>ML793810.1:74659-90273 GCA_009831015.1 Picea engelmannii
TGCTATAATTCCAATTAAGCTTGTGGTGAATATCAATTCCAAGATATTTGTATGAATTCACTTCCTCCAAGTTGTTGTTGTCATATACCAAGGTATCATAAGGGATCTTATTGGATTTAATAATCATGACCTTAGTCTTATCAAAATAACAGTCATACCCATATTGGAGCAAAAATCCTTGAGGATTCTTAGTTGGTTTTCAAGATCATGGGGACTCCTTGCCATAAGAACGATATCATCAGCGTAAAGAAGAAGATTGATGACTATACCAGTGAGAGTAAGGCCGACACAACCTTCTTTTTCCAAGCATTCTTCTAATTAATATATTTGTTATGATTTTAATTATAATTTTTTAATTAATATTATTAAAATAAAAATTTATATTTTATAATTATTTTAATATTTATTTATTTATAATTAAATATGTTATTTATTTAAAAACTATTAGGAAAAAATGCTTTTTGAAAACAAAAAGCTCAAAATATATAAAAGCATCCGCTGACATGTCATGGAGCTTGCAACACTTATCAACAGTCATACGTGTGGTGGTTATTTATACCATGAACTTTTATTTTACTTGGTTGGTGTATTGTCCCATCCTTCAAAATCACCATGCGGGGATAGCTCAGTTGGGAGAGCGTCACACTGAAGATCTGAAGGTCGCGTCACCGCATTGCGTCATATCATTTAACTGAATAATAATCAACTGAAAATAACTAAGAAAGTTGACTGAATTCTTGATTATAATGACAACAGTTAATTTTTCTCTTCCTCTTAATAGCTCAGTATTAATTTACGAGGATAGCGAAACTCTTCCCTAAAATGCTAGTTTAAGATTAAGATTAACATCCATTACTCTTCCATCATTCTTATTATGCCTAGTCCTTGATAAAGGGAATTTCCAATATCTAGATGGAAGTGAGCCTTCTTTCAAACTCAACATTCTAGAAATTTTCCTATCAATTCTTAAGTTTATATTAAGGGAAAAATCGTGATTCTTAAGTTTATATTAAGGGAAAAATCGTGATTCTTAAGTTTATATTAAGGGAAAAATCGTGATTTTTCCCTTGTTAGTAGAGTGTTGTGAGGTTGCCTCAAATCTAGAATGTATCTGTGTGCACTATGGGCTTTTCCTATAGTTTTTGCTCTTAAATGGTTGACATATCTTCATGAATTAAATATGGGCAACTCTATTAAAGTTTTTAGAAATTGATATGTTTCTATAAACTAAAAAAACTAAAAATGGAAGGCTAGATTAAAGTTTTGAGGGATTGATATATTTATTATGTTAGATTTAGCATATTTGATGGGACTTTTTAGGGTTTGCTAGATTTAGTATATTTGATGGGACTTTTTAGGGGTCAATCAGTATGATAAAAGTGAGGGGCACAATCGACACCCTTGACTTAACACTATTGTTACCTTTATAAAAATTTGAAGGTTCTCATTTTCCAAAATTGCAAAGAGGTCATTGAGATGGATTTATCAATTTACCTAGCAACCTCAATGTTAAATTTATAGATAAATAGACCGTCTTATATTGAAGAATAAAGAAAGGATTGGAAACATATATTTCATTCTGGAAGAAAGGGATTGCCAAGAGAAGAGAACGATGTTGGCATCCCAAGATAACTTAGTCGGAGAATATCTTAAAAGCTTTGGACATACACTTTGTGAACAGTGTGGACACAATTAATAATTTATGGACATCCACAGTGTAGGAAATAAGAAACATCGCCCATATACAACCCACACATAAATTCGTGGAATAATACTTGAGGGATAATATCCACACTATTAAGGATCGCTACATTAGACCGCTATGTAACAAGCCCTAAGATGAACTATCTCTAAGAGAAGATGTTGTTGAGGGACAAATGCTCATAATTGGATCATCAAACACAGTGACACACATTCTGCAATATGGTTGGGCAATGCAGAGGGCAATGTCTGCAAAGATTTGAATGTTGTTGTTGAAAGATACACGATAGTGATTCATTGGTGGAATCACACGAGAACATTGAGAAAAAGAACAATTTTGTACAACAAATATTTAAAAAGAACTCAACAATGGGTTATTGGAATATAAGGAACAATGTCCATCAATATGGCTAGCATCACATGGGTATGGTCACCAAAGGCAAGATGGAAGGGAGAGATACTAAAAATAAATTGAATATATTTGAAGCAATTAAGGCACAACCAGAAGAGGTTGGATGGAATGGAGAGGGAGAGTGATGCCAATAAATGAGACTTTATTTAAATATATAACTTCTATACTTTTAATTTTTAAATGACTTATATCATGTAAGAACTCATACATTAGTAGTTGAATTTAATTATTATATATAATTGCTTCAAGTAAAATTATTGAAGGATAATCGTTCTCTTCTATCCTAGCTTGGGATGTGGGTATTGTCAATAATTTTTTTAGAATAAAAAAGTTATAGTGTTTGCATTTAAGGTGAGGAAATTGGTAAAAAGGACTAACTCATAGTTGTTGGGTATGTGTTATATTCTTTGCATGTGTGTGTGTTGGCGTGTCAGATTTGACAACTGCGTCTGACAATCCTTCTAGTAGTGCTCTTTGTGTCGTGTGCGTTGTGCACTTTCCTAGGGGGGTCTCGGGGGGGGGCAGGTATGCCCCCCCTGGTTACGCGCAACGTTCAAGTCAACGGCCCGATTTTTTTTTTTGGCGGATTTTGCTATTTTTAGCGGTTTTCTAAATTAATACCAGATTAAGGGATTAGAGTTTTGGTATCTATGGAATACCTAAAAAAATTGTATATATTGTATGGTGAATGGTGAAATTCGAGATATAATGAATATAAGAAAGGTTTTCCCGGTTGAGGGTTTCCGGTATAAATCTCTATGTACTATGTGAATGAGACATTGATTAATTTTTGTTTTTCTTAAGAATCTATATGCATGGATTTACTTCGCAGGTTTAAAACTTACAATAGTCATCATTTTGTTTATATGGAACATTATCGTACATTGCCTTAAATATTTATGAAAATTAAAACTCTACAATGCAATGGATGTTATCATTGGATCTCGTCAATCTTGATATATTTGGTAGTGAATGTCATAGTGATATTATGCATGCAAGTGTGTCGGGATTGGGTGTTAGGGAAGCAGGATATGCATAATGCATCACCACACTACCCCCACACACCCGGTGGCTTGGTACACTCCCCCATAGGCAATGATGCAACCTCGACGACCTCATGTTAGCATGATCAATAAAATCATCTCGCCCTCTTTAATCCCTCGCATGTCAATTATCACTCAACGTCTTGGGTTCACTCCTCCCACTATTATGATTTTGAGGCATTTACTGATAGAAATGGTGTTTTCTGACACCATTACTCCCCACACCATGCTTAGATGGATTCCCTATTTGATAGTTCCCACCATCAAGGTTCGACATTATGCGTGGTTTCTCTTCTTTTTTTCCCCTTCTTTGTGCCTTATCCACTATGCTAGTCATCATCTTTCTCCTATTGTTCATGTCATCTCCGCTTCCCTTGCTTTCACCATGCCGTGTGGAGGACAACGACAACGTGGCCACAACCATTGCAGAGGAGTTGTTGAACGTTTTACCTATGCCATTGTTGCTCCTAGAGTTGAGGCCTATGAGGCCCATTACCCGCCACATATTAGGAAGGAGCTTGACCTTGCCGAGGCAGACGCCCAAGTCCTTCATCGTTTCATAGACCATGATGGTGTAGACGTTGAAATTGACCAATGGATACCTGAGCCTGACTCATATCGCACCCGCGCCACCATGCACACCAAAATAATGGAATTATATTAGATTCTAACAATCATGATGGGGAAAGCGATCGTGGAGCAGAACGAGACACATGAGGAAATTTTCTTACAGTTGGATGAGATGCACATGGAGATTCTGAGTTTAAGTAGGAAGATGAATCACCTCTTGAGCTCAAATGTGGATGGTGTTGGTCTAAGTCATGGTTGTTCAAGCATCGTTGAGCCTCCTCCAAGGGATCCTCTTGGTCTGTCTCATTAGGTTATATGATTCTGCTCATTTATTTTTGTTTATATAGTATAAATGGGTGTGAGGTGGTTTCCCCACCTTAGTTTAGATATAGACAGAGTCCTAGATCTAGCATGCATAGTCTGACAAACAATGTGAATTGTAAAGGATCTTTGGTTCTGTTTTTTGAACTTATGGTATGTCATGGTAAACTTAAATTGCTATTGATCTGAATTATTTTGAGAACGAAATGAAGGAGGAAATATAACAATGAAATACACATAAATATTGCCAGAAACAAAGAGATATAGTAATACACATTTTTTATTAATGAGAGAAATGTATAGAAACTGAAAAAATACAGAGTGAATAAACTCGTTAGAATGGTGGAAACTTATCTCTGAGAAGAGATGTGATGGCTACAATCATTCGAAAAAATATGATGTTTACAATGAGGCTCCAAAGACCTTTTTAACATAAATAAAATCCAAAACCCTAACCCCAGAAGATGAAACGCCAAAAAGTTTGCAAGTCCCGATGGGGGTAGTTGATACATCAACTTCCTGAGGGTGTAACTTTTTCATACAATCTCCATTTGGAGCGCACGATACGTCATTGGAATTTTCTAGCTGAGAGGAACACATTTCGACCTAGCCTTGGATAGAGCTTCTATTTTGGGCCCCCAAACATCCAAAAAACGTCGTTTAGGGCCTCAAAACGACCCCAGAAGTTTGGGACCCAAAAAACTATAGAAAAACTGCCAAGGTGGAAAATTGTATTTTGAGGCAGTGGAAGAGGTGGGTGGCCACCAATATCCACCTGGATAATTCCTCTCCCCTTATGAAGCAATGGTATCCATTGTGTCAAGTTCTCGGGGAAGATTTTGTTGAATCTCAACCTTGGTGAGTTGCTTTCCTTGCTGAAGAAGTTGTCCTGCTTAGCTTGTTGAAGGTTGTTATGAACTTGTTGTTGGAGGGGTTGGATATGTTTAACCGATCGAGCTACATGATATGCCTGAGTGTGGGAGGAATCTGTCGGTGAAGATGCAACATGAAGAGTATGAAGGGATCTATTATAATTTTGCTTGATCAGGAAGCGTGGAGGCAACCTTGTAGGTGAAGCCAAATGTCTTTGTTCTCTTCTATAATCTTATCAATCTACGTAATTTGGATAGGAAGATCTTGGGCTAAGGCTGTAGTGGTTGCAGTATCCTTATTTTCACCTTTTGATTGAATTTCGAAGAGGATAAACTTTGCAGTATGATAGATTACCTTGTGGCAGTGTTTTGTCAGGACAGTGGTCAGAACTACCTCTAGTATCTTGTAGAGATGACCACCCAGAGTAACAATGACACTATGGGCTCGAGACTCATAAACAACATGATGCTTCCACATATATGGTTGGCCTAACATAACATCACATAATTCCAGTGGGGAAACATCACACAATACGTCATCCTTGAAGGGATTGATGTCATAGGACATGCGACATTGTTGGTTGACACGAAGATATCATTCCTGGCAAAGCCACCCGATGTTGTATGGATGCAGGTGTGGTGTTTTCGGAAAATCCAACTGCTTGATTACCTATACTAAGATGAGGTTCTTCTGGCTTCTACTATCAACAATAAAATGCAGTGGGTTCCCCTTCACCCACATATGTGAATGGAAGAGGCACTCTCCCTCCTCGGGATACTCTGGTTCTTCTGGTCGGATAGTTGTGGTTGCAATAGAAGCAGTGGGTTCTACATCAATGATTTTTCTACTTTTATTTTTTTCTGAATCATAGTTTGAGTTGGGGATCGAATCTTATTCTTTGATCTTGACCACCAATGACTGTTTCGAGCGACATTCGTAGGTGTTGTGTCAAGGGATTTTGTGGAAGTCGTACCATTTTTTGGTGTCCTTCGTTTTATTGTTATCCTTATTTTCTTGTGGTTTGGACTTGTTGTCTTGAGGTTAGTTGTTCTGTGAATCAAGGTTGCCTTTACCATACTTTGTTTTTTGTGGATTTGCAGACCCAAACTCCGACTTGTTCTGCAGCATAAATTTCTGCTCAATTTTGAGAGCATATCGATAAGCGACTCTTAATGATGAGATGTATAGAAACTCCATTTCAGTTTGGATGTCACTATGTAGAGCCTCATGGTATTTTAGAACCAGATGTTACTTGGAGTCTTTGATACCCAGCTTGGTGCGCAAGGCATGGAAGGTATTTTTGAACTATGACACTTTTTGGCCCCTCTCTTGGCGCAATGTGGTCCATCTCATGTACTAGTCGTCATAGTTTCCAACAGGGTAATATTTTTCCTTGACCACATCCATAAAAATATCCCAAGTGGTCTCCACAAAAATATTCCAGACTTCTCTGTGGAATTTTTCTCCCAATAAGTTTCCCACTAATATTTGACATGGGGGACAACCTTCAGAAGCGCAAAGGTGATCTTTTCTCTATCGAAAAAATTGTGGACAAAGAAAAAACCTTCTAGCAGATTTAACCACGTTTCCAAAGCATTCACATCTATCTGACCTTCAAACACAGGAATATAAAAATTAACTTGTACCTTGAAAGGGGAGACACTTCGAATGTGGTTGCTTAATGAAGATGTGCATGTTGTTGTCGGCAATCGTCGAAGGATTTGGGAAAAATTCTCCATCATTTCGTCCCTTTGTCGCATGAGGGATTCCTCAAGCAACATATTAATAGAATCTTCTGCTCCTGTGTCTCTTTTTTCTTCTGCCATGGGAGGACGCTTGGGATGGCAAGAGCAGTTGTCCTCAAGAGAAACTAGCTCGAGACCCAACTCTTAGTGCCCTAACCTCATCAGGGACATGCACTAAGAAATGACAAGGAGCAACTTGCTTTGATACCATTTATTCGTATTATTTTGAGAATGAAATAAAATAATAAATATAACAATGAAATACACATAATATTTCCAGAAACACAGAGATACAATAATACACAATTTCTATTAATGAGAGAAATGTAGAGAAACTGTAAAAATACAAAGTGAATAAACTCGCTAGAATGGTGGAAGCTTATATCTGAGAAGAGATGTGATGGATATTCTTATTCTTAAAAATATGGTGTTTACAATGAGGCTCCAAAGGCATTTTTTACATAAATAAAATCCAAAACCCTAACCCCGGAAGATGAAACACCAAAAAAATTGCGGGCCTTGATGGGGGTAGTTGATACGTCAACTTCCTGAGGGTGTAAATTTTTCATATGATATTCGTTTGTGGTGCATGATAGATCGTTGTAAACTTCTAGACGAGAGGAACACATTCCAATTGGGCCCTGGCCAGAGTCCCTATTTTGGGCCCCAAAACGTCCAAAAAATGTCGTTTAGGGCCTCAAAACGGGCCCAAAAGTTTGGGACCCAAAAAACTACAGAAAAACTGCCAAGGTGGAAAATTGTATTTTGATCCAGTGGAATAGGTGGTTGGCCACCGATATCCACATGGATCAATCCTCCCCCCTTAGGAAGAAATGGTCTCCATTGCGTCAAGTTTTCGGGGAATCTTTTGCTGAATTTGAACCTTGGTGAGTTGCTTTCCTTGTTGAAGAAGTTGTCCTTCTTAGCTTGTTGAAGGTTTTTATAAACCTATTGCTGGAGGTGTTGGATCCATTTAACCAATCAAGATGCATGATCTACCTGAGTGTGGGAGGACTCTGTCGGTGAAGATGCAACATGAAGAGTATGAATGGATCTGTTCTAATTTTGCTTGATCAGACATCGTGGAGGCAACCTTCTAGGTGAAGCCATAATGTTTTTGTGCTCTTCTATAATCTTGTCAATCTACATCTTATAGATAGAAAGGTATTGGGTTGAGGCTGCAGTGGTTGCAGTATCCTTATGTTCACCTTTTGACCAGATTGCAAAGAGGATAAACTTTGCAGTATCAGAGATTACCTTTCGGTAGTGTTTTGTCGGGACAATAGTCGGAGCTACCTCTAGTATCCTGTAGAGATGATCCCTCAGAGTAATATTGGCGCTACGAGGTTGAGACTCATAAAAAACATGACACTTCCATATATATGGATGGCCTAATAGATCATCACAGACTTCCAGTGGGGAAACATCACACATTACCTCATCCTTGAAGGGCTTGATGTCGTAGAACATGTGACACTATTGGATGACACAAAGATATCGTCCTTGGCAAATCCACCCAATGTTGTATGGTTGCAAGTGTGGTGTTGTCAGAAAATACAATTGCTTGATAACCTATGTTAATATGAGGTTCTTCTGGCTTCCACTATAAACAATAAAATGCAATGTGATCCCCTTCACCCACATCTGTGAATGGAAGAGGCGCTCCCCCTCCTCAGGATCTTCTGGTTCTTCTGGTCGAATAGTTGCGGTTGCGATAGTAGCAGTGGGTTCTACAACAATGATCTGTCTCCTTTTATTGTTTTCTGAATCAGAGTCTGAGACAGGGATCAAATTTTTTTCTTTGAGCTCGATCACTAATGACTGTTTGGAGCGACATTCATCGGTATTGTGCCAAGGGATTTTGTAGAAGTCACACCATTTTTTCATGTCCTTCTTCGTTTTCTCATTACCCTTATTTTCCTTTAGTTTGGACTAGTTGTCTTGAGATTGGTTGTTCTGTGAGTCAGGGTTGCATTTACCATACTTTGGTTGTTTCAGATTTTCATACCTGAACTCTCGCTTATTCTGCTGCTTAAATTTTTGCTCAATTTTGACAACATATCGATAAGCGACTCCCAGTGATGAGATGTCCAAAAATTCCATTTCGGTTTAGATGTACATGTGTAGATCCCCGCGACATTTCAAAACTAGATTTTTCTTGGAGTCTTTGATACCCAACTTGGTGCGTAAGGTGTGGAAGGTATTTGTGAACTCCGACACTATTTGGCCCCTCTCTTGACGTGGCGTGGTCCATCTCATGTACTAGTTGTCATAGTTTCCAACAAGGTAATATTGTTCCTTGACCACATCCATAAAAAAATCCCAAGTGGGCTCGACCCCAAATATTCCAGACTCCTCTGTGGAATTTTTCTCCCAGTAAGTTCCCACCAATATTTGACATGGGGGACAACCTTAAGGAGTGCAAAGGTGATCTTTTCTCTATCGAAAAATTGTAGATAGAGAAATAAATTTCTAGCAGATTTAACCACTTTTCCAAAGCATATGCATCTATCTGACCTTTGAACACATGAATATCAAAATTAACTTGTACCTTGAAAGGGGCGACACTTCCAAATTGGTTGCTTGATGAAGACGTGCATGTTGTTGTCGACAATCGTCAAAGGATTTGGGAAAAATTCTCCATCATTTTGTCCCTTTGTCGCATGAGGGATTCCTCGAGCAATAGATTAATAGAATCTTATGATCATGTGTCTCTCTTTTCTTCCACCATGGGAGGCGACTTGGGATGGCAAGAGAGTTTTTCCTTAAGAGAAACTATCTCGATACCCAACTCTCTATACCCTGACCTCGTTGGGGTATTGCACTAAGAAACGACAAGGAGCAACCTGCTTTGATACCATCGATTCTGATTATTTTGAGAATGCAATGAAGGTGGAAATATAACAATGAAATACACATAAATATTTCCATAAATATAGAGATACAATAATACACAATTTCTATTAATGAGAGAAATGTAGAGAAACTATAAAAGTATAGAGTGAATAAACTCGCTAGAATGGTGGCAACTGATCTCTGAGAAGAGATGTGATGAACACACTCATTCACAAAAAGATGATGTTTACAATGAGGCTCCAAAGTCATTTTTAACATAAATAAAATCCAAAACCCTAACCCCGGAAGATGAAACTCCAAAAGGTTTGTGGGCCCTGATGGGGGTAGTTGATATGTCAACTTCTCGAGGGTGTAACTTTTGCATACAATATTTGTTTAGGGCGCATGATAGATCATTGGAAAGGTATAGCCGAGAGGAACAAATTTCAATAAGGCCCAATCTAGAGAGTTTGACTATTTCTTGGGCCTCCAGAAGTCCAAAAAACCTTGTTTAGGGCCTCAAAACGACCCCAGAAGTTTGGAACCCAAAAAATTGTCAAGGTGGAAAATTGTATTTTTAGCTAATGGAATAGGTGGGTGGCCATTGATATCCACCTGAATCAACTATTTTTCAAGTGGACGGGTTTCCCAAGTGGACGACTAGTCAAAGTTATTGTATAATTTCCTCTTTTTACAGTAATAGAAAACTTTGGACTAGATAATTCACAAAAAATAAGATATTATGCATACACGTGCACAAACAAAATGTTGACAACTATACATTAATATTGGATTTAGATATTTTTTGTTTGTTTGTTAAGTTGTACGGAACCTGTTGGGTACGTGATTAACCTGTGGCTTGAGAAACCACGACTCAGGGGCATCTAAGCCGTCAAAATCACCCGGGGATCGCACCCGACCTGAGCCACACCAACCCTTAACATGGTTGGATTTTTTGTCCCCGCAGGTTTCGAACCGGTGACTTTAACATCACGGAGTGGATTAACAACACACTCCATCACCGACTGTCCTACACCTTGGGGACATATTGGATTTAGATATTGTATACAAATTAGAAAATAAATTCAAAATATTGAAATCCAAGTACACATTGTAGTAATTTTATATTGACACTTTGATGCAGGAGCATTCTACCTCCAAAACCTAGTATATTTGACAAGACCTAGGGGGTCTTCATTTACAAGAGCGTTGGTTCCCTAGTTGAATTTAATTGTTTAAATTGTTGTAAATTCCTAAGTTTGATAAGAATTCTAGGAGGATTGAAAATGAGGATTGGACTATAAATGTTCTCGAATGTATGAGGAAATGAGAGATTGAGAGATCTTAGGTTTGTTATAGATCTCATGAGGATTGTGAATCCTAAGGATAGGAGTTGAATGAGAGTCTTGTGGATCTAGAGATCCTAGGTGATTGATTTAGGGATATTGTTGAGAGTTTTGTGGATCTGAAACAAGTTAGTTTCAAAATCCTGTTGTATAAAAGTGTATGCATGCAAGGCATGAGGGGGTGGCCAATCACATGAGGAATCAAGCCAAAGGAGAGGTTTGAGATTGAAAACTCAAGTATGGCTAGAAGGCCAAGAGGGCATAAAGTTTCCCCGTGTAAACTTATGTAATTTAATGTGTATTTTGATTAATACAGAAAGGAAGAAAATAATTTGTTTCGAGTATGATTGGCTATGGAAATTCTCTAATGATTGTCCTGAGATTGTTATAAGTCTCTGTGTTTTGTAATATTTCTCTCTAAAATAGAATTGTAACTGTTTGATTGAGTTTATGAAGAAATGGGCCAAGTGATCATTGATCTAATATATGATCAATGATCCTCACAACGAATAAGAAATAATTCTCCATTATTAACATGAGTCATCGGACTTGTTCAACTATGAGGAGAACCTATAGGGATTGTCGATTGATACCCAAGAAATCATAATAAAACACCAAAAACATCCATTGATCGGTGATCATATTAGATCAACAATCTCCAATTCTCGTTGATCGATCAGAGGCACTGAGTTAACATCGTCATATGGTGACAGGAGAGAAGGATCAACAGTGGGGAACCTTTTTTGCATTTTGAAGTTTCCATAGCTTTAATTATAAATCCAAATGCAAACTAATATTGGGTGTTGATCAATTGAGGTACGTGTCACTCACAGGTTGTTTCACATTCTTTTGAGCACATGTAAAAAAAACTTTTTGGATTTGCGAAAAGGAATCTCAAGGTCTTAAGACAAGGTCATGCCAAGGTATACGTTAAGCACTTGGAACTTAATCTTTGTGTATAAACACCTTTAGAATGATGTGAAGGATTCGAGCCTCTAAGATTATGGAAACTTGGATTAAGGGTAAGAATGCATATGTATTTGGACAAGGAACTTTATTTAAATCCTTGTTTACTTGTGTTTAAAGACATAAAACAAACCTTATGACCCTGATATTTAATTGGGTCTAGTTGTAAGGAGAAATTTGGCTCAAATAAGGTCAGTAGAACTCAACTGGAAAACAAAGAGATGAGGAAACGAGTGATCAAAAGTCAATCCATGAATGTGATCGACAAACTAGGATTAAATCCTAAATAAGATTAATACATTTAACCAATCCATTTGTGATCCATTTAACCAATCAAGATGCATGATCTGCCCGAGTGTGGGAGGACTCCATTGGTGAAGATGAAACATGAAGAGTATGAATGGATCTGTTCTAATTTTGCTTGATAGGGAAGCGTGGAGGCAACCTTGTAGGTGAAGCCAGAATGTCTTTGTGCTCTTCTATAATCTTGTCAATATACGTGTGCTAGATAGAAAGGTCTTGGGCTGAGGCTACAGTGGTTGTAGTATCCTTCTATTCACCTTCTGACCAGATTGCAAAAAGGCTAAACTTTGCAGTATCAGAGATTACCTTTTGGTAGTGTTTTGTCGGGAAAATAGTCGAAACTTCCTCTAGTATCCTATAGAGTTGATCCCTCAGAGTAATATTGGCGCTACAGGGTCAAGACTCATAAACAAAATGACACTTCCATATATATGGTTAGCCTAATAGAACATCACAAACTTCTAGTAGGGCAACAACACACATTACCTCATCCTTGAAGGGCTTGATGTCGTAGAACATGCGACATTATTGGATGACACAAAGATACCGTTCTTAGAAAATCCACCTAATGTTGTATGGTTGCAGGTGTGGTGTTGTCGGAAAATCCAACTGCTTGATGACCTCTACTAATATGAGGTTCTTATGGCTTCCACTATAAACAATAAAATGCAACAGGGTCCGCTTCACCCACATTTGTGAATGGAAGAGGCACTCCCCCTCCTCAATATCCTCTAGTTCTTCTGGTCGTATAGTTGTGTTTGTGATAGTAGCAATGGGTTCTACAACAATGATTTGTCTCCTTTTATTGTTTTCTTAGTCAGAGTCTGAGACATGGCTCAGATATTTTTCTTTGAGCTTGACCACCAGTGACTGTTTGGAGCGACATTCATCGGTATTGTGCCAAGGGATTTTGTGGAAGTTGCACCATTTTTTAGTGTCCTTATTCATTTTCTCGTTACCCTTCGTTTCCTGCAGTTTGGATTGGTTGTCTTGAGGTTGTTCTATGAGTCAAGGCCGCATTTACCATACTTTGGTTGTTTCAGATTTGTAGACCTGAACTCCCACTTATTCTGCTGCTTAAATTTCTACTCAATTTTGACAACATATCAATAAACGACTCTCAGTGATAAGATATCCAAAAACTCCATTTCGGTGTATATGTACCTGTGTAGATCCCCATGACATTTCAAAACCAGATGTTGCTCGAAGTCTTTGATACCCAACTTGGTGCGTAAGGTATGGAAGGCATTTGTGAACTCCGACACTATTTGGCCCCTCTCTTGACGCAGCGTGGTCCATCTCATGTACTAGTCGTCATAGTTTCCAACAAGGTAATATTTTTCCTTGACCACATCCATAAAAAAATCCCAAGTGGGCTCGACCCAAAAT
Source organism: Picea engelmannii (assembly GCA_009831015.1). Taxonomy (NCBI): domain Eukaryota; kingdom Viridiplantae; phylum Streptophyta; class Pinopsida; order Pinales; family Pinaceae; genus Picea; species Picea engelmannii. The sequence continues at coordinate 88,164 of ML793810.1, forward strand.
ATTCCAGACTCCTCTGTGGAATTTTTCTCCCAGTAAGTTTCCCACCAATATTTGACATGGGGGGCAACCTTAAGGAGTGCAAAAGTGATATTTTCTCTATCGAAAAAATTGTGGATAGAGAAACAAATTTCTAGTAGATTTAACCACTTTTCAAAAGCATACACATATATCTGACCTTCAAACACAGGAATATCAAAATAAACTTGTACCTTGAAAGGGGTGACACTTCCAAAGTGGTTGCTTAATGAAGACGTGTCTGTTTTTGTCGGCAGTCGTCGAAGGATTTGGGAAAAATTCTCCATCATTTCATCCCTTTGTCACATGAGGGCTTCCTTGAGAAACAAATTAATAAAATCTTATGCTCTTGCGTCTCTTTTTTCGTCCACCATGGGAGGCCTCTTGGGATGGAAAGAGAGGTTTTCCTCAAGAGAAACTAGCTCGAGAACCAACTCTCTATACCCTGACCTCATTGGCAACATGCACTAGGAAACGACAAGGAGTAGCCTTCTTTAATACCACTGATCTTGATTATTTTGAGAATGAAATGAAGGTGGAAATATAACAATGAAATGTGCATAAATATTTCCAGAAACATAGAGATACAGTAGTACACAATTTCTATTAATGAGATAAATGTAGAGAAACTATAAAAATACAGAGTGAATAAACTCATTAGAATGGTGGCAGCTTATCTCTGAGAAGAGATGTGATGACCACACTCATTCGCAAAAAGATGGTTTTTACAATGAGGCTCCAAAGGCCTTTTTAACATAAAGAAAATCCAAAACCCTAACCCCAGAAGATGAAACTCCAAAAGGTTTGCGGGCCCTAATGGGGGTAGTTGATACATCAACTTCTTGAGGGGGTAACTTTTGCATACGATCTCTGTTTGGGGCGCATGATAGCTAATTGTAAGGGTCTATCCGAGAGTGTTGGTTTACTTTTTCTTATATTCGGTCTGAGTTCGTATTGAGTGAACCATGGTTCATGTATGTTCGGGTTTCCAAAAAAGCCTCTAAAACTATCGACCCCCTTGGTAAACCATAAGGCAACACAACGCACGGGGTGCACTGCATCGTCTCACCCGAGATAGTCTTAATGGGTGGTTGCAATACTCATGTGTTTGCAGCCTAGGATTGAGTGTGAGAGATGAGGACTATATAATGAAACTCTATTATAACTTGTAACCACAATGTACTGTTATTTACGATTATGCAGGAAATGTAACAACTCATTCATTCAACATATCAATATTTACTTGAAGACAATAAAGAAACACATGCATTCAATCACATAATAAAGATGTTACCGTGGTTCAGCCCCTCCTGGGCAATGTCCACAAAGATCTCTTCACTCTTTTATTATGGTAGTTCTTCAGTACAACGCCATGCGCTTTACAACTCTTCTCAGTTGGGCAAGATTTATATAAGGTTGACTAAACTGCACCAGGTTCCTTAGCCTGAGATCTAACCCTCAAGATCTACCCTCCTCAGTCCTTTCTAGCTCAACAACTTACAAAAATAGGTCTTACAACAAAATATTACCCATCAAATCGCTACAACAATTCTCTCTATAATAATGATCTACCATGTATGATAATCCGAACCCCTTATGATACCTCAATATCTATATTTATACTTTTTTGGCTCTTCAATCATTATAATACATTACCAAAACCCTAACCCTATTGTCGTTAGGTCTTCCATGCATGTGCATGTGTTGTTCTCCCTTCCATCTTCCTTCATCGTACTCAACATAGATGATCTCAAGTCTCTGCATTCAATCCATTAATTAAACTAAGCTCTAGTCATCATCCTTGAAAGGGGAAAAGTGCACCATGTGTCAACGTTGTTTTCCACCCGTTATATCGTCATAATGAACATTGTAACACCCTATCCGGGGAATCTATCATTATTAATTTAAAACCAAAGGGATAAAGAGTTTTTTTAAAGGAAGGATCCATTGACTTCGTCATTGGACTTTCCTAGGTAAATTTTAGGTTTCATTCCTTTGTCTTTTCTCGCTTTTTAATAGTTTGTATGGCTTCTTGTGAAATAATGAGGATATCCATTATTTACCTTCCTTGGTGTTGCATAAAAATAACTCAATT
>ML793810.1:112939-125092 GCA_009831015.1 Picea engelmannii
AGTTATCACTATTATTTCATATCTCATTAAAAATGATATTAGTTTTTATTTCAAAAATATTTATTGAAATTATTATAATATTTAGTTTTTAAAATTATTAAATTACAAAATATGATATTGATTTAAAAAATATATATTTATTATTTTAGATTATAATATATAACTTATAATATAATCAAATAAAAATATTTCATTAAAGTATAGAAAAATATTTTATAAAATATTATTTATAAAGTATAAAACAATAATTATAAAATGTTTTAATCAGAATCTGTTGCTAGAGGTTTTGAAACATTTGGATATGCAATTGCTAAAACCACTACCTTTACCCTCACTGCAAAGTCACCCGCCTTTGCTTTTGTCTCTTTCCCCACCATTTCCTCTGTTGTCCTCCTTACCATCCTTACTTTCCCACTCTTATTGTGCCTAATCGATCTACCCCTTCTCTCCCTACATCCAACTTTCCTTAACCCTTTCCTACACGTTCTTTTCTCTATCCATCCTTAATCCGAAACTTACCTACTCTACCACCTGCACCTTGCCCTAGCGCCCTTTACTATTTCTGCTTACCACTGACCAACAAGTTTTGGATCATCTCATCATCAATAGGATCTGAGTCAACAATATGATCTTTCGCATAGCATGACTCATATCTTATCCCTATTATTCATGGTCAGGCGTCACACTTTATATTATGGGTGTCCCCCCCATGATTAACAAAGGTTAAGGAAGAGCTTGTAGTCTTAGATTCAAATATAGATGGAGATCCAAAGAAAGCACCTCATCTAGTAGTATATAAAGAGAAACAAAATCAAGGGTAGTAGATGCATAATAGAGTATGTTGAAGCAACACGAACAATTCCATACCCATGAGCAACATACCTAGGAGCATGAGAAGCATAGGTACCAAGAGCAACAATTGCTTCAGTTGATCTAGCCATTGATTAAGTTCATGGCCAAGACCCTACGAGACAATACCCTATGGGACCATGTTTGATAGGTCGAACACAAAACCAGTAGTGAGCAACAACAATAGAAAAGGTGGCTAGCACAAAGATAGTAGAAGAGCCAATACCAACGTAAGTCATTAATGCAACAATTTATTATGTAGATGTTGAGTCGGTTGATTATTATGTTGAAACAACACAAGCTAAAGATGCATAAAGAACTCCAGGAGAAACAGTTCCAGGTCCATCCATTGAAACTCTAGTTCTAGTTTCCCAAGCAGAGCCAGTAGATCCACCAACAACAGTGTACCCAAAACTAGTAGACCTTTAATTATTTATTCGAGTGATTCGGTTGAAGATGTCAATGATCCAACATATTAAGCAGTCGATTATGTTGAGTAAGCACTAGTAGTATATCCATTAGTAAATCCAGTAGTAGAGATAACATCCTCCCCACTTTTCCAACATCCTCCACAATTTGAGATGTAGATTCAGGCGGAGAGACAAATCGAGATGTAGTTCCGAGTCCAATTTCTTCCATTTGAGATCCGACAGTTTCATTTCCAAGATGAAATCGAGAACCAAAACCACCACCAACAACAGATCAAGAAGAAAAAAACCCATCCTCAAATACAAATCCATTCATTAAGCCAACTACTACATACCACAAGCAACCAAAGCTAGTTACCCACCAGGTCTAGATTAGTTAGTGGAACCAGTCGTTGATTCAATCATTTATGTAGCTTATGTATCATTACTAATAGATACAAATCAAGACATATACATGGCTTCAATAAAATACCTAGAATAATATCCATTAGAAAAGGAAAGTGCATCATTAGTAAGGGCAGATCCAAATCCATACTCAGGAGCATTTCCTGGTCCCAATTAAGAAATTGATCCCATTGATGAAGAAGTTTATTTGGGTGATTATGCCATTGATCCTGTAAACCCAACAACAACAATTGACTAATCAACCCTCGTTGATTTAGACCTTGGTTCAACAGTAGATCTAATTGAAGCACCACCACTAGTTTCAGTAGTTTATTTAGTCAATGAAGCATCTATAAACAAAGAAACTTACTTTTGAAGCAGACCGAGGCATAAAGGCTCAGTACCAACATACCAAGCTATTACACTGCTATTACACTGATAGTAAGCACTCACCCTCACAACTACCACTACCTTTTCCCCTAGAACAACATGATCAAATCCTAACATTATAGATTCAATGGAGCCATAAAAGGTGAGATTCGAAGTTCCCATGCTATTTGCTTTTGTTGTTCAACATTGTGCTTTCACTTTTATCCACAGTCGTTCGCTACAATGTTTTAGGCCTAACTCCTCCATAATTCCTTGTGTTATCTCCCACTCGATCAAGGTCTTTCATCATATCGTTTCATATTGTATAAAAATCACATCTTAATACATATGGTTCTTAAAATTTTCAAAATCGTGAAAAAACATGTCGATATTAAGATTGTAAATTTAAGGGTAAGTAATGTCTATCTAAAAAGTTTGAAAGTAACTTGAATTTGGATACAATTAGTTAATATTATGTAATTAAATAATTTTTTAAATTGATATAATTTTAAAGAGAGGTTAATTATTATTAAAGAAACATAAAATATTAATATTTATTTATGAATTACAAATTAAAATAGAAAAAAAATTATTTTAATCATGTACAAATAATTTAATGACAATGATGAGAAAATCCAATAAATTTATGAATTTTGAGAACAATTGTTAATCATAATTATAATAAGTTTTGGATTTTTGTTATTTTAAATTTGATATATTTTTCTCAAGGAATTTATTTATTTATTTTAGAGTGGAAAAAGAAAATTACATTTTGCATAAATGCATGTCGGAGGTATGCATTTTTCTTGAAAATGAGGAGTGAGGGCACTTAGTAGATAAAAAGACAATTATTCCCAAACAAAAACCCAAACCCAAACCAAGATCGGTCCAAAAACGAACCCCCAAAGAGTCGAATATAACCCCTAAGTGTTCGATCTGTATTCCACAAAAATAAATCCCCACAGTCCAAATATATGAGAATGAGAAAAAAACCATGTAGCATCACTGAATACATTAAAATGTCAAAAGTTGGGTTGTTGAGGATAACCCAGGCCCACGATCAAGGAATTTAGCAAGGCAGATGAAAATTCAACACTGAAACATGGATTTCACCATCCTTTACATATCATTTCTTTCAGCCAAAAAAGGGGAACAATAGAGTACCCACAAAAAGCCAATAGAAAAACCCATAATAGACGAGCATCACCACCTGAGCACAAAATCAAATAATGAGAATAAGCAACTCAGAACATAGGTTGTTTGATATATTCTGAAATAACACCTCCATCTGATTCACAGATTTTCATGAACCTGTTAGCCAATTGAAGACATATTTTAGAGAGGCGATCAACTGCCTCATTACATTCCCTGTAAAAATGTGTCAGACGGGTGGAATCAAAAGTCACCACATTATCAATGACATCTTCAAGTAAAGGAAGCAACAAAAAATTGTGACAAGATTGAGTTTTTTTTATCCAATTAATAACTAACATCAAGTCTCCAAATATCTGAATAGGCTTGACTTCCTTCTCTTTCTCAAACAAAAGTAAGACTTTTAGAGACAATAGTTTTGCATGGTTGTTTGTGCCTGGTCCAAAACCCATAAAAAGGTGGAAGAAGTGTGTGGAATATTGGCACAAAAATGCTTCCCCCCCCACTTTGGGTGTTATTATTTTGAAAAGCTCCATCAAAGTAAGCCCATGGAATGGAGGGATCCACTAATTCTTTTTGGATGATTCTAATGGGCCATGTTCCTTTCATTTGGGGGAAGTGGGATAAGACACTAAGACCCTGAGTTGCTATTATTTCAAGTAGAGAGGATTTATCATGAAAAATGGATGCATTCCTGGCCAACTAAACGCCCCATGTGACAATCAATGGGATGGATTTTATGCTTTTGTTTGAAGAGTTTTGGCACCAAATTTTCCAAGCTTCCTCAACTGTTGCCCCATGCCAATTGCACCTTCTATCTAATGATTAAGAGCATTGGAGCCAAACCTGTTTTACAAAGGTATAATCAATTAAGAGATGATAAGGGGTTTCTTAATTAATTTTGCACAACAAACACCAACACGACCCTTCAATACATATATTATTCATTCTATCCCATGTAGGAATCTTGTTAACTATGACACACTACATGATTTTTTTTAAATTTTTGGGGGAATTTGAATTTCCAAAGTCCCTTCCACCACCATGTAGGTTCTCATTGATGGATAAGGATATTTAGTTAAATGTATCCCAACTTTGGGGAGTAATATCCATGAGGAGAATGATGCCAAACCAACTCATCCTTTTGATCAACAATCCTTATATGGGTTGCTTTTAGAGATGCGACATAAGTATCCCAATGAATTTCCATAACATCATTCAACCCTACATGTCTATGGTTCTTCTAGGTTTGGGACAATAAGGAGGTGTGCAATGGGTCTATGATTTGGCTTAAGAAATGAAATACATTTTCCTAAAGCTTGACTTTTACATCATCTAGCAAAATATGAGAATGGTCGCTTCATGGCCATGGATCAGAGCCCAAACTTACTTTGTTTCCTTTTCCAACTCTCCATGCCAATCCATCCCCAATTATTGAGAATGATTTTAACACGACCTTCCAAATGATAGAACAATTGTGGCATTCATTCACTGTTTGTCTGATCCAATCATCCAAAGAATCTGGATGAATTTATTTCTGAGTTACTACCTCAATCCATGGATTCAAAGAGGAGATAAGCTTCCAGCATTATTTAGTTGCAAGGGTTTTTGAGAAAAGAAAACCATTCTTCATGCCCCATCTCCCCAGGTATTTTGGGATTTCTATTGTTTCCCTTTTGACCCATGGCATAAAAAAAGTTTATTTTGAGCCATCCCATAGGAATTTGAAACACAACTTCTTTATTTTTTCCAGAACTCCTTTTGGAATCTAGTCTAAAGACATCTAGTAAATTAGGATTGATTTTACCAACACCAAGCAACCTGCTTTAGATAGCCACCTGAAAATCCATACCTTCAATATTTTTTCCAACTTTTCTAAGAGCCAAGACCAATCCTCTTTTGTGTAGTTGTCTTGCTTCAGCTGAAAACCTAGGTATTTTAGGCCTATGTCCAGTTCTTGTTGTGCATAGGGGAAGGCCACCCTGTAAAAGTCAATTTTGATTAAACTCATATTATGCACATAAAGAGTGGATTTACTTTCGTTTATGGGCATCCCACTCGCTTTTCCAAACATATCTAGGAGTGATCAGAGGGAGGTTGCATCACCCCTACTACCATTGCAAAATATAAGAACATCATCCACAAAAAGTAGGTGTCTAATTCAGAGTGCTGGAGAGATTGAAATTCCATGAAAATCCCCTCGTCTTTTGGAATAAAAAAAATCCCTTCTTAGGCCTTCAGCTACTAATAGAAATAATAACAGGGAGAGGGTACATCCCTGCCTTAAGCCTCTTTCAGTTGGAAAGAAGGGAGATGGAACTCCATTAATTAGAACTGCAAAGGAGACAATTGTAATACAACTCATAACCCATTTTATAAAGGGTACCTCAAAACCAAGGTGAGTAAGCAAAAGCCTGATATAAAACCAACTGACTCTATCATAGGCCTTAGATAGATCGATCTTGAATACTGATCCTTTAAATTTTTTATTTTAATGGAATGCATAACCTCTTGTGCCACCCCTGTGGCTTCGTGAATTTTCTTTCCTTCCAAAAAAAAAATGTTCACAAGAGATGTTTTCTGAAAGAACATATTTATTCCGTGGGAGATTATTTTGGAGATAATCTTATATATGCAGTTGCATAGTGAAATAGGCCTAAAATCCTGAAGGGAGTGAGGGTCATCTTTCTTTGGGATGAGGGAAATGAAGGTAGCATTAAGGGGAGGGTATATATGACCATGGGCTCGGGATTCCTCAACCACCTGAAGAATGTATTGACCAATAAGGTCGAAGAAGTATTGAAATAATTCTATCATCCATCCATCCGACCCTAGGCTCTTCTCCTTTCGGAAGATGAAAATAATCTCCTTTAGTTCTTCTTCTATTACTTCCACCATAACATCTCGATTTGAATCCTCATCCACAAAACTTGGAAAGAACATAGCCAATCTGATTACTTCTATTATAGAAACTTGGGGGTCACTTTTGAAGAGATTCTGGAAATGAGATTTACCAAGGAGAGAAAGCCCTTTAAATGAGGTAATCTCCCTTTGAGACTAGTCTTGAAGACTCCAAATGGTATTTGAAGTTTTTCTCCCTTTTGCATAGGCTTGAAAAAACTTTGTATTGTCGTCCCTGCTTTCCAGCCATAGTTCCCTACTCTTTAGTCTCCAAGTAGCCTCCCTATCTTCCAGAATCTGTTGTTTGTGTTTCTCTAGAGGAAGGAATTTCTCTTTTGTGGATTCTGAGGGAAAACCCTAAGGGTTTGAAGAAAAATCCTCCTGAATTTGTTCTTCAATATCTTTAATTCATGTTCCTCTTTTTCTTTCTTTCCCCTGGTCCAATCCTTTGTTTCCTTCTTTACCCTTTTTAAGTGTTCCACCAATTGAATAGCCGCAGGGATCAAGGACTGAATATTGTAGGGGACCCAATGAGATTTAACAAGAGAATGGAATTCCTCAGCTTTCACCCAAGTTGAATTGAATTTAAAGGGCTTACTGGTTTCCTGAAATTTCCACCAATTTCCAATAGGATTGGAAGATGATCAGACTCCCCTCCACAACCTACCCATTATTTGATATGGAGCTAGGAAGCAACCTACTAATCAATGATCATAAGTCTATCCAATCTTTTAGCTATTTTGTCCTTGCAACTATTTTGTTCCTCCATGTGGGCATGAGTTTTAAGGGCTCTACATTAACAATGTTTTTTTATTCCAACCAATGTAAGAAAAAATCGGATAAGATTCTTGGGGCTCTACATTGGGGCCCCAAGAATCTGTTTCCCCCAAGGAGAAATTAAGGTCTCCACCAATGATTAAAACATTATTTTCAAGAAAATATTTACTTGACAGAGATTCCAAGAAATTAACTCAATACACATTTGGTCTGTAGATATTCAGTATCGATAACCCTTTTCCTATCTCTTCCGAGAAACAGTTGAGGCCCAACCCAAAATCACATCCCTAGGAACTGATCATTTTCATTGATTTAGTATTCCATTCAAGATAAAGGCCTCCAGATCTCCCCCTAGCATCAAAACCAACAAAACTCCGAGATCAGAAAAGGGTCTCAAGGAAAGATGAAAGTTTTCCTTCATCCCAAAGAGTTTCTTGAAGAAGAACGATATCTATTTGGTAAACCTTCACCAACCTTTGGAGGGCCAATTTCTGCAAAGGCTTGGCCATACCCCTACAGTTGAAGGATAAAATTTTCATTAGGGAAACCCTCCCAGGGAATTCTTCACTTTGAGTGCCCCATAAATAGATTGTTGTCTACCACTAGCCAAATCCGAGAGAGCTTTGTTTTGAGCCTTGGATAGGTAGGATTTCATACCCCTCCCTTTCCCCCTATCAAAGCAGGGGGATTCCTGCCAAGGCCAGTGGTATGTTATTTCTATCTCCATTCAGAATCACCGAGCGATTCCGAAAAAGGTAGGAAATTGAATCGTCCTCTTAATCTTTAGTGGAAGAAGATTCTTCAGACACTGCAAACAAGGAGGGGATAGGGATTTTTTCATTTAAGGAGCACAGGGCTAAAGGGGGTCCTATAGGGGAAAAGATGTGATCATCTGCAAACTAGAGGAAATGGATAAGGGTTTTAGGGAATTAGACCAATTCAAACCCATAAAAAAAGGAAGTGATCATAAAATTGATAGGAGGGGAAGAAGAAGAAAGCATACCCAAAGGAGGGGATGGCCCCTAGCACGATTCACGAGAGAGAGCATAGTGTTGAGGAGAGAAATCCATAGCTTACGGAGGAGGACATGCGATATCATCCAAATTAACTAATGCTATCTTCATGTTCTCTGAGATATATTTGGACTATTCTGGCTGAGCATCAATACCCTCGAGTCCACCAAACCTTCCTTCCTCGTATGATCTCCCATCGAGAGACTTACTCACAAGCCGCTTTTTGGCTATGGATTATTGTGGACCACCGTTTTGGCCATTAAAGGGAAGGTTTCATTGGCTTTCAATTTGGTCGTTTTTATGGCAACACATACACCAAAAGGGTATTCCTTCATATTCTAACTTTTGTATAACAATCTTTTCCCCTATCTTCAGCGTCATTTCTTTTGCTCATCTGCAGGCTTGCATATCCACCATTACCAGCATTCTGGCCAATGTCATCTCATCCCATGAAATTAATCTCATATCTACTTCCAGAAAGGACCCAATAACATTTCCAAGAATGCAAAAACCCTCAGGGGTCCAGAGCTCAAGCGGAAAAGTAGGGAGTGTTACCCATAATGGAGTCACTTCTATTTTGTTCGAGCTAGGGTCAAAAAGAGGGTTCCACCTTTTTAGCAACAACGACGAGGTATATAATGACCATGATGAATTCAAGACCCACACCACATCCGCTCATGATGTGAATTTTAATAATATCCATCCTTTCGCCAAATTTTTTACAGTTGGGGGACTGTTGAGATATTTTGACCAGTATTTCGCAACCCATTCCTTGATAGTTTTTTCCCCAAAACACTGTCCACGAGCCTTTCCAACAACCATATTTTTTGACATTTCAACAAACTATGACATTTTGATGTCTCTTCCTACTTCAAGAAGAAGAGATCTTCCTGAGGATTTCACGCATTTGGTTTTCCTTTTCTTTAGGGAAGAGGGTCTAGGCTCCCCTACAATTCCAGTCAACTGCAAATGAGGAGAAGGGATTATCCATTCTTGTGGCATATCATCCTGTGTGGGATTAGTATTTGGAACTAAAGCTACACAGGAAATGCGTTATAGGTTAGAGACCCCCATGCATGGAGGAAGAACAATGCCTTGTGTAGGAAGAGAGATAGTCGAGGTTCCACCCACCCCCAATGAAACTTTTGTTGTGTCAAGGTCCTGAAGGAAGATTTTGTACATAGATGAATCCATCAATAAATTAGGATGTTGGTACGGGAAGTCACCAAACTTCAAAGGGAAATGGATCAAAGAAAAACCATCAAGAGAGTCAATATCGAAATTCGCTTGACCATCAGGGTTCCACAAATAGTCCAATGGTTCAAGGTCTGGGGATCTGAGCCCCCTTTCCAACCCTAACTCCATACCCAAAATCGTCGATGGGGAAGACGATATCAAAGGAGGGGAGGTTGGTTTGGGAACCTATAATGGCTTTACAACTGAATGATTCGGTGCGATATCCTCCATACTGGTTGAACCTGAAAGAAAACTTGAAGGAGAAAAATTGCCCCCGCCACCTGACACCATCTAAATCCACTTTAAATCAGAGGGGTCTGAAGAGTAATCTACCTCCTCCTCATATACCGCCATTCATAGACTAAAAACCCCACATAACAGACCCTCCAAAACCACTTCCCATGACCGGCGCATAAACCAACATAGGACATAAGAGATTAACTTAAATCCCTAACACAATTTCCCCGTGGCAGAGAAACCACATAAACCCTTCATATGTTTTTCATATTCCATGTACACCACTTCAATTCAAAACCCAATTACAATCTACATAGATGCACACAAAATTTTCAAGCAAGGAGAAGTTATATATTTTAAATTTGATATAATTTTAAAGAAAGGTTAATTATTATTAAATAAATATAAATTTTTTATATTCATCTATAAATAATTACATAATTTTTTTTTAATAATTTATTAAAAAAATAAATTAATAATTTATTATAAAAAAATAAATTAATAATTTATTTAAAAAAAAATAAATTAATAATTTATTTTAATAGTCTACAAATAGTTTAATAACAATGATGATAATCATTGAATTGATAAACACTAAGTCATGCTCACCAAATCATTTTTGTGATTTCTTAGATTTCAAAGAGAGCTCAAAGGAGAACAATCTATTTAATGTATGAAGAATAGAATTAAAATTTAAGATAGAAAAACAAAATTAGTATTTTGTTTTATATGATTTTTATTTAAAATTATTAAAATACGTTGAATTTCAAACTTTCAAATTAATAAAAAATAAATTAGATTATAATAAAAATAAATAAATTAATATTTTATAATAAAAATGTTTACAATCTTTTTAAATTGATATAATATAAAAAAAAATGTCATTTATTATTAAAGGAGGACATATTATTAAAGGACTAACCACTTAAATTGTGAATTGGCCAAATGCAAGAAAACAAAAAAAAAAAATCCTAAATTGTCCAACCTTCCTAATCTTGTATGTGTTCCTCTTTATAATGAAGAGAGATTTGTTACAAGGTATGAACTAAATCAATTTAGTTACTTGTTTTTTTTGAAAAAGAAAAAAAATATATTTCATTTAAAAGAAATATGCATATTATTGTCTTTAGAAGGACTTTCTTTCTGTCTTTACATTCAAAAATTTATTCCATACTGACTTACTTTTTCTCTTCAGGTTGTTCATAACATAAATACATATCCTCTATAACCACAATGATATCATTGTATAAAAAAAACCATCTCTTCAAAAGGTTGCCTCTCATAGAGATCTTGAAAATTGAAAACACCTTTGTCCATTAATAGATCTTCTTTAGATAGTTCACTCATGTGTGTGTTTAGCTCCCTCTAGAAATGAGCACTAGAGAACCATTTCGGGACTGAAAATAAGGAGAAAATTTGAACCAACGAAGATTTTAACCTTGGCACCTAAATTTGAACAAGCCCCTTAACCCAATCAATTGTATTCTTTGAATCTCCTAGGATTTGCAATTTCCTCAAATTGAGAGTGTCCACCATAGCTAAAAGGGCCCACAAAGCTGACAACTCAACCTTCATGTTTGAACCGATACCAGGTGCATATTTGATTTTGTAGTAATGAGACACTTAAATAAATAAGACCGGGCCCCTGTCCCATAGGAGGGAGGTTGCCCTTGACTAGCCCCATCGAAATATCCCCAATGAATGCTCTCTTCAATAGGAGGCATTTCAATAATATTTTTGTTTCATGGTTTCCTCTCAGACTTCAACTCCTCAGACATTATTGTAATTAAAACATCCACCACCTCAAGAGGGGGGTATGAGTCCTGGAAAATTTGTACATCTCAATCCCACCACGTGAAATAAAATAAGAAGAGAGGAAGAACATATATACCATTGGAGTCGCATCGTATTTCCACTTACTTAGTAAATCTATGATCTCACCTTCCAAATCCAGAAATGAACCTTCATAAATTTGAAATCGAATCCCATACTTGCTACGTGAATGAACATGCGATGAAAATGTGTTGTGCATGCTCCTTTACACTCAAACATAGTGTGCATATTCCTATACCTATTATCCCAAGTGAGCAACTTGTTTTCCATTGCCAACCGGCTCAAAGTATTATCTTTTTGTTGGGCATTGATAGACCATATCAAATTCCACCGCCATTTCTTTTCACCTTTGAATTTGTCTTCATCTTGAACCCAATAAGCAAGTTTCATTATGTATTGACCTAAGTTTTCATTTTTGGACCAGGAAAGGGAATCCTCTTCCTCCTCTTATAAAGAAATGATTTTTTCATATAAATAGCTCCTATATTCTTCTCATTTAACTTATCTATCACCTTCAAGATCCAACATCAATGCTAATCTCTAGGAGCTTCGTCCAATATGATCCACCTCACCATGTATCAAATCCCATAATGAGTAAATGCATCGTTCATGGAGAATTCCTACCAACTCTTCCAAAATTTTGAAGCCTTCTCCCACACCAACCCATGGGTCTTCTCCAATCCTAGCAATTTTTCATTTCTGACCTGCTAGATTGTCCAATCCCCAATCAAGGAAAGGATTCTACCATGGATTTACAATATACTGATTTATTTGAAACCAATTTGTTTGTGACTCTAATCCAATCCACAAAGGACATACCATGATGATACTTAGATTCCATCACCCTTCCCCATAAATGTTTATTGTGTATTAATCTCCACAAAATTTTTGTAGGTAAATATCTGCAAAACTAAAATATGTTTTTGATACCCCATCTACCTAGCTCCTTAATAATTGAAATCCTTGATCATTTC
>ML793810.1:125203-140058 GCA_009831015.1 Picea engelmannii
TCAATTGACCCATAGTTGTACTTTGACTTGAATTTTCTTGATTAACCATAGTTGGTCCTCATGAAGATAGGAATTTGGCTTAAGTTCTAACCCCAAATATTTGAGCCTAACTTTTATAGTTTTCCTAGAAAAGGGAAGGAAACCATCCAAATGTGCTACTGCCTCCTCTAGCATTGCATTTATTAACATGTTCATTTTTTTGAAATTTATTTGCATTCTAGTGGTTGTGTAAATAAATCCATGACCGATTTTATGGATTGGAATACCTGAGTATTCCCTGCACAAAAAAAATAACATCATCAACAAAGAGTAAATGGGAGATAATTTTAGAGTTTGAAATTTTGAGACCTTTAAGGAGGTCCTTCTTGTATTTTTTATTATCAAGCTCAACCCCTCAACAACCAAGAGAAATAAAAAAGGCGACAACATGCATCCCCGGTGGAGCCCCCTAGAGGATCAAAATGAGGCTGAGGGCAATCCATTTATGAGGACAATAAAGGAATGGGTTTCCAAGCATCCCATGATTCGATTAAAGTGTCTAATATCAGGACCACAGAGGATAGATTTTTGGAATTGATGGAGTGCAGGGCCTCTTGCGTGATAGCAATTGTATCGTGAATTTTGTGTTTAAAGAGAAATCGATATTGTTCCTCTGAGATGATTTCACTTAAAATAGTATTTAAACGCAAAGCTATGATTTTTGCAATAAGATTGTATATTAGGTTGCAACAAGATATGGGTCTGAAATCTTCAAAGGAGATAACCTCTTTATTTTTTGGGATTAACGTGAGGAAAGTAACATTAAATGACCCCACGATTTTTCGGGATTTTTGAGATTCCTTAGCCACCTTTAGGATGCCATCTTTGATAAGATCATATAATCCTAGGTAAAACTCAACAATCAACCCATCTAGACTTGGTCTTTTCCCTTTTTGAAAGGATCACAAAGTTGAAAGAATTTCCTTATCAAAAATTTCTTCATGTAATGCATCGTTCATATTCTCGTTGATGGATCTTAGGAAAATCTTGATTACATTTAACATCTTTGAAATGGGACATCCTAGAGGCTCTTTAAATATATTAGAGAATAAATCCTTACCGACTTCAACAATGTCCTCAAAAAAGGACCTTACTCGGCCGTTGCGGTCCTTTATTTCCCATAGAGAGTTGGAAACCTTTCAATAATTGGCACAATTATGGAAATATTTTGTGTTATTATCTCCTTCCGAAAGCCAGGTGGCCCGACTCTTGAGTCGCCATTTTATTTACTCATTTTCCAATAATTATTTCTTTTGTTTTAATAACTTAATTAGTTCATATTCTTCGACACTAGAGAGATTTACAGCTTGTCGGTCCAACAATAACACACCAATCGATTCCTCCACTTCATGGAGCCTTGCAAATGATTTTTTATAGAAATTTCTAGGCCAATAAATTTTTGAAATCTTGGTTATGGTTTCTATGAATTTCTCCATGAAATATCAACCCTCTACTTCAACCAAGGGAGTCTAATAATCCTTTACTACACTTTGGTAATTCGATTATCTTAGCCATGCATGATTGAATTTCGTAGGGGAGGGAGGTTTCAAACATTTTTTCCCAACTCTAAAATAATGGGCATGTGATCGAAATTACCCCCTACCACCACCTTTGACTTAAAAACCCAAGGGTTTTCAAACATATTCTCCAAAATGAGGAATCTGTCTAACTATTTTTCCACCACATCCTCCCCTATCCACCCATTATGCAAGGTTTGGACTAGCTTTGTAGGCTTGAGATCCACCAAATGATACTTTTCATTCCAATGAAGAAATAAATTGCTTTGAGAGTTGGGACATGGGGAATGACCCTATACCTCATGCAAATAAAGATAACAATTTAAATCACTTCCCAAGATGATATTAGGGGCATTACGAAACCCTAAGGCCTCCAAACCTTCCCAAAAAGGGAGCCAATCATCATAAGGTCCATATACATTAATCAGTCTGAAAGAGGAATTGAGAATGAGATCCTCCGGGTCTTCCATGGTACTAGAAGAAATATGAGAGGAAGACTTGGATTAATAATGAGGGCTCCATGTCGAGATAAACCCCCTTTGTTCAACTAGAAGAGTCAAACAAACAAGAGGACTAGTTTTAAAAAAAATTATTAACTATTTCGATCTCCTTATTATCATTGCACATAATTTCCTGAACTATGATAAAATCTAGCTGATGCTCCTACACCAGTCTCTTTAAAGCGAGGAATATTGGGGTTCCCCCAACCCACCTGATATTTAGGGAGAGAATTATCATTTGACGCCCCTTTTCTGGGTTTTCCCTGCTCTAAGGGCCCTCACTATGGTAGTTTGTTTTTCACTTCTAACTTCTTTAAAATATTGTAATTGGGCAAGGGAGATCAGAGATTTCCTACCCACTTGACCCTTAGACCCTTTTTCCAGAGCCAAACCCCCTACACAAAAATATTCACATCCTTTTTTGGATTTGGATTAAAGCATATAATATAATTTTGTGACCAAATTAGAGATATAACATTTAGAACATTCATTCACACTTAAGGACTAGGAGTGAGGGACCCCCTTTCATATGGGGACGAATCCCAAGAAAAAATGGGGAGAGGAGAATGACCTTGGGCAGAGCTATGATCCTCTACAGAGGAGAACTGAGCCTCCACTACCATTTTGCACTTTGAGGATCAGGGAGAAACCCTATTGGGAAAGGCCGAGGAAATGAGAACTTTCTCAACAACTGAATCCAGAGAATTTTAAAAAAAATGCTTCGAGTCATCATGAAGAATATTCTTACCCGAGGGCACAGATGAGAGGTCCTTAGGAGAAAGAGCACATGAAGAGATTCTTCTTGACCTTTTATCATTGTTGACCAAACCCTCAACATTATCTGCTACCTTTCTGCCCAACTGATTCAACAAAGATAAATTTTGTTTCCAATACTTTTGAAAAGGAGGAAAAAAAGTCGGTGAACATTTTCAATTTCCTTGAAGGTGCCCAACTTCATGGAAACCAAAGCATCGAAATGGCACTCACCAGTAGTCCACTTTTTGCATCCATTTAAATCCTCCCCACACCAACTCAACCTCGTCCATGAGACTGTCTTTAAGATCAATCTAGAACCTAGACCCTAGAGGCAATCCCACTACTAGTCCATTTTCATCTCCCAACTAGGCTCACAACCAATGAATTTTCCTAGCATATTCCCAATGGAGACTAGGATCGATTCATGCCAAAACACCAATGGGAGGTTGGCGAGAATTTCTCAAACTTTCGATTGAGAAAGGGCATCCTAGGTGGGGTCAAAGGATATGGCCCATTCCTTTATAATTATCCTTGAGAGGCCCAACCCCAACCCCAACTCCTTTCAAAAATCGACGTTAGGTTTCCCTTAGAGAAAAACTTGAAACATATCCACCCCCTCGCTAGGGTGTGGAACTTAGGCCTATAACCAATCACAGTCCAATTTTCATCCATCCATTTGGAGAGATATGATGCCACAACCATCTTTCCAAAGAAACAACCCAGGACAATTTGACCCAAAAGTTCTGAAATGTCACCTAACTCCACATCCCTTCCTACTATCATACTTTGTTTTTCTTTATGAACCTTCCAACATCTTGGAAATTTAACCTTTAGGGAAGATTTTTTTTCTACATTGTGTATAGTCCCTGGTAAGGTTGATTCACCATAAATCCTCACCTCCAACAACAAATATTTTTAATGCAAATGAGACGATTTCAACACCAAAAATCCTCACCTCCGAAAACAGTCCCTAGTAAGGCCGCTCTCCTAATCACCTACATGCAAATAAATTCAACATCACATGAAAATATTTCACCCGAGTTCATGCCATCTGGACCAAAGTCCACCTCATATCTTTCCATTGATGGATTTCATGCACACCATGTCACAGAAATCAAGATCCCCTACCCACACCCTTCAATGACATCCACCTATACTCCACCTTCCTGAACCTGCCACCTTCTCCTACCTTTGCCTGGACAATAGGGGCCTACACTAGGGAATTCATCAAGTGACTGAGCTATGGAATGAGCAAGGGATATGAAAAACTCATAACAAAATCCATCGATCAGATGAGATCCAACCCTCACCCTGAAAAAAACACCCTTTGGCCCTAGTCCTATTTGGCCTGAGTCAAAGTTCATAGTTTTGTCACTTTTTATTATTACTTAGTAAACAAAATGACACTTGACTCACAATTGGATTGAGTTTCCACCTATTGGGTTGTGTTGAGTGAGGTTCTATTTGGCAGGGTTACATCTAGATGGAATCAATGACCATAAAGAATATCACAACTTGTAAAAGGATTCAGAAAACTAGGAAGAGTATCGTAGGAATTGGACACTTCTGTTTGGGAGTTTTAAAGGTTCCACCTCTTTGGATGTGAGGTTTGATGTTGATCATTAATCCCCACTTGGAAAGAAATGGACCCCATTACTTCAAGGCACATCTAAGGAAATTGACTTTCAATTCTTTTAGGGAATACCACTTAGCTTGATGAGGATACTAATTGTCTCAAACAACCCAAAACATAAGAATGTCTTGTTGGAAAGTAGACTAAAATTGTTGATTGATGATCTGATCAATCTGAACTAATGCTAAGTGTTCTAGATCTAAGTCAGTAGGCACTGAAACCTTGGTATTTTCATTAAAGGAAGGCACACAATAAGGCTTTAGTAGATGAATGTTAATGATTGAATGAATTCCCAAGTAAGGTGGTAGATTAAGTTGGAAAGCATTATCACTAACTACTTTGAGAAGGGAGTAAGGACCATATCAAAGTCACTCGATCTTTCACTACAGAAACTTAAACCTCTCTTTATGCAATTGTAGTCAAACTCAGTCACCTACTTGGAAAGAGTGAGACACTCAATATGCATCATGTATTTGATTGTACTCAGGTCACCCGTACTATAAGATTGATTGGACCTATTCATCGATTTACTGAATCTACTTTATGAAATTTGCAACTCTATATTATTCTTTGGCATGCATAAGAGTAGAGGATGCTACGAGTTGTAGGAATGATACATCTACAAGGTTGGATGGTTAGAAATAAAACCAAGTTTGGAAAGGGATATGCTTCATAGAGCTATGTTGAGCTATATTGTAAGCATGTTATAACATGCACATCCCATGTGTGAGGATGTGCATGGTTATACATGTGCAAAAAATGAATTAATGTTTAGTTGAAAACTTATATTTGGCCATATGTCTAAGGTGGAAAGTGTTATATCACTTGTTGTTGGTTTCAAGAATTGAACATGAAGCATTCTAGAAATTATTGAGAAATCTAAAATCAAGAGAAGACAATATGAAAGATGGTAAGAACCAAAATGGAACAAAACATGAATGAAGTACAATCACACCATGTCAAGGGCTATGGTCATCTTCTTACACATAATCGAGATAGTCATTTTTGAAAAATGATCTGCAACAACTAGTACATAGTCATGCTCATGCTTGGTCATGGGTAATCCCTAATGGAAATCTAAGATTACATATTTCTAAGGTCTAGAAAGAATAGAGAATGGTGTACACATACCCAAATGTTGGGTGCTTGGTTTAACGATGGAACATGACACAAGATTTGAGGTAGCATTCAAAATCTGATGTCATGTGAGGCTAGTAGATATGATGATGTAAGGAGTTGTTGTCTTTGTCACTCCAAAGTGCCCATCATACTTGAAAGATGAGACTCCCAAATCAATCAGTCTTTGGGTTCACTTATAGTTACATATAGTTTATCAAGGTGATAAATAAGATCATGTTGGAAGTGGAAATTAGCCATATCTACAATAGGTCCTATGGATGCAACATTGTGCCCATGCTAGAAAGTAATGTAAACAATTATGAACTCTAGATGTGAAGTGGGATATTAATCATATACATTAGCATCCACACATCAAAATCAATTCAATATAAGACATTTTAAGCATTGAAAATTTTGCTTCTCAATTTCTTTTTAATCTCTCAATATTCAATATATCTAAAATTAAGATAAAACTGAATTTATCATATAAATATTTATTCCTTCATATTCAAAATAAATGATATAATTTTTTTCTAAGAAACTGAAGAATATTGTCTTAATATAAAGGAACAATCAAGGTCACTAAATACATAGGAAGAGGTTGGTAAGAAGGGTAGACCAACAACATAATTCTTTCAAAAACTTACAAAACTGAGCCTAGAAAATTTTCAAGCAGTATTGATTACATACTATGTTGTTCATGTCCTGATTAAGTTAAAAAATATATATATTTATTCCATTTTACAAAACTAAGAACTTTCTTGCTGGTCTTCTTAAAGTTGATCTTCTTTCGGAGAGGGTTCTAGTGCCACATTCAAGTCTAGAAGTGTGGAATATGGTATGCTACCAACTTCCTCATTCGAACTTTGGACTGAAGAGATTGGAGATCGTGCGTCTAGTCGAGATTCTATTGTCTCCCCTTGTCGACGAACAAAGTTGAATTCATCTTGCAGTTTATCGATTAACGTTCGATGTTGAGCTAACGTTTCCAGCGTGAAAGAAAGAGTAGAGTTGTGGGAATTGATTCAGAGAGATAATCATTGAGAGGTGGTGAAATTATCATCCACCATCTCATCCTTCGCATTCCCTCAGGCTTGTTGCTGAGCATTCTCTTGAGCCGTGCCTCTAACACTAAAGAAATCAATTTGTCCAGGGGAAATACCTCCAATCCAAATCCAATTGAGAATACCTCTAACACTAGTGCTTTCAAATTGGCATGGGGCAGTACCTCCAACACTATTCTAGTTTAGTTTACCTAAGGGGATTTGCCTTCTGAAATTATTCTTGACCGACAGGATTTACCAAGTTTCCTCTTCCTCAGCTGGAATCAAGTTTGTGAGATCCCTGAGAGACTGATTCGAATGGTGAAACATGGGCATACCTTTGAATTTATTGCAGTGAAGAGATACCTTGGTGCATGAATGAAACCAACTTCGAGCGAGCCCATAGATCAAGTGTCTTTCATATGTTGAGGTGGCATGTACTTGTTGATTTTCCTTATTGGAGCTCACAAGTACTATCTTTTCACTTGTCATCACTGCAGGTGAAGAATTGGATGAACCGAAGTGACAGAGTACTTTGCACCATGGAGTCCCACAAAGGAGGATTGCAGGGTGGCCGATCCTTTCCATGAAATTAATTATGGTTCATTTCCTAAAATTTCCCAAAAACCAGATGATACGGGGGTATGAATCTTCCCTTTTTATGACGTTTTCCTTACTGCATGAGCCCTCCAGGTGTTGATCCATGGAGATTCTAGAGCCAGTTGGAGTTGAGGTGACAAGGAGCTTAAACATTAGGGAGTTATTGAGAATATGACCCTCCCTTAAGTGTTCATATGACCAGGGGCCATGCTGGTTGCTTGGTTTTCCATGATGTCAGATTCTTCATTATTTGTGTGGAAGACGTGGATGAAGTTTGCTTGAATTGGGGACAAAAGCGATTTGATCCTCTCTATGATTCTCTGTAGATTGGAATTCTTTGGAGTGGTCCCTGTTGCAAAATGTTGAATTATGTTTTTTGAGTCCCCTACTATTTTGATATTGTTGAGCTTTCATTCTTGAACTAAAAGCACTCATTGGTACATCGTGTAAGCCTCTTCCATGTTCTTGATATTTATGCCCAGGTTCCAAGAGAAATCTAACATTATTTTTCCTCTAGGGATATACAACACCCCTCCCACACATGCCTCCCATGGTTTCCTTTTGATGCTCCATCAAAGCATAGTACATGTCCTACTTGTGACGTTAACCAAAGTTTGAAGTCTTGGTGAGATAATTGAAGATGCCAACATGATTTTTGTGGCATTTTTGGGGAGTGAATGGAAGTGAGATTTTTTTTTTCATCCACTTTTCTTGTTCTTTTTCCAAATTGTTGCCTTCCATTACTTTGAATCTTTGAGAGGTGAGGTACTCTCACATTTGTCATATTGCATGAGAAGTGACTTTGGAGGGGAAGATTAACTTCTCCTTGAAAATAAGTTTATTCCTTGCCAACCAAATTTGCCAATAGATAGATTTTAATGAATCCTTCCAGGTGCGATGAAAATTCATTTTTTTGGTGAAGGAGCCTTTGTAGGCTTTGCTCCATTTTCCAATCAGGATTCTGCAATTTGTTGGCCAAGAGATTTGTTGTATTAATTATGAGTAGACAGTGTGAATAACTTGTTTGGTGAAGTTGCAATTCAGGAAGAAATGTTTTGTGTTTTCAAAGTCTTGATTGCAAATGGCACATCCGAAAGGCCCCATAAAACCTCTTTTGAGCAGTTTCTACCCTATTAAAAGTTTGTTGTAGGCTAATTTCCATCCAAATATGTTGATCTTAGGAAGATCGTCTGCGCTCCAGATCTCTTTCCAAATTGTTGATTTTTTTGGGAGATCAGTATCAGAGAGGAGAGTTTTATATCCATCCCTCACAGAGTAGCTTGTTGCACCCCATTCTCTTCTATCCTTCTGATGGAGGTGTACTGAGGTAGAGCCATTTATAATCATAAGAAAATGGTGCAAGAAAATGAGAACATTTGGAGGAACCTCTCCCAGGTTCCACCCCTTCCAGGTTTCATTACTATTCCATTCTGAGATGTCAAAAAGGGAGGTCTTCCTTTTGGAAGTTAGCTAGGTTTTGAGTGAGTCCAATGAGGGAATACTAGACAATTTTCTCGAATCTAAAAAGAGATCATCCCAGATATTGAATTCGTTTTCATTACCTTGGAACCAAAGGAGATGATTTGTAATAAGCAGAAGAGAGGCTCTTAGAAGTTTCCAAATAGGAGACCTTGTTTGTTGTGTTATGGTTATTTCCAAGCATCTTTTATTTTTATTTTTTAAGAGGTATTTATAATAGATTTCCTTCTTCCACCACTCATTGCCCCCTGTGATCAATATTCAAAGCATGTTTTCCCCTAGAGTTATGCTTTCCTTTTCTGGATCTTGAATCCCTATCTCTATGTTCTCTTTTGGGGAAAAAACTATGGACTAGTTTACCATATGAAGTTTTTTCCCATTTTATTTTCCCCCTTTCCAAAAGAATTTTCGGATCAGTCTAGCCATTTCCTTTTTTATCCCTATCGAAGAAAGGAGGGTTGAGAATTGGAATATTGGAAATGAAGATAAAACTGACTTTATCATAACCACCCTACCATCTAGATTCAACTAGGTTGCTCCCCAAATTTAGAATTGCTCTTTGATTTTTTGTAGGATTACTTGGTATGCTTCACTGGGGAGGGATTTTAGGCTGATAGGTGTGCCTAGATACTTGAAGTATTTCCAGTCTATAGAAAATGGGAACTATAAAATGTTTTTGATTCTTACCATTATACTTGATTTAGTGTGCCATGCATATATATATTTTCTTTAGTGTGCCATGCATATATATTCCTCCCGAGGCTTCTCCATATTGATCTAGAACCATTTTGAAATGGTTGACCATAATTTGAGAAGCTCCTCCTAGCAGAAGAATGTCATTAGCGAAATGGGAATTATTTATTCTTCTTAAACTCCCCTTGCTATCTTCAGGCCAGGGATATTTCCTGAAGCTCTTTCATGCTCAAGCCTTATGTTTATAGTTTCTTCCATGAGGACATACAACATTGAGGAGAGTGGGCATCCATGTATTAGTCCTCTTGTGGCTTGGAAGAAAGGAGCAGGTCATCCATTTATTAGAGGAGCTCCAGGGGGTTGAAATACAAGCTCCAATCCAGGAAATAAAGAAATTATTGAAACCAAATTTCTTTAAAACTTAAAAAAGGAAACCATGCTTGACACGATCAAAAGCATGTTCCATATCGATTTTTATAACCATTCATTTTTCTCTGTTATTAAAACTGGAGTGGATCGCTTCCTAGACCAGAGTGATATTATCCCATATTTGTCTTTTTGCCACAAAGCCACCTTGATTTGGAAGGATGAGTTGTGGGAGCATATGCTTTAGTCTGTTTTCTATGATTGTTGCCAGAATTTTGTAAGAGACATTGCATAAAGAGATAGGAAAGAATGTATCAAAAAAGATGGCATTTTTGTCCTTGGGGATCAAAGCTAGAAAAAAGGTGTCGGTTGCACCTCCCATCTTGCATGATTTTTGGACAAATCTTATCATACGAAGTCCTTTTTAATGATTTTCCAACACTTTCTATAGAAGTGAATAATAAATTCGCCGGGTCCACGGGATTTGTCTGGATCAGACTGATTTAGAACTGCTTTGACTTCATCCCCTATGACCTCCTTGTTTAACTCTATGTTGTCCTCTTCCTTTATGAATTGTGGGATGTGTTCGATGAACTGTTTTCTTTTTTCTTGGTTATCTTCTCCTTCCTTGGTATATAGATCCCCGAAATGAGAGGAATGTATTTTTTATTTCCTCAAATGAGTTAATTCGAGTTTCTGATTGTATCTTTATTTCCTTCACATTATTACTATCTTGTCTTGCTTTGGCTTGATTATAAAAGAAGGAGGTATTTTTATCCCCTGCTTGAAGCCATAGTGCTTGAGATTTCAGTCTCCATCCCTTTTCTTCTTTTTGAAGCACTCTCATATAATTTTGGAAATTTTCTTTTTCCTTTATGATATGTCTGTTATTAATAATGTTTGATTCCATTTCTTCTTGTATATCTTCTAGCTTCTTTTTGCAATTTTCTACTTCTTCCCTAGGTTTATGGGGGGAGGATTTTATCCACTCCTTGATTGCTTGCTTGGTCCTTTTGGGATTTTGTTTCCATATGTAAATTGGGGTCTCATCCACCTAGTTTGACCACACAAAGGAAATTAGGGGGAGTAAGTCCGACGAATCCATCCAAAGAGGGTTGAATTTAAAGGGGATGAGGCCTAGATTTTCTGCTTTGTCAAAGGAGAGAGTTATTGGGCGATGATCAGAAATTCCCCAGGGGATAATTTGGGAAGAGATATTATCTGGTAATAAGAGAAGTGAGCTATGTATGAGGAAACGCTCTAGTCTGGTTGCTATGCGACCCACTCCCGATCGCTTATTATTCCAAGTGTATTTTCCTTTGTTTGGTTGGACATCAAACATATCGAGCTCAGAGACCAGGTCATCCATGCGTTCCCTAAATGAGTCCCTTACAATAGAACCTCATTTTTTCTCCCCCTGGTGAAGTGTAGTGTTGAAGTCACCAACTATGATGCAATTATTATGTAATCCAGCTTCTTTAATCCTCATCAAAGACTCCAAACATTCTATTTTTTCCTAATAGTTGTTAGGCATATATACATTAAAGATATGATAGATGATACCCGGGGGGAGATGTTTTAGATGGACCAGAACCCAGTAAGTTGATTCTAGATTTTGATCTTCTATGAATACCTTGGTGTTTCGAACTGTGCAGATCCCTCCCGACACTTCTCTAGCATTTAGGGCTACCCCATCACTTGCTTTCTATATTTGTTGTATTTCTCATAGGGCCTTTGTTCCTTGCATTTTGGTCTTCTATATTAGGAGAATATGGGGCCTTTCAGTTTTGATTAATTTACCCATTGCTTCCTATTTTCCCTTTGTCTCAATCCCCTACAATTCCAAGAGACTACCTTCATTACTTACTTGCATGTTTGGTTTCCCCCCCTTTCGTGGGATGAGTCTGTACTTTTGATGTGGGGACTTTCCCATTTTTCCCTTCTTTTTTGAGAACTTCTTCTAGTGTGGGATGGATTCCCAATTCTTTGTCTTGGTTTGATGCTTTTTCCCCTTTGTTTATGTTTGTTTTCCTTCCTTCTTTCGAAGTTTTGGTGATTTATAGAATCTCATGATCCTGCTCTTCCCCCGAGTCCTAATGGATTTCATCCTCTGGGCCTAGGAAGGGGTCCATGAGGTGAGTGATGACTAGCTCATTTTGCTGCAATGGGAAATCTGAGTTTGGATCTTGTTGGCTCTATATCTCTTATGTAGGTTCTTTTGAGTTTATTGTTTCTTCTTCCAAATTTTCAAGTGGATCATACCTATTTTTGCTACTTTCTACATCATTATTTCCCACCAACAGGGATTTCCCCTTGAGTGGAGAGGGTCACCTAGAGTTTTTCCTTATGTCCTGTAATTGGGGTCCTGGCTTGTTTGTTGTTTTCTTCCTTTTGGCTGGCTGCCATCGTTCTTGTTCTTTGTCCTCATGTTGATCTGTTATTTCCTTGGGGAATTTTTTAGCAAAATAGTCATACTCATGGAAATCTTTGCACTTGAATGGGAGTTGTTCGTAGTCGACAGTTTGAATATATGACCACCCATCTAGTTTAAGCTGAATTTCCTCTGGTAGTCCTTTTTGCATATCTTCTTCTACATAAAGGCAAGCACAATATTGGAGTCCATCACGTGGTTCGACATGATCAATGAATCTTCCTGGGGCATTCCCAATATTTTTTATGGTCTTGTCATTCCAACAGTGGAGAGGAAGGAAGGGAAGACAAGCCCAAACTGGGATTGCAGATGGAATGTCATTTTCAGGGCTAAAATCTGGGGTCCATTTGGTCAAATACATTCCTCTAAATCCCATGAAGTATGGACCATTTCTAAAAATCAGATCTCGATCGACTTTATTTTCAAAGAGGAAGACATAGAATCCCTTACCACAAAAAGTTGTTGAGATTTTCCCCTTTATCGTGTTTTTTCCAGTTCTGATCCAACCATTGTGTCATTGCTCTTGGGGAGGGCCAAAGACCCATAAATTGTCTGATCAGTCCATTTTCTACCAATCAAAGAGCGAATGACCGAGAGGAGGGGGAATGGACTGGCACCTTCGGGATCTCATCTAACTTCTTGAAAAAACACGATTGGGGTGGTCCTTTTCGTGGTTTTCGAGTAGGAGGATATGAGGGACTAGAACGCATCGATGTCTAAACACGATGGGGGTTGTGGGGGGTCTCCTCCCCCTGAACCAGAAGCCATAAGATCAGACACGACCAACTGTAGAAACCCTAACTAAAAAGAAGAGCTCAAGCGATTTTCTTATGAAGAAATTTTGTCCAGTTTCCATCATCATTTTTTAGAAAAACTAAAATAAATAATATAATTGCATTAAATTTATATTTACGTAATTTTCATTTTAAAACTTTATAAATTAAAAATTATTTAACAAATTATTTGTCTAATTCCATAAATAACCATTACATCACATATATGTGATTTGTTATGAATTGAAAGTGTCTTAACTTTTCATTCTTACATTATAGTTGTAATGTCATTCTTACATTATAGTTGTGATGCCATCTAAATGTTATGCTTCATTAGAACTATTATTTATGATCATATTTTTTAATTTAAAAATGAATATAAAAATAAGATGTTATAGTTATAATGTCATTCTTACATTATAGTTGTGATGCCATCTAAATGTTATGCTTCATTAGAACTATTATTTATGATCATATTTTTTAATTTTAAAATGAATATAAAAATAAGATGATATTGGTTGTAATTTTAATTATAATTTTTTAATTAATATTATTAAAATAATACTTTATGTTTTATAATTATTTTAATATTTATTTAATTTTTTATGATTAAATATTTTATTTATCAACTATTAAGCAAAAATGTTTTGAAAACAAAAAAAATAAATATATAAAAACATCCTAAATAAATTTAGGATTAAAATATATATTATTGTTTTCAAAATGATACACCTTTTTATTATATCAAAATATCCAATGGTGTATTAATTACATGCATGCCTATAAGGTTAAGGAAACTTGAACATTCTATAAATTTATAAGTTTAATAGTATTATTAATTAGTAATGTCTCATATGTCATGTAATTACTTATGGAAAATGAAATTAATAGTATTAGTAATTAGTAATTTCTCATATGTCATGTAATCACTTATCGAAAATGAAGATAATAATTTTAAAGGAATTTAAGTCTATTCTAACTAGTTTATAACCAACTTATAAGAAAATTAAAAGATCAATGTTAATTTCATTTGGTACTCAAAGCTTTCAGATGCATCGTAATATAGAGGAGAACCCCATGGCTTAGTCATGCATCATACGTATTCCCTCTCAGGATTTAGCTAAATGATAGAAGAATTGTTTTTTCGGATTTAGAATAAAAATAAATAATAGAGGATGTAGCTCAAACGGTAGAGCGCTCGCTTTGCATGCGAGAGGTACGGGGTTCGATATCTCACATTTCCATTTTCAATTTCTTTACCGATATATCATAGAGCTTGACACAACATTCATCCATTTATTGCTAGCAACAGTTGTCAACAATAAGCTGTGAAGATCAGGTTGTGTGCTTCCTCTCTCACCGCATTCCGTGAAAGATAGTTTGCAACAGATGTAAACAAGGGTTGCATGGAAACGCAGTCCCTGCTGAGTTAGATAAATTTAACTGCAGATGTAATAAGGATGGTGAGGTAATTGAGAAACACATGTTAAACAACATCAATACAATTAAATGTAGATTTAATAAGGATGGAGAAAATCAAAGAAACGTTCTTGAGATTATTTTTTTTTTTTATATGACAAAAAGTTGAAATTGAAATTGAGATTAAAAATTATTATGGTATGTATGGTCTTTACTACCATCCAGGTACTATCTCTACAAAAGAATTAAAGCTTGATAGCCCACTACTTTAGCTACTTGCAATAAAATGAAAGTTTGCTTAATAATGATCAACATATATTAAAGTAAATCTATAATGTTCATTAAAAATGGTCAAGTTCCTGTCGAACTTGTTTGAAATTGGAAAGATGGTGAAATGCAATTTAATTGAGGACTCTTAATAAGGTAAAAAAATTCCAATGTTGAGGTATGAGTACATTAGTATTCCAATGTTGTAGTATGACTACAT
>ML793810.1:169801-201030 GCA_009831015.1 Picea engelmannii
GAACAAAGAGATGGAGCAAATTCCAAAGTTGAGGAGACAAGGGAAAAAGTTCCAAGAACAAATTTTGTTTCAAGTTCAATCCCTCAAGCATGCAAAGCTTGTGTTCAAGATGAATGCAAATGTATGAAACAAGAGAGTTATGAAAGCCATGCGGACAAGAACATTGTTTTTGATCTTCAAAGGAGAGCTTGTAACTCTTCAAATTCACCTCCTCAAAGAGGCGATCAAGGTGAATGTTCAAGGTATAATTCTGCCTATCATTCAATTGCTTTTGATTATGTTAAACATGATAAATTTGCATGTAAAAATGGAAGAAAAAGTTCATGTACATATTGCGGTTGATATAACCATCATGTTTCAAAATGTTGGAAAAGATTGACCACTTTCAGGAAACTTTACAAGCAAAGACAACTTGAAAAGAGGATGCAAAAGATTTGCACTCATTATCAGAAGAGGGGTCATCTCATTGACCAATGTTGGACATTGCATCCAACCACTCATCCACAACACAAGAAGCAGATGGATAAAGAGATTGGCAAGAATGGAAGAGGAGATTCCATCATCGATGTGTGTCAAGATGATTCACAAGAGGACGATTTTCAGCAGAAGAATTCACCATTGAGTTGGCTTGGTAAGAAATGGTTGAATTTCTTGAGCAAGTAAGGCTTGCATTTTTCTATTGTAGATGCACATTTCAGCCTTATGTATGCATTTATTTTGAAAGCATGACAAGTTGCAGCAGTTTATCACAACTTGTATGATGCAAGTTGCATGTGAATGCAATTCATTTGAAGGCATTCTTGTTTGTTGCACAAGTTCGCCAAGAGGATGTAAAAGAGGGATATGATGCTCACTTGTTACAGACATATATCTTTTTCATATTCAACTCTTAAGTACCCACATGTTTCGGGTTTATGTACTTATGTTTGTACTGGAAGGAGAGTTGAAGAGTCATGCACATGCATGTGTTTTTGTGTGTGCGTAAATAGTGAACTTGGTGACAGTTCATTATGAGTGACTCATGATTGTAACATGGCTGTGTATCATGAATGTTGACTTGTCATTGGGAAGGTTGATATGTTTCAAATGAGTCTCGACTTGTGTCGATGTTGTCTTGACGACTATGTTGTATTGATCATGTTTTTCGACTTATGTTTAGTCGATGGTGTTTGTTGTCTTGTAAGTCGATTTTGAGTACACCAAGATGCAGGAAAACGCCATGTACTTTGATGAAGTACAATATGTGACCGTTTGCTTGAAGAGCCAAAAGACTTTGTTGGCATCATTTTCAGTCTTGTATAAATTTGTTTTCAATTTCTTGGTTTGTGATAAGATGTCGCAGGAAAGTTTTTGCAGCCATTTGAGAGTGGATTGTTTTGACGCCAAAGAGTTCACAAGAGGGACTTGATTCTCAGTGGGAAGGCTGGTAGTCTTCCTAGCACAAAGAGAACAGTGGGTCAGCAGCAGCTAGAGAACAGTGGTTGAGGGACATAGACAGTTACAATGCAAGGCATGTCAAGGTGACCAGGTGATTGTCAAAAAGACTTTTCAAGTAGAATCAATTGATAGAACTTGGAAGCAGAAGAGTATTGAAGCTCAGGCAGATAATCATAATCTTTTGTGGGTCCAAAATCCTTTCAGTGGGAAGGTGTGATCAGAATCTGGACCAGGGGTCAAAATTTAGCCGAAAAATCAAAGTTCTCGGAATTGCCTCAAAACGAACAGGTGCGTAGCCCTTGTCGTCACAAACCTAACGCAACTTGAACGAGTTCAAACGGACGTCGTGTGAGCGAGATATCGAGATCTGGTCAATTCACCAAACAGGCAAAAACAATTGTTGACTGTATAGTTCGTACAATCCGTACAACTGACATGGCAGAGGTCGTACATATGACGTGGCATGTTTGTACACTAAGGTGGCAATTGACGTGGCAGGCATTGATGGTAGGACATGTGGACGAATAGACTGTTGACACGTGGCATGATTGTGGCGAATGGTTTGGTGCCATGTGGCCCAGGCATGGATTGCCACGTGGCACCGTGTTTTGTTTGTTTAAAATTATTATAGAATCCATGGGGATCGAACCCCGGACCTCCACCACAATGCAAAGTCTTTTCAAAGTCCGCCCTGCCAACGCACCACACTATACTACTTATTATATATATGTTTTAAAATATATTAAAGTTTGAATGTATTAAAGTTTGGGCGCAGACAGCGCTGGGGCTAAGCCCCGACCCCCGTTCACATACATATAACCATATGACCACCCACGTGCGTTGTTCAAATGGATTCGAGATTCACGTGGATTTGGTTTTTGAAATGGTCCTCCAACCTTTATGCCCACCACATGTCACGACCATAATAAGCATGCAAACGTAGCCCTTTTTGTGTGAGAAACGAGGTCACATGGACCATATGCCCAATGGCCTATGCGGTTAGGGGGCTTAGTTTCATTAACCATTCTACAGTTGCGCTCATTTTGCAGTTATGTTCCAGTGCTAGGTTTTAGCAAGGAAATGAGCATGGGTGCTAGGTTGGATGTACAAAGGTGCGTTTTGGCGAACCAGAGACAACAATCTTGAAGGAAGAAAATGGCAGGAGGCCTATCTTCTTCATTTTTTGGCCAAATGAGGTGCCGAAAAAGCCCAGCTAGGGTTTTTTGGATGTTCTGAATCCATTGGCACTGTTTTCAAAGGCATTTGAAGACTTATTTTGTAGGTTTTTCACCATTGAAGTTTCAGAGAGCTCTAGGGAGCTTGAAGCCCTCATTGATTGAGGTCATGCTCAGATGAGCCCAAGTCTGTTTTATGAGACTGAATAGTCATTTTTGGCTAATTGTTATGCTATGAACACATTGGGATAGGTTTCAGATCCATTTGAGGACTTTTACAGGTGTTGTTTCCACAAGGAATCTCAGGGAAGCTTAAGGCCACATGTAGAAGAGGTCATGCCCAGATGAGCCAAGATCCGTTTTCAGAGTTATATTAGTCAATTCTAGGGGTTTTATGTATTCTGAACCCAATGGTACAGTCAGAAAATCCATTGGAGTTGAGCAGCAGCTTGTAAAATAATCTTTGACAAACTAATCCCAAAGAGCCAAGTCCATTGATGGAGGCTCAAGGAGATGTAGCCTAGTTGGGGGTGAACTCCTTTATCATCTTGTTATTGTTGTGAGTTTGATGGTTTATTTTCTGCAAGTTATGCTTGCTGTGTATTTATTTAAAACACATATTTAACCATTTAAAAGAAAATTTCCTCACACATGAACATTTAAAAGAAGATGCATAAATTTGGCACTTAATTTATCTTGCATAACTAAGACATTGAGCAAGGTCCTGAAAAATTTATTTTAATGAAGTAGAGGGTGCTTGCATAGCATAACAAGTCAGCCCCCTATTTTCAGATCAGCAGGACTAGAGACAACACCAGGGGAAACTTTGTTAGAGGTAGCATCGACAGACGCACCATCGATAGAGGTAGAACCAGAGGCAGTGTCGACATAGGAAACTATAACAAAGGCAACGTAGAAATAGGCAACATCGACAGAGGCATCACCAGAGGAAACAACATCGACAGAGACATCACCAGAGGCAACAACATCGACAAAGGCAACGTCAAAGGCAACATCAGTGATTGGAGTGAAGGTAATTTTACAGCAATCATAGTCAGTCTAATTGCAAAAATGGCCCAACATTCTGTCCGTGAACGATCAAAGGAAGAACTGGTGGAAGACAATTTATCCACCACCCAATAGTTGGCACTCTACCTTGATTCTCACAGCTCCACACTCACTTTCACACTCGAAATTCTTGCTCAACACCACACATTAATAAATTAGTTACAAGATGAAGTCAAGTTTCTCAGACGCCAAGGGGAGAACATGGAAGCAAAGTTAGAAGCCAGGCCACCAAACTCACCAGCACAAAGCCAAAATGAGGACATGGGAAGAAGAGCATAACCTAAGCTACCTGATCTGAATGTAGCACTAGAGCCCCCTCGAGAAGAAGACTGAGTTTAAAGAAGTTCAGTAAGGCACTCCTCAATTTTGTAAAAATGGCATAAATAAATCTTTTGCAAGATAGTTCTAGGATAGAAAAGAAAATATTTTCTTTCAGTGAAGTAGGATCAATGCTAGACTCAATTTTGTAAGCCTTTTGTGGAAATTTTGCAGCTGGTATCTCCTCCACCAACACCCTCCTTTGTAATATGCGACCTCGTTCATGCCTTTTTTTATATATAAAATTTTCAGTTTTTGTAAAAAAAAAAACAAATTAGACTTTATTTAAATATAGAACTTCTTTACTTTTAATTTTTAAATGACTTATATTATGTAAGAACTCACAAAATAGTAGTTGATTTTAATTAATATATATTTCTTCAAGTAAAATTATTGAAGGATAATCATTCTCTTCTATCCTAGATTGGGATGTGGGTACTGTCAATAATTTTTTCAGAATAAACAAGTTATAGCGTTTGCAATTAAGGTGAAGAATTTGGTAAAAAATACTAACTCATAGTCATCATTTTGTTTGCATGGAACATTATTGTACATTGCCTTAATTATTTATGAAAAGTAAAACACTACAATGCAATGGTTGTTATCATTGCATCTATTCAATCTTCATATATTTGGCAACGAATGTGATAGTGATATTATGAATACACGTGCACCCGGATCAGGTGTTAGGGAATCATGACAGGAATAATGCACCGCTACACTACCCCCACACACCTGGCGACTTAGTAAACTCCCCAATGGATATGTGACCACCTTGATGACCTCTCATCAACATGAGTAATATAGTCCTCTTGCCCTCTTTAATCCCTCACATGTGAATTATCACTTCACATCCTAGGTTCACTCCTCTTGTTGTTATTATGATTTCGGCGAATTTACTAGCAATAATAGTGTTGTCCAACACCATTACTCCCCACACTAAGCTTAGATGGATTGCCTATTTGACAGTTCTCACCAGCATGGTTCAACATTATGCATGGTTTCTCTTTCATTGTGCCCATGCTCTACACCTTATCCGCTCTTCTAGCCATCATCATGATCCTCTTCTTCCTGTCATGTTCGTTGCCCTTTATTTCACCATGCTGTGTGGAGGGCAATGACAATGTGTCTGCAGTCGTTAAGGAGGAGTTGTTGAACATTTTACCCAAGCCATTGTTGCTCCTAGCGTTGAGGCCTATGAGCCCCATACCCCACTTCATATTAGGGAGGAGCTTGACCTTGCCGAGGCTAACTCCTAAGTCCTCCACTGTTTCATAGACCACGGTGTTATAGATGTTGAAATTGGTTAATGGATACCTAACCCTAGCTCATATCACGCTCACGCCACCTATACACCGAAACAATGGACTTATATTGGCTTCTAAAAACCATGATGGGGAAAGCGCTCATGGAGCGGAATGAGGCACATGAGGAAATTTTCTTGCAGCTGGATGAGATGCAAATGGAGATTCCAAGTTTAAGCAGGAAGACAGATTGCCTCTTGAACTCAAATGTGGATGGTGTTGGTCCGAGTCATGGTTTTTCAAGCATCATTGAGCCTCCTCTTGGTCTATCTCATTAGGCTCTATGAATCTGCTAATTTATTTTTATTTTTGTTTATATAGTATAAATGGGTGCAAGGTGGTTGCCCCACCTTGATTTAGATCTAGATAGAGTCCTAGAGCTAGCATGCACAGTCTGACAAACAATGCGAGCTGTAAAGGAGTTTTGGTTCTGTTTTTTGAACTTATGGTATGTCATGGTAAACTTAAATTGTTATCGATACAAATTATTTTGAGACTGAAATGAATGAGGAAATATAACAATTAAATACGCATAAATATTTCCAAAAACACAGAGATACCATAATACATATGTTTAATTAATGAGAGAAATGTAGAGAAACTGTAAAATACATAGTGAATAAACTAGTTAGAATGGTGACAACTTATCTCTGAGAAGAGATGTGATGGCTATGATCATTCAAAAAAATATGATGTTTACAATGAGGCTCAAAAGGCCTTTTTTAACATAAAGAAAATCCAAAACCCTAACCCCAGAAGATGAAACACCGAAAGGTTTGTGGGCCCCGATGGGGGTAGTTTATACATCAACTTCCCGAGGGTTTAACTTTTGCATACAATATCCATTTGGGGTCCATGATACCTCATTGGAAATGTCTAGTTGAGAGGAACACATTTCTAACTAGCCTTGGATTGAGCCTCTATTCTGGGCCCCCAAACATCCAAAAAACATTTTTTAGGGCCTCAAAACGACCCCAAACGTTTAGAAAAATTGCCAAGGTGGAAAAATATATTTTGAACCAGTTGAATAGGTGGGTGGCCACCGATATCCACTTGGATCAATCATCCCCCCTTAGAAAGAAATGGTAGCCATTTCGTCAAGTTCTCGGGTAAGATTTTGTTGAATCTAAACCTTGGTGAGTTGTTTTCCTTGCTGAAGAAGTTGTCTTGCTTAGCTTGTTGAAGGTTGTTATGAACATGTTGCTGGAGGTTTTGGATCCATTTAAGTAATCGAGTTGCATGGTCTTCCTTAGTGTGGGAGGAATCTGTCAATGAATATGCAACATGAATAGTATGAAGGGATCTATTATATTTTTTCTTAATCGGGTAGCGTGGAGGCATCCTTGTAGGTGAAGCCAAAATTTCTTTGTTCTCTTCTATAATCTTCTCAAACTGTGTATGCTGGATAGGAACATATTGGGCTTAGGCTGCAGTGGTTGCAGTTTTATTCTGTTCACCTTTTGATCATATTTTGAAGAGGATAAACTTTTTAGTATGATAGATTACTTTGCACCATTGTTTTGTCGGGACAACAGTCGGAACTACCTATGGTATCCTGTAGAGTTGACCCCCCAGAGTAACAATTACGCTACGGGGTCGAGACTCATAAACAACATGATGCTTCCACATATATGGCTGGCCTAACAGAACATCATAGACTTTTAGTGGGGAAACATCACATAATACCTCATCCTTGAAGGGATTGATGTCATAGGACATGCGACATTGTTGGCTGGTACAAATATATCTTCCATGGCGAAGCCACCCGATGTTGTATGGTTGCGGGTGTGGTGTTGTCAGAAATTACAACTGCTTGATGACCTCTACTGAGATGAGGTTTTGATGGCTTCCGCTATCAAAAATAAAATGTAGTGGGTTCCCCTTCACCCACATCTATGAATGGAAGAGGATCTCCCCCTCCTCGGGATACTCTGGTTCTTATGGTCGGATAGTTGCAGTTGCAATAGTAGCAATGGGTTCTGCATCAATGATATGTCTCCTTTTATTTTTTTTTGAATCAGAGTTTTATTCGGGGCTTAGATATTTTTCTTTGAGCTCGGTCACCAATGATTGTTTCGATCGACATTCATCGGTGTTGTGCCAAGGGATTTTGTGGAAATCACACCATTTTCCGGTGTCCTCCTTCGTTTTCCCGTTACCCTTATTTTCTTGTGATTTGGACTTGTTTTCTTGAGGTTAGTCATTCTATGAGTCAAGGTCGCCTTTACCATACTTTGGTTGTTGTGTATTTTTAGACCCGAAATCTGGCTTGTTCTGCTGCATAATTTTCTGCTCAATTTTGACGGCATATTGATAAGAGACAACTAGAGATG
Organism: Picea engelmannii; assembly: GCA_009831015.1. Taxonomy (NCBI): domain Eukaryota; kingdom Viridiplantae; phylum Streptophyta; class Pinopsida; order Pinales; family Pinaceae; genus Picea; species Picea engelmannii. The sequence continues at coordinate 177,437 of ML793810.1, forward strand.
AGATGTCCATAAAATAAATTTCAATTTGGATGTACCTGTGTAGAGCCCTATTGTATTTCAGGACGATATGTCGCTTGGAGTCTTTGATACCCATCTTGGTGCGCAAGGTATGGAAGGTATTTGTAAACTTTGGCACTTTTTGGCCCCTCTCTTGGCACAGTGTGGTCCATCTGATGTACTAGTCCTCATAGTTTTCAATAGGGTAATATTGTACCTTGACTGCATCCATAAAAATATCCCAAGTGGGCTCGACCCCAAATATTCCAGACTCCTCTGTGGAATTTTTCTCCTAGTAACTTTCTCACTAATATTTGACATGGGGGATAGCCTTAAGGAGCACAAAGATGATCTTTTCTCTATCAAAAAAATTGTGGACAATGAAATAAACTTCTAGCAGATTTAACCATGTTTCCAAAGCATCTGCATCTATCTGACCTTCAAACACATGAATATCAAAATTAACTTGTACCTTGAAATGGGTGACACTTCCAATTTGGTTGCTTGATGAAGACATGCCTGCTATTGTCAACAGTCGTCGAAGGATTTTGGAAAAATTCTCCATCATTTCGTCCCTTTGTCATGTGAGGGATTCCTCGAGCAATAGATTAACAAAATATTTTTCTCCCGCATCTCTTTTTTCTTCTGCCATCGGAGGATGCTTGGGTTGGAAAGAGTGGTTTTCCTCAAGAGAAACACGCTCGAGACCCAACTCTCTATGCCCTGACCTCATTGGGGACATGCACTAAGAAACGACAAGGATCATCCTGCTTTGATACCATTGATCTGTATTATTTTGAGAACGAAATGAAGGTGGAAATATAACAATGAAATACACATAAATATTTCCAGAAACATAGAGATACAATAATACACAATTTCTATTAATGAAAGAAATGTAGAGAAACTATAAAAAGTGCAGAGTAAATAAACTCTCTAGAATGGTGGTAGATTATCTCTAAGAAGATATGTGATGGCTATTCTCATTTTCAAAAAGACGATGTTTACAATAAGGATCCAAAGGCCTTTTTAACATAAAGAAAATCCAAAACCTTAACCCCGAAAGATGAAACACCAAAAGGTTTTTGGGCCCTGATGGGGGTAGTTGATACGTCAACTTACCAAGGGCGTAAATTTTTCATATGATCTTCATTTGGGGTACACGATAGCTCATTGGAAACGTCTAGCCAAGAGAAACACATTTCGACCAGGCCCTGGCTAGAGCATCTATCCTAGGCCCCAAAATGTCTAAAAAATGTTGTTTAGGGCCTCAAAACGGGCTGGGAAGTTTGGGACCCAAAAAACTGTAGAAAAACTGCCAAGGTGGAAAAATGTATTTTGAGCCAGTGGAATAGGTGGGTGGCCACCGATATACATTGGATAAATACTCCTCCCTTAGGAAGAAATGGTCTCCACTACGTCAAGTTCTTGGGGAAGCTTTTGCTGAATTTGAACCTTGGTGAGTTGTTTTCCTTGTTGAAGAAGTTCTCCTTGTTAGCTTGTTGAAGTTTGTTATGAACATGTTTTTTTAGGGGTTGGATCCATTTAACCAATAAAGCTACATGATATGCTTGAGTGTGGGAGGACTATGTCAGTGAAGATGCAACATGAAGAATATTAATGGATCTGTTATAATTTTGCTTCATCGGGCAACCCAGAGGCAACCTTGTAGGTGAAGCCAGAATGTCTTTGTTCTCTTGTATAATCTTGTCAATCTATGTCTTCTATATAGGAAGGTCTTGGGTTGAGGCTACAGTGGTTGTAGTGTCCTTTTTTTCACCTTTTGAATGGATTGCAAAGAGGCTAAACTTTGCAGTATGAGTGATTACCTTTCGGTAGTGTTTTGTCAGGACAATAGTCAGAACTACCTCTAGTATATTGTAGAGTTGACCCCTCAGAGTAATACTGACACTATGAGGTTGGGACTCATAAAAAGCATGACACTTACACATATATGGATGGCCTAATAGAACATCACAGACTTATAATGGGGAAACATCACACATTACCTCATCCTTGAAGGGCTTGATGTCGTAGAACAATTGACATTGTTGGATGACATGAAGATATCGTCCTTGAAAAAGCCACCCGATGTTGTATGGTTACAAATGTGGTGTTGTCGGCAAATCCAACTGCTTGATGACCTCTACTAATATGAGGTTCTTTTGGTTTCCACTATCAACAATAAAACACAACGAGGTCCCCTTCACCCACATTTGTGAATGGAAGAGGCGCTCCCCCTACTCAGGATCCTCTGGTTCTTTTGTTCGGATAGTTGTGGTCGTGATAGTAGCAGTGGGTTTTACACCAATGATTTGTCTCCTTTTATTTTTTTTTGAATTAGAGTCTGAGTCAGGGCTCAGATCTTTTTCTTTGAGCTTGACCACCAATGACTATTTGGAGCGACATTCATTGGTATTGTGACAAGGGATTTTGTGGAATTCGCACCATTTTTCAATGTCCTTCTTCATTTTCTCGTTACACTTATTTTCCTGTGGTTTGGACTAGTTGTCTTGCAGTTGGTTGTTCTATGAATCAGGGCCTCCTTTACCATACTTTGGTTGTTGTGGATTTGCATACCCGAACTCCTTCTTGTTCTGTTGCTTAAATTTCTGCTCAATTTTGACAACATATTGATAAGCAACTTCCAATGATGAGATGTCCAAAAATTCCATTTCATTTTGGATGTACTTGTGTATATCCCCTCGGTATTTTAGAACCATATGTCACTCAGAGTCTTTGATACCTGGCTTGGTGTGCAAGGTATGGATGGTATTTGTGAACTCTAACATTGTTTGGCCCCTCACTTGACGCACTGTGGTCCATCTCATGTATTGGTCGTCATAGTTCCCAACAAGGTAATATTGTTCCTTGACCGCATCCATAAAAAAGTCCCAAGTGGGCTCAACCCCAAATATTCTAGACTCCTCTGTGGAATTTTTATCCCAATAAGTTTCCCACCAATATTTGACATGGGGGACAACCTTAAGGAGTACAAAGGTGATATTTTCTCTATCGAAAAAATTGTGGACATAGAAATAACCTTCTAGCAGATTTAACCACTTTTCCAAAGCATTCACATCTATTTGACCTTCAAAAAAAGGAATATCAAAATTAACTTGTACCTTGAAAGGGATGGCACTTCTAAAGTGGTTGCTTGATGAAGACATGCTTACTGTTGTCGAAAGTTGTCAAAGGATCTGGGAAAAATTCTCCATCATTTCGTCCCTCTGTCTCATGAGGGCTTCCTCGAGAAACATATTAATACAATCTTATGCTCCTGCATATATTTTTTTTTCCACCATGGGAGGCTGCTTGGGATGGAAAGAGCAGTTTTCCTCAAGAGAAACTAGCTCGAGACCCAACTCTCTATACCCTAACCTCATCGGGGACATGCACTAAGAAATGGCAAGGAGTGGTCTAATCTGATACCATTGATCTGGATTATTTTGAGAATGAAATGAAGGCGGAAATATAACAATGAAATACACATAAATATTGCCAGAAAAATAGAGATACAATAATACACAATTTCTATTAATGAGAGAAATGTAGAGAAACTGTAAAAATACAGAGTGAATAAAATCACTATAATGGTGGCATCTTATCTCTGAGAATACATGTGATGACTGCACTCATTCACAAAAATATGATTTAGGTAGATTGTTGAGAGTTTTGTGGATCTGAAACAAAGTTAGTTTTAGAATCCTATTGTATAAAAGTGTATGCATGTAAGGCATGAGGGGGTGGCCAATCAAATGAGGAATCATGCCAAAGGAGAGGTTTGAGATTGAAAAGTCAAGTATGGATAGAAGGCCAAGAGGGCATAGAGTTTCCTCATGTAAACCTATGTAATTTAATGTGTATTCTGATTAATAAAGAAAGGAAGAAAATACTATGTTTTGAGTATGATTGGCTATGGAAACCCTCTAATGATTGTCCCTGGATTGTTATAAGTCTCTGTGTTTTGTAATATTTCTCTCTGAAATAGAATTATAAGTGTTTGATTGAGTTTATGAAGAAATGGGTAGAGTGATCATTGATATAATTTATGATCAATGATCCACACAGTGAATAAGAAATCACTGGCCAGAGTTAACAATAGTAATTGGACTTTTTCAACTATGAGGAGAATCTACATGGATTGTTGACCGATACCCAAGAAATCATAATAATCACCAAGAACATCCATTGATCGGTGATCATATTAGATCAATGATCTCTAATTATCGTTGATCGATCAGAGGCATTGAGTTAACATCGTCATATGGTGACAAGAGAGAAGGATCAACAGTGGGGAACCCTTTTGTGTTTTGAAGTTTCCATAGCTTTAATTATAAATCCAAATGCGAACTAATCCTGGGCGTTGATCAATTGAGGTACGTTTCACTCACAGGTTGTTTTGCATTCTTTTGAACACGTTGTAAAAACACTTTTTGGATTTGTGAAAAGATAGCCCAAGGTCTTAAGCCAAGGTCATGCCTAGGTATAAATTAAGCACCTGGACCTTAAGATCTGTTTATAAATGCCTTTAGATTGACGTGTAGAATTAGAGCCTCTAAGATTATGGAAACCTGGATTATGGGTAAGAGTGCATATGTATTTCGACAATGAACTTTATTTAAAGCCCTGTTTACTTGTGTTTAAGGACATAAGAAAAACCTTATGACCCTGAGATTTAATTGGGACTGGTGTTACACATTATTTTGGTCACCTCAGTGATCAAATGGAAAGATGTGTTGATGTTCCCTAGAAATATTAAAAGAATACTTTCTCTATGAGAAAAGTGATTTTCTTTCCTCTTTCAAAAACCATATAAAGGAAGGTCGTCGCACTGCTATATGCATGGGATGCAATGATACTTGATCATCGCACTTTGCCATAAACCTGGACTACGACGTTGTCATGGGATGCTTGTGCATAGGGTGCGATGATGCTTAAAGCATAAGAAAAGTCAAAATTCATGAATGTTCTAGAAGGGAATCTTCTAGAAGATGAGGAGGCCTCCCATTGATTTGGATCTCACTCGCTTCTCTGATTTAGTGGGATCATCCTAGTCTCCTCATCCATCTCTCTTTCAAACTATATAAAGAGGGATCTCTCATGGAAAGGGCTAATATTGAATAGGCTAAGATTTGTATGGAGATTTCTACTTCAGATTATGCTTGAGATATTTTGTTTAGTTCTTCAAGTCAGATTGTGGATATTCTTCATTCAAGGCATTGGATCAAAGGTGTGTGTGTTGAAGAAAAGAGACATCGAAAGGGGACCTTGCAACATCAAGGCATGGGTTGTATTCTCCACTTTCTATTCATTTAATACAATAATACATTTATTCCCTATAAAAGCATCTTGTCTTCTATTGTATAATTCCTTGATCATATACATAGACTTCACTAGAATACGTATATCTTTGTTTTCCCTATTTGTTGGTTTGTGATTCTTGGACAGGCTTACTATTCTGCAAACCCAAGGAAGGAGCTACAAGGATGACACTAGAGAGAATCAAACATCGTTTAAAAGGAATGTCACTTGTACCTCACTAAACTAGTTCATATGATAATGAAGTTTAAGGCGAAGTGTGTATTTTGTTCTAGTTTCTTGTGGAAGTTAGGGAGATCTATTTGTGTCCACACTTACCGATTAATTCGATAACAAAATTGGCGACCATACTAGGGAGAAAAATTATTTTGGTTTTTTGCCTCTTATTTTATTTTAGCCTGACTTCTTTTGTTCAAATTCATTCTCTGAGTCTATGGGTGATCCATCTGGACTCCCTGGGTCTAAAGGTTCAATAAGAATTTTTGTCTTTCTTTCCATTTTCCTTTAGTTTCAGAGATCGTCGCACTGTACTATATTAACATACCGTGATGATCCTTTGACGTTGCACTCTACTGGTGAAGACCAGTGCAATGACATCACACTATACCCTATTGGCATCATGCGACGACCCTAGATCGTCGCACTATTCTCCACTGCAACCCGCGATGATTCGTGTAGGAATTGTTGGAGATAGACAATTTTTTTTTTCCTACCCAATTTTGCCTCAACTGACTGGGATGAACTTCTGATACCAGATATTGATTTTTATATGTTTGAAGCTTGCATTTGATTGATTTTCGAAAATTGAAAGTTTTTCTTTGTAAATTTTGCAAGTTTTGCTTTTGATTTTTGTCACAAGGGTATAATCTCTAGATCTTGGTCCTGAGTGCTTGATTGACAAAGAATCCTTGATTTATTTAGAGTTTTGGATTGTTTTTACTTTTTGGATTGTTCATTGATTGAAAGACATTTTTGATTGCATTTGAGAAAAGGTTTTCCTATCATTTCATTTTTGTCTACATTATAGGTTTGATTTCGGAATTGTGTTGAGATTGTGTTAATTTTCTTGGATTCCGCTTTCTTTTCTTCATTACATCTCTGATCTTATTTGAGAAAGAAAGAACTGAAGTCATTCTTATTTTTAGTAATTTTTTGCAAGAAAATTGTTGCATTCAAAATATTTGTTAAAAGAGAAAATTTTAAAATTTTGTAGCTTATGATTATTTGGATTTGTGTTCATTCAAAAATTAAGAAATTGTGTTTCGTAGCTTTTGTATTTAAAAAAGAGATACCTTCTCCCTAATGCAATTAGAGTTCATCGAATTGAAATATTGCATAATCATCTCTTTTTGCATCCTATTGGGTCAAGGTCACATACATCATCAATTTCATTTTTGTTTCCCTTTTGAGTAAACGACAACCTTTAAAATACAACGTAATTTTAAAATTTATTAGAAACTTTTATTTTCTAGAAATTCTCTTCACCAACATTAGCTAGGATAATGCTTTGGAATATGTTGTAAGGCACACTCTCCAAAGCATCAAAATGCAAAATAGTATCTTGTTATAGGGAGAGTTCAAATCCACTTGATACATTTTGTCTTGGGAATCCCTTCTAACACAAGGGTCAATCATGAGGTTGCAATAGGACTCACATAGTTACTCACCTTTCTTTGTCGGTCTTAGTGTAGAGATTGTGCGTATTATTGGGGGTCACTTGAGAAGAAATCTTATGGGGAACTTCTCAAGTTGATTTTGGGATAGATACCCTGCCTTTGCACGTGGATCAAACTGTCGATTGTTTCCGCAGGCATCATTGTCATAATTGGTAACCTTAGTATCCTATCTCTTTAGGGTCTTTAAACGCGGTGAGTGTGGAGGGGCAAGTCTTCATAGTACCTAAAATCGACATTGGACAAACTCACTCGGTCTCCTTGGAGGTTATACCCATGATTATGTGTGGTCGTCAACATAACTTTTCCACCCGCTTTATCCCAACCCCTTCTTGTCTTGATTTCAAGACGTTGGATTTCATCACCAACTAGTGACTTAGAAATAAGAGGGTTTGTTTGCATGCCTGATTTCTAGATTTTATTAGCGATCAGTGATATTTGTTTCTCTAGTTGGCCATAGATTTGTTTCGTTCTTTATTTGGTGTAGCCAACATCGGTCCTCGTCATTCACATAGGATGCAAGGGCTACCTCCGGAAGATCCGAAATATTACGTCCCTTTGCTTCCCAATTCACCGGAGGGATATCCTAAAGGAGAAGTCAATAATGTCTTAGCCTCTGATATTGGAAGTTCTACTCTATTAGAGGAGTCGATACTTCTCGTAAACCCGTTATTGAATCTTAGAGAAGATCAAATTTTCCTCTGGCTAAATTCATTGGGAGAAATTGTTACTGAAGATCATACTAAAGTACCTGCTAGACCTCACACAAAGTCTGGTGTAGACGATCCACCCTTTCAAAGTGAGTCATTTAGAACCCCAGTTCACACTGCTGGAATTTTTAATCCTAGATTTGTCCCTGTCTATTCTTTTCGGAGAAATTCTCTGGGACACGATATTTTTGATAAACTAGCATTCCTGGAATCACAAATGCATGTGACTTCCACTACTTATACAATACCTTTAGATCATTTTACTAGAATAATTAGTTATGTTGTCACAGTTTCAAACCAATTATTGATTGGTTCTCACTCGATTCTTCCTCTCCAGATCGCCAACTCGACCATGGTCCCACAAGCTATGCTTGTTTATACTAGAAATGTGGCCATCACTCAAGATCCTATTGGAACACCACTTCCTCTTAGATCAAATATGTCACTTCCCCTTGGGTATAACGCTTTGAATACTTCCATTGTTATTCCTACCCAGAATCCATCCGGAGGGTCTAATCTTTTTTTTCCTCCTGGGTATAATGTTGTTAGTCGTTTTGTTCCTACACCTACCCAGGTTCTCTCCGGTGGGCCTTACGTTCCTCCGGTGGGCCTCCAGTGGGCCTCTGGTGGGCATGGAGGATCTAATAGTCCTGGCCCTAGTGGCTCCAATCAAGTTGGAGGAACCAGTCATTTTTTTTCTTCTAGTTTTCAGATTCCCGTTGGAGGTCAACCGCAAGTTAGGGGGAAACCTCAAGTTGGAGTCCATAACCCAGTTTATGGGAAAAATATACCTGCATTGCAATATCAACCTTGGAATATTCCTTTCCAAGGGAATCAACAACCGTCTGGGGGAAAACATCCCCAAGTTAAATCTTTTGTACTCCGAAATTTTGGAGAATTGTATCTAGGTTCTATGAATCCTACTTGGGGTAAAATTTTTCAGTCTAATGTTCCTTTTCAAGGGAGCATACCTAATCAACCAACCCATGTTAGCTATTCAACTCAAAATCCTCTGCAAATGAATCTGTCAGGACTATCTAACTATATACAAACTGCTTATGGTCCTACTAGTATACCTACAGGGTTACCACCTCAAAACTACCAGTTTCCTCAAATGAACAGACAATTGTCCTTCCTTGCTACTTTGGACTAACCGGATTTATCTAGGATTTTGAATGATCCTATTTTACATTCTCCTTATTGGCCCATCATATCGTCCAAATTACCATATGAAATTCCTAAGTTTGACGGTTGATCGAGAGAAGACCCGAATAATCAAATCATGACATTCCATCTTTGGTGCTCATCCAACTCATTGATGGATGAATCTATTAGATTACGACTTTTCCAACGAACTCTTATGGTTTCAGAAGTCAAATGGTATATTGAGTTACCACAAGGATTCTTCAATGAATTTAACACCTTAGCCATGACATTCTTAACGCATTACCAGTTGCCAATATGTTATGATACATGAACTAGAATTTTGAGTTCATTTAAACAATCCTCTTCCACCCACATTTCTGATCATATTCAAGAGTGGAGGAGGAGAAGACGCTTGATCAAAGTTACCCTCCCTGATCAACTATTGGATGAGTGGTTTACTAAGTAACTCATTGGTCCTATCGCTCATGATGTGGCCATGGATGGTGTCGTCACTGAAGAGAAGGAAATTAGTCATGCTCAATATCTCGATCTTGTTTATTCACAAACATGCACACTCTATGACTTGATCCTCGATGCTTCTCATCCATCCACGAATCCTACCCCAACACATCCAGTAACTTCTCATGCTCCTGATGGTGTGATTGGCACTTTTCATGCTGAGTCTTAGTCTATACAAGCCAGTCATACCAATCCCAAGTCTACTACTTCTAATGTACAAAATACTCCTACTCCTAATCCTTCTCCTGGTAAAACTTCTAAAGTTAATTTGGTTCAATCTACACCTACCGGTAAAAATCAAAATAAAAACAAAGGAAAAGGTAAGAATAAGGAGGAGAAAAATAATAATCAGCAATCCGAGAAACCCAAAACATGGCCTGATGATGATAAAGATAAGTGTAGACCTCATTATCCTTGCCTTATCTGTGGTGAGGATCATTATACGAAATATTTTCCATGATGTGTTGAAGTTACTAAGTTCCTGCAAGGGACTGAGAAACATCCTACACCCACCGTCATGTCACAACCTTTTCTTTCTCAACAACAGGCCCAATTGGTCACTCATTACCAACCTTCTATCTCTACCACATCTTATGTACTTATGTGTATTGGTGACTATTAAATTTGGCAACATCGATAGTCATTCTCCAATGAGAGGCCATATGGTCCACCCTAAGGCTAGCTAGGGAGATTTGGAGAATCAACCAGTCTTGTGAGGTATTGAAAAAATCCAGGGGGAACATACAACCTCTATGGATCAAACCAAAATTTAGGACGAACGATATGCTATGTAAGTCTAATGAAAAAGTTAGGGGGAACATACAACCTCTTTGAGCATAGACAATCTAGAGAAAAAGTCAGGGGGAACGTACAACCTCTGTGAGCATAGACATACTAGTGCAAAAGTTAGGGGGAACGTATAACCTCTGTGAGCCTAGTCAAGCCTTGTGATCCATGAGAAAAAGTCAAGGCATCTAGCAAAATTTAGGTTGAATATAAAATTCCTATGAGCTAGAAACAAACGATATTCCTAATATTGCAAATGATATAAATGTATTGATCTAGTGCGTTGGCACGTGTAGCATTATCCACCATGAAGAGAATTTCAAATTTCCTTGTAATGTTGAGTTGTAACTGAAGTCTTAAGTCTAAGTTCTATTTTAGAACTAAAGTGTGATGCTGAGTTGTAACTAAAGTCTTAATTCTAGTTCTATTTTAGAACTAAAGTGTAACGTTGCGTTGCAACTGAAGTCTTAAGTCTAGTTCTATTTTAGAACTAAAGTGTAATGTTGAGTTGTAACTAAAGTCTTAAGTGTATTTCTATTTTATAACTAAAGTGTAATGTTGATTTGTGACTGAAGTCCTAAGTCTAGTTATATTTTCGAACTAAAGCATACCAGTCTCAAGTCTAGTTCTATTTTCGAACTAAAGTGTAATGTTGAGTTGTAACCGGTCTCAAGTCCAGTTCTAAGTTCAAACTAAAGTATGAAGCTGATTTATGAGTTAAGGGTGAAGAAATAGAGGCACACATCAATGATAAAGAGGCAACATACCATAGAAGCATATCAGTGTTGTATATCAACAATAGAGGCATCATATCAGAGGTGTATTTCAGCAAGGTCTTTTAGGTCTTTGTCAGGCTGGAGTCATATTGGCAAGCTCTTTAAGAATAGAACATTCATGGTTGATATTTGTAAGTGATCTTACATTATTAATGCAATAAAGGAATATCGTTTGTTGGGGTTTTTATCCTTGTACAGGGTTTCTCCAAGGTATATGTGTTGTTGATGTGCATTCTTACTCATCTACATAGTTATTGCTATTCGATTATGATTTGGTATTTTTGAAGTGTATTAAGATGGATACCAAAGTGTTGAAGAAAATAAAAGAATTAATCTGCATAAGAAATCAAGCTCATAATTTAACATGGTATCAGAGCTTAGGGCATGTTAAACATGTTGAAGTGCAGCAATAGGTACACACAGATCCAAGCTATATTGATTATGTTTCCAGTTTGAAGTCCATTGCATTATCCATTTCAGTCAGGGTTGAGGATAGGATCAAATGAGCTACCAATTTCAACGTGTGGAATCTCCGGATAACAAATATCTTGCAGGAGCATGATCTTGAGAAGTATGTGACCACAGTGGTGTAGGAACCCACAAATAATGCAGGAAGAGAGACCTTCAAGAAGAGTCAAGCAAAGGCCAGGTGAATCATATTTGATTCATTCAAAGATAGTATAATGTCTGCAATGACTTCGTTAATTACTGCCAAGGACTATATGGATACCTTGGTGAATTTGTATGAGAAACATGCTCCAAGTCAGAAAAGGACACTTAAGCATAAGCTTAAGTATTTGAAGATGGAGAAAGGTGAATCAATGGCATCTTTTTGTTCCAGGATAACCCAGGTTAGAGATCATCTTTTGGTCACAGGGGTGACAATGGATGATGATGATTTAGTGCAGGCCATTTTTGATGGTCTTCCTTCTTCATGGGAGACCTTCTTATCCAGTGTAAGTGGCAGAGATATTCATCCCATGTTTGAGAGGTTATGGCATGATTTCCTCCAGGAGGAGAGTCACACAGCTACCAGAAGCGACCCAATGAAAGAAGAGCACTTAGATTTAGCATCCAAATTCAAGGGAAAGAAGAAAGGCACTTTCCAGAAAGGCTTTCAGAGGAAGCCAAACAACAAAGGTACATTCAAAGGAAAGAATATTGATACATCTAAGATTAAATGTTTTAGTTGTAATAAGTTGGGTCATTTTGCTAAAGATTGTTGGTTTAGAAAGAAATATCCAAGGAGAGGGAAAAATCATGCCTCAACTGCTAAGGACGATGAATCCAAAAGAAATCAGAAAATTCCTTCTAATGAAAAAGAAAATAGAAAAGAATATTACTTGGTTTCTGCCTTATCCAGTTCATTTTTCACGGGGCCAAAATCTTGGTTAGTATATAGTGGTGCATCAAAGCACATGACAGGGTACAAGGAGATCCTTTCATATTTCAAGACAAAATCTTTTGCAGAGAACGTTGAGCTTGGGGATGACAAATGTTACAAGATAGAGGGAGTAGGCTCTATCTCTTTTAGATTGGAATCCAGTGCTAGACTTCATGTTGATGAAGTATTATATGTTCCAGGGCTCAAGAAGAATCTACTATCAGTTGCAACCCTTGAGGACAAGGGATATTGGGTGATCTTCAAGGATAGGAAGGAACTACTATGGGCTAAAGGTAGCCACTTAAGTACAACAGAACCCATTGGAACTCGTAGTGGAGGAATGTATGTCGTGTCAGGACAATCAGTTCAGGCATTGGCTCATGATGCGACTAGCTCCTACGAGTTGTGGCACATAAGACTTGGACATCTTCATTACAAATCTCTTCCATATCTACATAACATGGTATGTGGCATGCCCTCTATTTCTCTTAGTAAAAATGAAATTTGTAAGGGATGCATGCTAGGTAAAAATATAAAAAAATCATTTCCTAGTAGTGACAATAGAGCTCAGGGCATCTTAGATCTGGTTCATTCTGATGTATGTGGTCCCATGTCATCTCCCTCACTCAATGGTTGTTTTTATTATGTCATTTTTATTGATGATTACTCAAGAAAATGTTGGATATATTTCCTTAAAGCTAAAAGTGACACATTTGATAAATTCAAAGAGTATAAAGACTTTATTGAAAAGCAGACAAGGAAACACATCAAAATCCTTAGAACAGACAATGGAGGAGAGTTTGATTCTCTCCAATTTGAGGATTTCTGCAAGTCAGCAGGAATCAAGAGATAGTTGACTATGCCATATAACCCTCATCAAAATGGAGTTGCTAAGAGGAAAAACAAGACAATTTGTGAGACAATGACAACAATGATGTTTGACCAGGATCTGCCAAATTCGTTATGGGCAGAAGCTACCTCCACTGCCATGTATATTTAGAAAAAGTGTCCACATGTTATATTGAAGGAAAAGACTCCAGAAGAGGTATTCTTAGGGATCAAACCTGAAGTAGGGAATATAAGGATATTTGGGTGTCCTCTGTATATTCATGTCCCTAAGGAAAATAGGATAAAGATGGAACCCTCAGGCAAGAAAGGGGTTTTTTGTGGGGTACAGTGAGAACTCCAAGGCTTATAGGATTTATGTACCAGGTCAGAGGAAAATAGAGGTAAGAAAATATGTGACTTTCCATGAGGAAGCCACATTTAAGAAATCTAGAGAGCTTCAACATGAATCAAAAGCAGTTCAACCGGCTTCACCCTCTTCTAAAAATGAAGAGTCAGATGATCAGAGGGAGGAACCTTGTGAAGGACCAATTATTGATCCCCTAGAACCTGATGAAGTGTTAGAAATAACTCTTGAAGAACCTCCATCCAAAAGGAATCCAGGGTGGCTTAAAGAAATAGTGCAGGAAGCAGAAAGGATAGTTTCTCCCAAAGGAACTTTCAGGGAAAGGAAAAGGCCTCATAGGTTTGGAGGCTATGTTGCATTAATGAGAAAAATTAGTAATGTCGAAACTTATTCATTTGAAGAAGAAGATAAATTAAAATTATGGTACGATTCCATGATTGAGTAATACAGTTCTATTATAAAGAACAATGTTTGGAACATTGTGTGGAGGCCAAAATAAAAATCAGTGGTTTCTTCCAAATGGATCTATAAGATCAAACATGAAACTGATGGAAGTGTGGAAAAGTTAAAAGAAATATTTCTAGCCATAGGCTTCACTCAGAAAGAAGGAACCAAATACGAAGAGACTTTTTCTCTTGTAGCCAGGTATACATCCATTTGAACTATTATTTCTTTAGCTTCCATTCTTGGTTGGAAGCTACATTAGATGGATGTAAAAAAAACATTCTTTAATGGAAAGATTGAACATGAGGTCTTTGTGGAACAACTAGATGGTTTTGTACTTCATAAAAAAGGCTCTCATGTATGAAATCTAAGGAAGGCCTTGTATGGTCTTAAGCAAGCTCCCAGAGTTTGGTATGACAAGATTGATGGCTTTCTTAAAAGCTCGGGCTTTCAGAAAAGTGATGTTGATGCAAATATGTACTTCAAGGTAAGAGGTAACCAACCTGTTATACTAATCTTGTATGTTGATGATATCTTTATAACAGGAGATGAAGGGATAATAACCTAGTGTAAGAGGGAGCTAACCTCAAAATTCGAGATGAAATACTTAGGCTTGATGCATTAATTACTAGGATTGGAAGTATAGAAAAGACAGGGGGAGATATTTCTGGCACAAGGAAAATGCATAGTGGATGTACTAAAGAGGTTTGGTATGATGGATTCCAAATCCATGTCTACTCTGATGATTACCAATATGAGGAAGCTGCATGATTCTGATACAGGTTCAGATTTGGTGGATCCCACCATGTATAGGCAGCTGATTGGATCATTGATGTACATGATCCACACTAGGCTAGATATATGCTATGTAGTGATTGTAATGAGTCAGTTCATGAATGAACCGAGACAGAGACACTGGGTGGAAACAAAGAACATATTGAGATATCTCAGAGGGACCATTACTTATGTTTTGAGATATACATCCAGTGGTGGTTTATTTCTTCATGGGTATACAGATGCTGACTGGGAAAGAATCCTAGTGGATTGGAAGAGTAATTTCGAATACTGCTTCATTTTAGGATCCGTTATGATCTGTTGGTCAAGCTGGAAGAAGGGATCCATTGCACAGAGTACAACAGAGGATGATTAGATTGCAGCAAGTGATGCTAGCAAGGAAGCAGTATGGCTCAGAAAACTAGTTCTGGGTTGTTTGATGACAAGCTCGAGAAGACGGTGGTTCACTGTGATAATCTAAGTTGCATAAAATTGACAGAGAACCTAGTATTTCATGACAGGTCAAAACATATTGACATGAGGTACCACTACATCCGAGACTTGGTCTAGAGAAAAACTGTAAAGTTACAATACATAGCCACGAGGGAGCAAGTAGCTGATATCCTGACCAAGCCTCTCACCTCAAGATAGTTTGTACAGCTAAGAGGCAAGCTTTATGTGGCTGAGAATGACTCCCTCGCTGAGAGGGAGTGTTAAATTTGGCAGCATCGATAGTCATTCTCCAATGAGAGGTTATATGGGCCACCCTGAGGCTAGCCAGGGAGATTTGGAGAATCAACCAATCTTGTGAGGTATTGACAAAATCTAGGGGGAATGTACAACCTCTGTGATTCCAACCCAAAGCCAGGATGAACGAGATGCTATGTAAGTCTAATGCAAAATTTAGGGGGAACATACAACCTCTGTGAGCATAGATAGTCTAGAGAAAACGTCAGGGGGGACGTACAACCTCTGTGAGCATAGAAAAACTAGTGCAAAAGTCAGGTGGGACGTACAACCTCTGTGAGCCTAGTAAATCCTTGTGAGCCATGAGAAAAATTCAAGGCATCTAGCAAAAGTTAGGTTGAATATAAAATTCCTATGAGCTAGAAACAAACGATATTCCTAATATTGAAAATGATATAAATGTATTGATCTAGTGTGTTTTCATGTGTAACATTATCCACCATGAAGATAATTTTGAATTTCCTTGTAATGTTGAGTTGTAACTGAAGTCTTAAGTCTAAGTTCTATTTTAGAACTAAAGTGTAATGTTGAGTTGTAACTAAAGTCTTAAGTCTAGTTCTATTTTAGAACTAAAGTGTAAGGTTGAGTTGCAACCGAAGTCTTAAGTCTAGTTCTATTTTAGAACTAAAGTGTAATGTTGAGTTGTAATTGAAGTCTTAAGTCTAGTTCTATTTTAGAACTAAAGTGTAATGTTGAGTTGTGACTGAAGTCTTAAGTCTAGTTCTATTTTAGAACTAAAGCATACCAGTCTCAAGTCTAGTTCTATTTTTGAACTAAAGTGTAATGTTGAGTTGTAACCAGTCTCAATCCTAGTTCTAAGTTCGAACTAAAGTATGAAGTTGAGTTATGATTAACTCATGAAAACAAGTTACTATTTCAAGTCTCTCCTCTTCTCCTCTTCAGCCTATATAAGTAGAGGTTGAACCCTCTCTTAAACACAGTTTCAAGATGCAGGTTAAGGGTGAATCAATAGAGGCACACATCAGTGATAAAGAGGCAACATACCAAAGAAGCATATCAGTGTTGTATATCAAAAATAGAGGCAACATATCATAGGTGCATTTTAGCAAGGTCTTTTAGGTCTTTGTTAGGTCAGAGTCATGTTGGCAAGATCTTTAAGAGTATAACATTCATGGTGGATATTTGTAAGTGATATTACATTATAATGCAATAAAGGAATATCGTTTTCTAGGGTTTTTCTCCTTGTACAGGGTTTCCCTAGGGCATATGTGTTGTTGATGTGCATTCTTACTCATCTACATAGTTATTGATATTCGATTATGATTTGGTATTGTTGAAGTGTATTAAGCTGGAATCAAAGTGTTGAAGAAAATAAAAGAATTAATCCGCATAAGAAATCAAACTCATAATTTAACAATGACTCCAAGAAGAATGAAGTTGCAGTCGCAACTCGAGCCAAAGATTATTCTCCTTCGAAAGAGAAAGTTCATGATTTACCACCTCCATTGGTTCAACCTCCTCCCCCAACTTCATGTCCAAACGGTCCTCATCATCTCGAACGACCGGGCCTAGATATAGTTCTTTGTCCTCCTACCAAGGGTGTTGTTCGAAAGTCTTCATTATCCTCACGCACGTGCTGCCCAAAACTACAGTATTGTAGAAGATCTTGCACAAGCACCCTCTGTGATGTCGGCTCTCAAAGTCCTTCAAAGTTTTCCTACTCAATGGAAGTCGTTAAAGGATATTGGTGGAATTGATCCTACCGATACCGATTTGATAATCTTTGACTTGGAATATCATTTTCCAAGGCTTCCTCCTCAATTAGCATTTCAGATCCAAGTTGTTGTGGAAAATAAGAATATTTGTTGAACTGCGATTGATGAAGGAGCCTCGACTTGCGTTGTGTCCATTACTTGTTGGAAAGCTATTGGCTCTCCTACTCTTACCGAGTCACACAATACTCTTAAGGCCTTCAATGGTACATGTTTTAAACCTTACAGTTTTCTTCTTTCGTTGTCTCTTATGTTAGAAGGTAAGGCGGTTAATGTCGAGGTTGAGGTCTTTGATGCACCTCTTGATTACGACCTTCTACTTGGTCATAGATGGATTGATTCCATGCACGCAATTGTGTCTACACTTTTCTGTGTGTTACATTTCCCACACCAAGGAAAGGTCATTACTATTGATCAAATAGCCTTCTTTAATTTCGATTCACATACTAGAAACATACCTTTTATCTCGAAAACAACTCCCGGTTATGAGAATGTCAACATGGGTCTTTTAAAATATTCAACCTCGATGGGTACATTTCCTATTCCACCACCCAATATTCCTCCTCCTTTTGTCGCCTCGATTAACATGATATCAACCTATGTTAGTGAAACCCCCGAGTCTTATGACCCATGGATAGTACCTATCTATGGTGACCGTCTTCGTTATGGTGACCAAATGCATTTAAGTCTAGTGGAATAAACTAATCAAGCTATTCAATCGGAAACTCCTTCTCCTCCTTCTCTCAGTGATACATCTCCTGATCTGTTTGACGTGATCTTTCCTACTGATGAGATGATCATGATAGTCATGTCTATGGAAGATACTCCATGGGAAATGGGCATCATCATTCTATTCTCTTCCTAGATCGTGAGACCATAGAGAATTACCAACGGATTTCGACTTCGTCTACCATTGTTTTTATTTCTTCTGTTCCTAAGTTAACACATGATGTTTTGTATGAAGGGAACTTGAGAAATATTTCACCTACCGTTCCTCTTGACATATCAATTAAACCTAGAGTCATAGAAAATGGTCATATCGGTGCCTCATGTTCTACTGATGAGGTCTGCAATTATAAATCCCTTTTCTAAGAATTCCGTGACGTTTTTTCCTGGCGTTATGAAGAAATGCCTGGTATTGATCATGATGTTGTTGTGCATGAGATTAAGACTTACCCGAACACTAAACCTCTTTGATGGAGACTTTTCCCAATACATCCCCGTAAAGTTGTTGTTATTAATATTGAAGTTGAAAAACTTCTTAAAGTTGGCTTTGTCTATCCTGTGGCTTTGATCGATTGGGTGTCCAATCTTGTTCCTGTAAACAAGAAACAAGGCACGATCTGCGTTTGTGTATATTATAGGGATATAAATAAAGCTTGTCCCAAAGACAATTATCCAACCCCTTTCGTTGACCGGATTGTTGACGACTGTGCTGGGAGTGAAATATTTTCCTTGATGGACGGTTTCTCCAGCTATAATTAGATCAATATTTTTCCCATGGATCAACATAAGACTTCTTTTATTTTCCCTTGGGGAACCTTCGTATACCAAAAATTACCTTTTGGTCTAAAAAATGTTGGTGTGACTTTTCAACGCACTATATATGATACTTTTCATGAAATTAATCACACTTTACAACCCTATATAAATGATTTACTGGTGCATTCTATGCGTCGTCAAGATCACCTGACACATCTACGGGCCATTTTCCTACACTGTCGTTATTATCGCATAGGTTTGAATCCACACAAATGTGTTTTCTATGTGGAATCCAGATGACTTGTTGGTTTTATCATGTCTATACATGGGATTAGGGTAGACCCCTTGAAAGTTGAGGCTATTCTCAATTTACCTCCTCTTTCTATGCTACGCCAACTCCAAAGTTTGCAAGGGAAGGAATTTTTTTATGTCAATTCATTCCAAACTACGCTGAATTAACGAAAGGATTTACTCATATTCTTAAGAAAGGTTATGATTTTGTATGGGATGACACTCCCAACAAAGCCTTTGAAGCTTTGAAACTCGCCTTAACCCGTACACCACTGCTATTTCCGCCTGATTATAATCAAGATTATTTCTTGTACTTAGTTGCTTCAGACTCTATCATTGTTATGGTTTTAGTCCAAGAGGATGATTCAAAAAATGAACATGTTATATACTATTTGATTCAAAGTCTCACGACTACCGAAACCAAATATTTACATGTGGAGAAACTGGCCTTGGCAACTGTTCAAGTTGTTCAACGATTTTATCACTACATCTTATTACACAAAACCACAATCATTTCCAATTGCAACCCCATGCAACATATCCTTAATCGACAATTGTTGGGGGGAAAGTACTCTAAATGGATAGTTATTCTCTAGAATTTTGATTTGGAGTTTGAAGTTGAACGCGCCAAGTCAAAGAAGTCTCTGGTTTTTGTCGAATTTATTTGTGACCTTCCCTCTACTGAAACAAAAACTGTGGTAGAAGATTCCTTACCTGATGAATCTCTCTTTCTGATCAATTCTGATGACATATGGTACAAAGATATTATCATCTATCTCCAGACCCAAAATTTCCAACCTGATATTTCTAGTATAGATCATCATCGTATCCGGTATCAAGCCCGTCAATACATTATCCTTGGTGATACCCTTTACCGTTGTGGTATTGATTCCATATTTTGACGATGTCTCACCTATGATGAAGCTGAGAAAGATTTGAATGAATGTCACTTTGGAGCATGTGGCGGTCATATGTCTGGGTATGCCACTGCCCAAAATATCTTACGGGCTGGTTATTTTTGGCTTTCGTTGTTTAAGGATTGCATTACTGACATCCAAAAATTTCACACTTATCAAACTTACAACAATAAGATCTGATCTCATATTGCTCCTCTTCACCCTGCAGTTTTCTTTGATCCATTATCTAAATGGGGTATTGAATTCATGACATGTAACCCTCACTCGATCGGGAGGCATGGATACATTATTGTAGATGTGGATTATTTCACTAAGTGGACTGAGGCATTGCCTACATTTGATAATATCGGGAAAACTGCAACGTTGTTCATATTCAATCATATCATTACTAGATTTGGTGTCCCTCAAGCCATCATTACTGATCACAATAGTCATTTTTGCAATTTCATGATGTCTGAACTTACTGAGAAGTTGGGTATTCAACATGAAAACTCAACCCCCTATTATCCACAGGCCAATGGTCAAGTCGAAGAAATCAACAAAGTTCTCACTACTATGCTTCAATGGATGGTATGAATTCACAAGTCAAATTGGCACATGATGTTGTTCTCAGCATTGTGGGCCTATCAAACATCCATTAAATATTCCACAGGGTTCAAACCTTTCCAATTAGTATATGGTATGGAAACAATTTTTTCGATTGAATGTGAAATCCCATCGTTGAAACTAGCTGTCGAACTTCTCCCTAACACCTCAGCTAAAGAGGAATGTCTTTTGTATTTGATGCAATTAGATGAAACCCGTCATGATGTTTCCTTAGTCATTGAAACTCAGAAAAAGCATGTCAAAGATCAATATGAAAAACATGTCAAATCACATGTTTTTTCTGAAGGTGATCTAGTTCTTCTTTACGATCAAGATCGTGATTTGCTAGGGGCTAGTAAATTTGAGCCCATATGGCAGGGTCCTTATATTGTGAAACGAGTGTTGGAGAAAGGGGATTATGAACTAGTGGATTATGATGGAATTCCTTTTAGTGAACCCAGAAATGGGCTTTACTTGAAGAAGTACTATGCTTAAATCATTTTTGCATGAGTGTTGTGTATTTTTAGTGTATCATACTCTTGTGTGCTTTTTATTTTTTTGGTTTCGCCCTTCAACTGCTCATGGAGAATGCTTCCTTAGCTGAGAGGGAGTGTTGATGATTGCATCTTCATGAGAAATTCTCTAGATCGTTCTCCTCTGGATTGAGTTGAGATGATATGTGAGAACACCCATGTTATAGGTGAGTCGTACTCCTCTAGATTGAGTTGATATGACTTGTGTTAGTCTCTTGTCATGTTCCCCTAGACTGAGTTGAGATGACTTGAGATGGTCTCAGTTCATACTCCTATAGAATTAGTTGAGACGACTTGAGATGGCTCTCCAGTTTGTAATCCTATGGATTTAGTTGATTTGATCTTTTGAGGGTGACGTTCCTTGTGGTTGAGAACATCTGGGCTTGTCCCTAGTGGCAGAGCACTAGAGGATGTGTGGGAGATACCTTGCTATATTTTCTAAGAGTAATATTAAAGTGAAACCCTAATTTGTATTCTGAAGGGTACAAGTTGGCCCTACTGTGTAAAGATAATTAATATTGTGTAAAAGATTAATTTTATTATTGAGTTGTACAAGTCTTCCCTATTGTGCCAATATACACATCTATTTGATGAGTTAGGTCATGTATTTATTAGAGATACACATTCTCATTGTGGATTATATCTCATTCTCTCATAACACATTGTGGAGATCTGAAATTTAGTGCACACTTATTCTTATGCGCTATCTTTCTTGGCCATAGAGCACCCTCTTGTGTGCACTACGGTTTGTGGTGTGAGGGTGATCTTATCTTGACTCTATAGCAAATTATTGTTAGGTTTTTCTCTTGTTTGAGAAGGGTTTTCCCTGGATAAATTCTTGTGTCTTTTGCATGATTATTCTTCTTGTGATCTTGGTTACTGCAGCTATTGTGTTGCTGCATTGTTTATGGTTAAATTTCATGCTAAATTGAAAAGAAACTACATATGATTGAGAAATCATTAAAAATTAAACAACAAATCATCCTAGGAAATAATACATGTAGTTTTCGTAGTTGTCATCTCACCAAGCTCAATGACCAATTCAAACTTTTCAAGTTGGGTGTCCCACCAGGCTTGAGTGATGCCATTGACTTGCAGGATGAATATCTGCAACTTAGTTTCCTATTAAATCTCAGGAGAGGTATTGAAGTTTGTGGATATATTGTGTATCGAAGAATCAATAGTCTCTCCATTCATTTTCCCGACAAATTTTGGCAATTGGAAGCGGGTGTCGAGTTGCATAGGTGTTGGAGTCCTGCGTTGCTCTAGGAAAAGTAACTCAATCAAAGCGAGAGATAATTCTTGAATTGGTGGAGACATGTTGGAGTCAGAATCCTCTGTATATGGTTCTCGACATGGAAACATGTTTTTCATTCATAGAAGGGATCTCTAAGCAATGACACAGAAGACACTCTGAAATAACATTTTTTATGGCGCACTAGGAAGCTATGGGAGAGCCCTGAGAAGGGCACTCTAGAAGTCCTGAGAAGGCTGCATTGGAAGTATCAAAAACTGAGACGCGAGAGAGCCCTGAGAAGGGCTCACTAGATACCTCAAGTTTGAGACGTTGATGAACCATGAGAAGGGCGCACTAGAAGCTCTGAGAAGAGCATTGATTGCCAAGACTGATTATCACACAATAAAAAAAAGTATGAGGATTGTGGATGGTCTCTCCATATTTTTCTTGAGTGTGAGAAAAATCTTTTCAAGATCAGAGCTTTGATACCAATTGATCTACAATTGAGATTGGAAGGGCACACTGACAATAATTGGGTGCAATGCAAAAATAAAACAACTGAGTGGATACACACATAATAACACAACAAGCAAACAAAAGAATAAATATGAAACAAAAAATACCATCAATATATTATGAGAGAGGGGGTGCCCTTTAATATTATGCAGGGTGATTTTTTCCTCTGCATTATTTGCAGTTACAACATAAGTAACAACTTTATTTCTGCAACACCTTGCTCAATCAGACTAGCGAGGGTTGTTTCCGCAACAACGAACTGACAAGACTGACTTACTAAAATTACTTAGGAAGCGTCCTGCTCAATTGGATTGGCAAGGGTTTTTTATAAAGTGACTGACGAGAGCATATTAAAATCGTAATTAATGACTACATGTTAATTCTCTCCTACTAGTTGGTGAAGCAAGGTGGAGGCCTTTCCTAATGGACTAGTGACACAATGTATGCAAAGAAAGCAACAAGTGGGAGAATGTTGGGTATGTGTTATATTCTTTGCATGTGTGTGGTGGGGTTGCGTTGATTTTCACTATTTTTAGTGGTTTTCTAAATTAATCCCATATTAATGGATTAGGGTTTTGGTAGTTGTGAAATACCTAAAATACTGTATATATTGTATTGTGAATGGTGAAATCAATACAATGAATATTTGAGAGGTGTGGCATCAAGGAAGGTTGGTTTTCTCCCGGTTAAGGGTTTCTAGCATAAATCTATGTGTACTATGTGCATGAGTCATTGATTAATTTTTGTTTTGATTAAGAATTTGTATGCATAGTTTTACTTCATAGATTTAAAACTTACACTTTGAACTGCATCAAAAACTTATATCTAGA
>ML793811.1:0-33407 GCA_009831015.1 Picea engelmannii
GTTATGATGCTTTTATGATTGATGTTATGATGCTTTAATGTTGAGTCCCACATATGTTTATGATTGATGTTATATGTGTAGTATGTAGTATGTACTAAATGGTTGATGCTTTAATGATCATCGATTCATCACTAATCAATTAGATAAATGATCTTATATCTATGTTTTCATGTTTTTTGCAATTGATTCAACATTCTGCATGTTTTATATATATATGCATCAAAATATATATTTTTTATGTATTATATAAAAAACGCTCCCGCTCCCGGAGATTTTTGAAAATCTGCGCTTCCTGCTCCCGCTCCGCGCTTCCAACAGCCTTGGTTGAGCTACAGTATATATCCACTGATGAGCAGGTAGCGGACATCCTCACTAAAGCTTTGGGGAGAGACAAGTTTGTACCTTTTAGAGATAAGCTTGGGGTGGTGAGGAACACTTTCCTCGGTAAGAGGCAGTGTTAAATTAAATTAAAAAAGTACGAAGGACAAGTGTTTCTCATCACCCAGGTGCCTAGGGGGGAGAAAGTGTCCAATGTGGTCCCTAGTACATTAATTTCATGAGATGTGAAATTAAAAGTGACTTTATGAAATGTGAGTGAAGTGGATGACTAAAAGATCATTTAATCACCACCGTCCATCTAGTCTAATCTCCACCATTGGATTAGATGACTCATCACTTTCCCTCATGAGGTTGAATTAGGGAAAGAGTCGCCCCATCGCTTTGGTATTCTTCATGAGATTTGGAGAGCACAAGAGAGAGAGACGAGCTGAGAAAGAGAAGTCGACTTGCAGAGCTAGAGGCACGATTTCCAAGGCATCAAGCTATCACACATTTCGAGGAGACAGCACCAGCATGAGAAGCTGACCGTACTGTACAGATTGAGACAGGCCGTACACTGTTGGAGCGCACAGAAACCGAGGAACACTTGCTGCACGATTTTCCAGGCGAGTAATGGCATAGAAATCGAGAAACTCAGAAATGTAGCAGGCAGAAATTTCTGAGTTGAGTTTGAGGCACTGTTCAGAGTTTATTGCTGGTACAGCCGTACTGTGTACGGATTTCTGGGCACAGAAATCAAGGAGCTGTCTTTCAGTGTTTTCTGGGCAGTTTGGGGTTGCACGGAAGTCAAGATAAGTCTGTATTTGTTTCTGTTGTAATTTTCTGTCAAGAAAAATTTCTCAGAACTCAAGAATAATAAAAGCCTCCCTTCTCTCACTGGTTTTCCCCTTGCGGGTTTTCCCAGGGTCTTGATTTTTGGACAAAAAATCTCTGTGTTCATTTTCTGGGTGTGTTTTATTTATGAGTTATTTTCTGTAGCAAACTTCATGTGTTTCAGTTCATGAGTTATATATTTTCTGCTAACTAATTTGCAGCTGAAAATTGCAATGTGGGTTGGGCATTAAACTATGTTGTCTCATTGAGACTTGAAACCATGTTGGGGTCTGAAATTTCTACAATATCATCAAAATCATTGCCTATATTAGGATCCTCATCATCAGTGTCACCCTCTAAGCATTAAAATAAGATAGAAAAAACTCAACATGCCTAATAAGTGATTTTACTTGAGTGAAGGGTACATTTTTACTAGGGTTATGAAAGAAGAGTTCAACAATCAATGCCACCAACATCGAGGTACATAGAGGGCTTGGTTCTCTTGACTAAATGCCAATTCCATACCCTCATACATGATAGAATCTAGTGGAAATGTTGCATTACTGCCAATCTTGAAATCCTGGAAACCATTAAGTCTGCTGAATTTTGAATGGGACCTAAAATTCTACTTTCTTCATATGAAGTCCATTGAGGTTGGAACCACTTTCAAACGTCCTAAAACAATTAATGGTAATGTTAAAAATTTAAGTAAAAGGATGAAAACGAAAGATACAAGAGAATGTCAAAAAATGACGAAAAAAACTAAGTTTTCGGCTTTATTTCTAGGCCTATCCGTGTCTTGGCAATTTTTCCGGTCGTCTCATGATATTTATATAATATCGCGATATTGTCACCGTACGATAATATCATGATATTATCGAGCGATAATATTGCGAACACCTAAAACAGCGATAATATCGTAATGTTGGTACCACTGGATATCTAGCATTTTCTAAACAAAAAGGATATGATGCATTGTACCGGCCTTACAATGGATGTTACGTGGTTTGTTGGTTAGACTGTTAAGCATGTTTTGTGGAACTGCAAGGTTTCCAAAGTTTTTTGGGTATGGATTGGTGCTGAGTACAAGTGTTCTCTTTGTTCTCTGTCTTTAGTGGAATGGAGTACTTTCTGGGGACAAATAGATGATCCGACAAGCAGGCATGACTGCATGGCACGCGATCAGAATCTCAGATTGACAGGTATCTCCTTACCTAAATGACATTGTTGAGCAACTTTTCACGAGGCGACTACTCCATTCAATCTGGGAGAATTTTCACCATATAGATCTGAGTTGGCCATGCAGATCTCATCCAGAGCAAAATTTCTAGGAAAAATGGAAATATCTTGAGATTGGAGCCAAAGTGGACATGCTAGCTCTCTTTGCTTATGTAGCAAGGGGGAATCTATGTGACCTTCCCTTGGTTTCATGATGTACCATTCTTGATGTACATTTGTATTGTTAATTGATGAAATATACAATGGATTTTTGAAACCTATGTGACTGCCCTTTGGTTTCATGATGAAGTATAGAAGATATAGCTTTCATGTTTACTTTCTTTTCATTCGATGGGTATAGTGGAAGGAGATTTCTAATTTTCAGGAATCCTTGGAAAGTACACATTACAAACTATGCACAAGGTTCACAAGGTTCTCTAGTTGTAAATTGTAATGAATTACCTTGATAAGATGTTCCAAATTGTGAAGTAAAAGTAGAGAGTTTGGTTGGAGGCTCTCAAGTACACAGTCACTAACATGAAAAAGAGTGGAAGAGTGAATGGTATGAAATGACATTTCTTTGTAGGCATTGCGATTCCAATATATAGATGTAACTATCTAACTGAGCATAGAATTTCCACAGTTATTTTTCTGCAGTAATTGTGCTTCATGACAACAAAGCTGAATGCAAGAAGTTATCATCTTGTCTGCAAGACTGCAGCAATTTATATTTTGGCAATGAGCTGTTGTGCTTGAAGTAGGGACATGCATGCAGTAAATAGTCCCACTATTTCATCATGTTTTATCAGTTGTTCTTTACTTTTATTTTGCAGAATTTTGTATTTATACTTTGATCTTAACTTTTGTTTGTAGGTACTATCAAATCTGGCAACATTTGTTGGGGCAATGCCCTCCTTATTTGAGCCATATTTCGAAGATTTCTTTGTGCGGTCTTCTGATACATACCATATGCGAGCAATCAAGCTGGATATCTTGTCTCTCATTGCAACAGAATCATCTATTCATACAATATTGTTAGAGTTTCAGGTAAGAGGACTTTTTGGGATGATACTCAATGCCATAGTTTCAATTTCAAAAGGAATTGCCAGGTTGTCTTATATGTGGAGTGAGATTTTTATTTTGAGTTCTATCTATTAAATCACATTCTTTTGTAATTTTTTTAACCTACAAAATAGGCTATTGGGAACATTGTTTTTAATTCTTCATATGATAAGGTAGACAAAAGGCATGGACAGTCTGTGAACAGATATAGTTGCACACCATGATGTTTGTTCTGTAATAGTTATGGAAATCCACAATGATGAATGTGAAAGTCAATCACAGGGTGGCTCTAGAATCAACTACCTCGTGCGGACATTCTGTCTAATATGATTCTCTCCCAATTAATATAATATAGTGCGTACAGGGACGGTGGCACTATAAAATATAATCATAACAGTAAAGTACAACCATAGAAGACGAAAACACCATTCTACAAGACTCTTTGAGCTTTCCTTGACTCAATACTTATGGCCAGAGTTGCAGGGTTGACTGCTTCTGGCAAGAAAGTCCATACCAAACCATCCAGCGTACAGAATTATGTAGGATATGGTTGGGATACTTATCCCAACTGTATTCCTCTTTTGGGCCTTATTATATGGATTTTCTTACCAACCTTTTGCATCACTGATGAAAATGGTTGCCACATGTTGCATAAAAAAGACAACATAATACATTGCCCTGGATGATGTTAACATCAGAATTGAACTCCTAGTCATAAGTCAGATCGCCAATGAAAGGCATCTTATTCCAGAGATACTTCTAGTTTCAGTTACACTGGAGTCATCAACTCTTGATTCAGCAAGGTTTTGGATTGATGGATTGCTTTGGAGTTAACAGGTTTTATACCACCATTTGCATCTCAAGTGAGTTAAAATTTGCCTTCTCATTCTTAGTGGCCTTTTGGGTTGGGGTATATGGATGTTTTTCACAAGCTTCCAATTTGTTGCTAAATAATATGGGCATATTCAAGATGAAATTGCGCTCAACTATTGAGACTAGCTTTCAAGTTGGGAAAATGGACTACTTTCACAACCTTCCAATTTTCTTCTTATATAAATCAGGACATTATTCAAGCGAACTTAGAATCTCAAGCTTCGTTAATTCAGCACTGTGCTGCTTTGGTTTCGTAAGAAGTGAACTTTAGCATGTTTGAGTGGCACCATAGATAGAGCACTTCAGTTTTTTATTTGAATATTTGTTTGATTCCATTGAAAAATATAGGGATGCTACAACATGTCAAATTGTTTTCAGAGTGTGATGGAACTTGATGAGTTATTTCTGATGTTTAAACTTGCCCACAGGACTATATTAGAGATCCAGATAGAAAGTTTGCTGCGGATGCAGTTTCTGCAATTGGACGATGTGCTAAAAGACTTCCATCTGTGGCTTTGACCTGTTTGAAAGGTCTCCTGGCCTTGGTTAGACAAAGTTCTATAGCATTGCGGGGAAGCAGCTGTCCTGGTAATGAAGAAACTGACAACTCTGAAGAAACTGCTGACTCTAGGAAAAAGAAATTTCCTGGAGTTAAGGCAGATTTGGTTTTCCGAGCTGACTGGATGCTTACTGGGGTTGATAAAGTTAATAGAGAGGCATCTGTTCTGACACAGGCGACATTGGCTATCAAAACAATCCTGCAAGAACATCCAGTTGAATTGGAAAAGGTCAGCTGTTTTTTGTCTTTTATGTGCTTTTAATCCAGAGTGGGGTTTGATGAGATCATTTCGACAAAGGTAACCTTATTGAAGTCTTCAATTGCATTTCATCCATTTGTATTTCTCAAGTCTTCAAAATTTTTGATCTGGTCTGTTTTTCTGTTATATATTATATCCATTTCGTGGCCACATGCCATAAATGCATATATCATAATTCTGTGGAAGAAAGCTTCTTCAAACATCATGCGTAGTTTACATAATGAAGTCTCTTTCATTAGATCTCCTCAATTCTTGTTTTAACTTTTGACAATCTTCCTTAGAAGTAATTGTTAATGTAGATATCTTGAGGTGCCAGATCTCGTGTGGAACAACAAAACAATATTGTGGTTGCAAATGCCGTCCTAATATAAAAGGAAATATCCACAAATTAAAAAGGCAATCAAAGGGAGCAATACACACATCTATGGTTGAAAGTTTTAGTGATACCAGGAGCATCCCTATTGAGGGTGCACCCACTCCAGATCCGTGCTCCCAGGCAACGTGATCAGGGAGTGCCTAGCTGTTGGTAATGTTTTCCTCACGGTCCATTTTCCCTTTCCTTCTCTTAAACCCTTTAGCTTTTGAGTCACCTGAAGTGTCTTAGTGATCTTGAAATGCCTTTGGGAAAATCTGATCAATGGGAAAAATGCAAGAAAAACTTAAAAACAAAGTTCAGAGATGGTATGGAAACGTGGAAGATCCTTTCAAAGTGCTGTTTTCTGCATCTTGCTTCAAATTTTCCATGTGGATATGTAAGTCGGTTGACCCCTTTTTCTTTTTTCCATCTCGCATTCTGCAACAAAATTTCTGTGCAGATACGGAAAGTCATGAGCAATACCCCTACCCTGCATCTTCTCATCTCTGCACTTCTGCACTTCTACCTTCCTTTTCTGTGTGGTCGTGGAAGCTCGTTGTAATCTTCTGCTTGTTTTTATACTGCACATTGCATCCTGCATGACTTTTAGCATACAGATGCAGAGGCATTTCCTATTATTCATTTGACTAATCTGCTTCCTATCTCCGCCCCTTCCTTGTGCAATTAATTCAAATTACAAGCGACTGCCCCTTACAATGACATGTGGCCATAGTTACCGGATTCTACTTAGAGCACCCTGTACCCGCACCGGAATCTTCTCGTAATCGGAATCTCGGATTCTTTGATTTTTTCTGTTTTTGGGATCAGATATGTTTCCTGAAATTGGATCCATTCCCGGCAAAAGTGGATCCATTTCTGGTGACAGAATTGTGGCTGATTTCATATTTAATTCAGATTTCAGCAAATTTATAGCTATAGCTAGTGATTTAGAAAAAAATAAATTAAAAAAAACATAAATATATATAAATTAGGGTTAGGGTTCCGATTCCCGATTCCTAATTTTTGGCCGAGCGCTGCACTGGATTCTTCTACCGATTCCGATCGCACCCACGGTTCGTGTATCCTATGATGTGGCATTTTCATTAAACCTTGTATGATGGTGACTAAGTGACAACATGTTATTTTATGGAAAATTTGCTCATGTATCATAGATCTGATGGATGTATTGTTTTGTGCAATTACTTGAAAACAATTAAAAGTTTAGTTATGCAGAGTTCGGGGTCTGCATTTGGAAACTTCAGAAATTTGTGATAAGAAGCATGGCACCCAAAAGAAGATTGGAGCCCTTTCATTGAGACACTCAATTTGTTGGCCCAAAGCAACAAAGATTTTCACTGGTCTGCAGCTTATAATTAGCATTCTGAAATTCCAGAAGAAGATCAAGGTAAAATAAGCTGTGGACATCAGGGATCGCGAAGGCTAGTTGCATAGCAGAGGTAGTTGATTTTAGAGAAGTAGTGCATTGGTGTGCGAAGCATAGGTTGGTGAATGTGAAGGAGGAAGGGAAGGCACATGTGCTGCTCACTCCCTTGACTTTCAAAAGGATGCTTCATCATTCAGAGATGAAAAGGCTTTTCCAAGTCTTCAAAGCTGATGCTTTCTTGGATGCACATGGTAGTGGCTATGGTATTATAAAAGAATGGCTTTTGTGACCTGCACTAGAAATTTCTAGGGCATACTAGATTGAGTTTAGTGAAGTGTCAAACCTTATCAAGAGTTGGCTTGGCTCTTCACTTTACTAGTTGGCCAAGAGACTACAATGTAGGTGCCAAGGTATGTTTTATATGTTGTGTATTATACTTTGTTCAAGAAGGCTGTCTTTAATTGGGGAGAAATCATTTCAAATGAGATTGGCCACCAATTGGTAAGTTTTAAGAAGACTAGGAGATTTTTTGTGGTTTCATACCTAGTCTTTTCCTTGGTTTTCTATAATGCTTTTGAAAGGTTGTGCTAAGGGTAGGCATAAATTATGAGATAGACCTAGTGCAATGTTGGTACCTGTTGATTTTTCAATAAGCTAGGCTTAAGCATGAAGTTCATTCCATTTTAGCATTTTACTTAAACCATAGACAATTTGTTGCAGCAACCAAGATCACAAGAAGAAACGCCATGCACAAGTACACAAGAAGTATCCTGGGAAACCCTTCTCAACAAGGGAAGAAAACCCAGCCAATCCTTTGCTATATTCTTCAAGAGAAAGACCTTCACCACCAAGAAGACCTAGCACACAAAAGGGTGCTCACAAACCCTAGAAGACTAGCACCCAAGAGAGGTGCGCACTTTTCCCAAGTAGATGTACTTGCTGAAATTTCCAAACTCACCCAAAAGATATGATTCCTCAATGGGGAATTTACCTTTACTTATACTAGACCGAACCTGTCAACAGAAGTGTCTATTGGCACAACAGGGCCGACCTTACTAGCTCATAATATAATTAATATTAACCAGATTAATTATCTTTTACATTAATTACCAGTCACATTAAGGTGGGGCTGGCCTGTACCCTTTACATTACAATTAGGGTTACAGGTAGGTCTGGCTCTTGAACAATATAGCAAGGGATCTTATACACCCACTAGTGCTCATCCACTAGGGGCACATCCATAGGGATGTCCATATCACTGGCTCATTGCATTACACAGAAGAACCACTTCTTCACTAGTGCTCAACCACTAGGATCACGTTCACTTGTGCTCGTTGATAGGCACGTCCACTCAACAGATCTTCTTTCCCACTGCATTACACAGGAGAGTCATCTGGAGTTTCTCGTCAACTCTTCTACTCAGAGGAGGCTAATACATCATCTTCATTTCTGTTCTCATGACGATGCACCCAACACTTTGGGATTTCACACGTTCACCTTTCGCTCATCCACAGGCACGTCCAACTCAACAGATCTCCTTTTTCAATGCGTTACACAGGAGAATCATCTGGAGTTATTCCCAACTCTCTGTAAGGAGGAGGCCATCTCTCCGTTCCAGTTCTGTCTTAGATAGGAATCACACACCCCTCTCAGGGGCTTTCTCTCAGGTTTGTAAGCTTTGCCTCCCAGTGGATTGTACATGTGCCACTGGATCAACAAGTAACTTGTAAAGGCCACCCTCTCTCACCTCTCTTGTGAAGATTTCCAACCCCTAGGTGACTAAAGTCATTATGATCTCAATCAAATAAATAGATTGCTGAATTTAATTATCGCAGAAATAAACTTTAGACCATAGCATTAATCACACAATAGTTGGAAATCAAATAGTGGAAGCAAAAAAATCAATTTCATACAACACAGGTAATTACTCCTTCAAAACTAGCTTTTCATTCCTTCGAAAAAATTACAAGGAAACCTCCACAAGCTGCCCAAAAACAACATTGCACGGATACCAAAAAACACCTCACCTTGAGCGAAACAACCCGCTGGGAGAGAGCGGCCTGTTCGTATGGACTGTATGGACACCGATACAGCTCTGTCCGTATGACTGTACAGACACTGGTACGGTTCTGTCTATATGACAAACAGATAGTACCAGTATAGTATTTGTCTGTATCACTATGTGGACTCCGTACACTGTACAAGACTATTGCATGGGATTGTGTGCTGTTGGAAACGTCTCTTTCCTAGCTGCCTTCTCTCTCTCCCACTCTGTCGCTCAACCTGCTCAACTGCTTAAGTGTTCAAGTGTGTGTGAACTCTCTATCTTGACTTGTCTTTATAGTTTTAGCTGAGACCACAACCTTAATCAATTTATGAGATTATTCCTAGTCTAAGTCATGCATGCATGAAATACACTTTTTAGACTCAACTACTAAAAATAGGACTTTCACTTTTTAACTAAAGTGAACTACAAAACAAAATTTACCTTTCGAAAATAGAATCAGTTTTCGAAAATATAATTACTTTTCAAAAATATCTCGAATTACTTGCACATTCACATGGAACTTGTGTGGAAGTTCTTGTCTGAGCTATAGTTCTCAACACTCCCTCTTAGCAAGGAAGGAATTCTGCACCAATTCAAGTTTGTCTCTGAATGCCTCAAACTTCCCTCTTGCTAAGGGTTTGGTTAGAATATTAGCTACCTGCTAATTCGCCAGAATATACTGGAGCTTCATTGCTCCCATCTGAATCGTGTCTCATATGAAGTAATCTTCGCTCTTTGTTGAGCTAAGTGCCATAGAACTCTGCTTCCTGTTGAACCAGGTTGCCGTCGTTGATCCCAAGCTAAAGAAACACTCAAAGGTGCTCTTCCTTTCTGCTGCACTGCTTGCCCAATTTAAGTCTGTATACCCCTGCAATTTCGCTTCACCATCTCCAAGATATCTCAGGCCATTCTCCACTGTACCCCTCAAATACCCGAGCACATGTTTTGCTTCTACCCAATGCTCCTGCATTGGCTCCACTATGAACTGACCCAAGGTGTTCACTGCAAAACAAACATGGGATTCCTTCCCATCTACTTCAAAGCCTTGAGGCTACTCTATGTACACTTCTTCCTCAATGATTCCATTAAGGAAAGTTGTCTTCACATCCATTTGGTGTAACCTCCATCCCATAAATGAAACCAAGGACATACTTGCTCTATTGGAAGTGTACTTGGTGACTGTAGCAAATGTCTCCTTGTAGTCCACTCCCTCTCTCTGGGAGAACCCTCTTGCCACAAATCTTTCGTTGAAATTCTCATTGCTACCATTTGTAGCATGCTTGATCTTGTAGAGCCACCTGGAACTCACAACTGAATTCCCCTTCGGTCTTGGCACTATATCCCAAATATCATTCTTCATGATGGAGGTGTACTCCACCATGGCATCCCGCCATACCTGTTGGTCTGCTGCCTTGTGAAAACTGGAAGGCTTGGAATCTAGAATGTTGTTCATCAATGCCATATAGTCTAGAAAATTATTTGGAGGTCTGCTCTCTTTGAATGTGCTCCTAGGAGTCTCAACATTCTCTTGAGCATCCCTCAATGTTTGACTGAACCATCGATGTCTCCTAATAGAAGTGCAAGGGGTTACTATCTCTCCTTCTCTTGAAAGATGTTATACTTCTCTGAAAATCACCAATGATCTCGACTCCACCTTCGGAGCTTCCTGCTCCTCATCCTCTATCACTAGGTCTAGAATCTCCTTAGATCTATGCTTGCTGCTTAGGAAAGCAACCTTGGCATGCTTTCCAAGCGTGCACCATCTACATACACCATGTTGCTCAATTCTGAACTCTGAAAGACCTATGACTATCTCCCTTAGAATAGGCAATGCCCTGTGATGCAAGTGCCCCATCCTCTTATGCCACAACTCGCACAAGATGTCACTGTTATGCACCAAGGCTTGAACAGGTTCACCCTACAATCTGTACAAATTACCTTCTCTACCTGAGTTGTATTTGAGCTAGATTCCTTCAATCAGATGATGACTTTTGGTTCTTGAACTCTACTGCAAAGCCCTTATCCTCCATAGTCGAAATTGAAAGCAAGTTCTTCCTGAGATCTGGTTCAAACAAGACATCATCAAAATCTAAAGAATTACCTGACACGAGTTGGAAGTACTCTTGAGTCCCGCTTCTTCAGTTCAGGAAATAACTACCTGACTGATGTGATATGTCGAGATGCCCCACTGTCCACATACCATGCATTCCTTAGAATCGTGCTGGTAGAAAGCCAAGATACTAATGGGAAATCCTTCTCGAGCTTGTCAACAAATTCGCTCATTTGAGTTTCTGTAAAGGCTGCTACCTGCTTCTGCTGTTGCTTCCCTTTACCCTTCTTATCTAGACACTATGATGCATAATGAACGTGCATATGACAACTAAAGCACTTGATTTTACTCGAGTCCTTCTTCCTGGCTATGAGGTTGACTCCTCACTCTTTCCCTTGCCCTTACTGGGTCCTTTACCTTTTCCCTTATTTGGCTGACCAAATAGATCTAGGTTTTCTTTACAATCCTTCTTTTTGGCCTTTGACTCCATCCGAGTCTCATCCTGGATACAGTTATTCCAAAGCCTCTCAAAGTTGGGAATGTTTTCTCGAGCATAGATACCTTTGAAAAATGGTTCCTATAAGCTGGGAATCCATTCAGTGCCATGTTCACTAGTTCTGCATCTTCAACCTTTTCCCCAACTGCTGCAAGTTGATCACGAATCTCTGTGATCTTCATAAGGTAACTGGTGATTGTGTCTGATCTGGTCATCACTATGGATTTGAGTTTGTTCTGCAATATCATCTTCTTGTTTATGTTCTGACTTTGGTAGAGACTCACCAGGGCATCGAACATCTCCTTCACTGTCTTCTTCTTGGATATATGAGGGATCAAATGATCCTTTATGGCATTCAAGATCATCCGCTTGGCCTTCACTACCCTTTTGTTGTGAGCTACCAACTCCTGCGGATTTGTAGGCAGAGTAGCAACGTTCTTGACAATATCCCAGAGATCTTTCTCTTCTAGTAAGAGTGTAACCTTCACCTTCCATGATAAGAAATTCGAGGCACCATCCAATTTGTCCTCAAACCTGAGGCTAGCTAATGTCATCTCTGAGATCTATTGCACAAACGCCCAAATTTGAAAATAAAACTTTGAGACACTCTCACTGTTGGTCCTTCCTTGTAGTTGATTTACCACTGCAAATCCTAGAGAATCTCAATCAGTGAAATAAGCTCTGATACCATGTGAAAATTTCCAAGCTCTAGGTGACTAAAGTCCTTATGATCTCAATCAAACAAGTAGATTGCTGAAATTTAATTATTGCAGAAATAAATTTCAGACCATAGAATTAATCACACAATATTTGAAAATCAAATAGCGAAAGCGAAAAAAATCAATTTCACACAACATTGGTAATTATGCCTTCAAAACTAGCTTTTCATTTGTTTGAAAAACTTACAAGGAAACATCCACAAGCTGCCCAAAAAACAACAGTGCACGTGATCCAGGTGGATATCGGTGGCCACCCACCTTTTTCGACTGGCTCAAAACAGGTTTATGGAAAATTTGGCAATTTACTATTTTTAGCAGATTTTAACTTCCGGGGCCATTTTGAGGGCCCAAATGAAGGTTTTTCGAGATCGAGGTTCTCAATGATAGTCGAAGGCATGAATGAGCCCCCAAAATGAATCTCCTCGACGATACCTTTCCAACGAGCTATCATACGCTTAAAACAGAGATCGTATGCAAAAGTTACGATCCCGGGAAGTTGATGCACCAACTTACCCAAAAGGGGCCCACATGACTTTTGGCGGTTCATCTCCTAGGGTTAGGTTTTTGGATGTCTAGGGTTTTTGGCATTCCGATTTATTGTAAAAAGGCCTTCAAAGCCTCATTGTAATCATCTTCTTGCGAATGCGAGTAGCCCTCACATCTCTTCTTAGAGATAAGCTGCCACCATTCTAGCAAGTCTTTCACTCTGTATTTTTACAGTCTCTATACATTTATTTAATTAATAGAAATCGTGTATTACTGTATATCTATGTTTATAGTTGCATCTCTGATACATTCCTGTTATATTATTGAATATCTGCGATATCTCTGTGCATTTCTTTATTATATCTCCGCTCTCATTTCGTGCCGAAAATAATCCGGATCAGTGGTATCAGAGCAGGCTGTTCTTGATCGTTTTTTCAGTGCATGTCCCCGATGAGGTCCGAGTATAGCAAGTTGGGTCTCTTGCTTGTCTCTCTTGAGGACAATTGCTCTCGCACATCCAAGAAACCCTCAATGGCAGAAGAAAAGAAAAACGACGGAGCAGACGATCCTATAAGTCTGTTGCTTGAGCAAGCTCTCACGTGACAGAGGGACGAAATGATGGAGAATTTTTCCCACATCCTTCAACGCCTCCCGATAACATTAGGCGCATCTTCATCAAGTGACCACTTTGGAGGCACCTCGCTCTTAAGGTACAGGTCAATTTTGATATCCCTATATTTAAAGGTCAGATAGATGCGGATGCCTTAGATAAATGGTTAAATCTGTTAGAAGGTTATTTCTCTGTTCACAATTTTTCCGACAGAGAGAAGATCATCTTCGCGCTCCTTAAGTCCCTCCCCCATGTCAAACATTGGTGGGAAACTTACTGGGAGCAAAGTTCCACAGAGGAGTTTGGAATATATGGGGCCGAGCCCACTTGGGATTTTTTTGTGGATGCGGTAAAGGAACAATATTACCCTGTTGGCAACTATGAGGACCAGTACATGAGATGGACCACACTGCGGCAAGAGAGGGGCCAAGTAGTTTTGGAGTTCACCAACACCTTCCATACCTTGCGCACCAAGCTGGGTATTAAAGACTTCGAACGGCATTTGGTTCTGAAATACCGTGGGGCTCTACACAGATACATCCAAATTGAAATGGATTTTCTGGACATCTCATCACTCGGTGCTGCTTATCGATATGCTGTTAAAATCGAGCAAAAATTTAAGCACCAGAACAAACGGGATTTCGGGTCTGCAAATCTGCAACAACCAAAGTATGACAAAGACGACCCTAACAAACAGTCTTCCGAAAACCAGTCCAAGCCACATGAAAAGAAGGGTCACGGGAAGACAAAGAAGGACATCAGAAAATGGTGCGATTTCCACAAAAGCCCCTGGCACAACACCGATGAATGTTGCTCCAAACAGTCATTGGTGGCCGAGATCAAAGCCAAGGAGCCGAACTCTGATTCAGAATCTGATTCTGAAAATACTGGTAAATGACAAATCATTGACGCAGACCCCACTGCTATTGTCGCGATCGCAACAATTCAACTAGAAGAACCAATAGATCTTGAAGAGGGGGAACACCTTTTTCATTCACAGATGTGGGTGAAGGGGACCCCGCTTCATTTTATTGTTGATAGCGGAAGCCAGAAGAACCTTATCTCACCAGAGGTCGTCAAATAGTTGGGATTGTCGACAACACCACACCCGCAGCCATACAACATCGGGTGGCTTCGCCAAGGACGAGATCTCCGTGTCATCCAACATGTCGATTTTCATACGGCATCCAACCCTTCAAGGATGAGGTATTATGTGATGTTTCCCCACTGGATGTCTGTGATGTTCTCTTGAGCCAACCATATATGTGGAGACGCCATGTTGTTTATGAGTCTCGACTTCGTAGTGTCATTGTTACTTTGGGGGGTCATCTCTACAGAATACCAGAGGTAGTTCTGACTACTGTTCCACCTAAAAAGTGCCGCAAGGTAGTATCTCATACTGCAAAATTTAGCTTCTTCACAATCTGTTCAAAAGGGGAACATAAGGACACTGCAACCACTACAGCCTCGCCCCAAGCACCTTCTATCAAACAAAAGAAGGTCGACAAGGTTGCAACAAAGCGCAAAGATTCCTTTTGCACATCGTCCTCTCATGTAGCCTAACTTGTCGAACAACCTTAGCCTCAACAGGTTCGTGATAGACTTCCACAAACTGAACAATGCGACGACTCCAGCAAGGCAAGCAGCTCACCAAGATGCAGATTTAGAAAACGCTTTTCCCTCTCCCTCGGGAACTCAACGCAATGGAGA
This sequence comes from Picea engelmannii, assembly GCA_009831015.1. Classification (NCBI taxonomy): domain Eukaryota; kingdom Viridiplantae; phylum Streptophyta; class Pinopsida; order Pinales; family Pinaceae; genus Picea; species Picea engelmannii. The sequence goes on from ML793811.1 coordinate 14,981, forward strand.
CCATTGCTTCCTAAGGAGGGAGGATTGATCCAGGTGGATATCGGTGGTCACCCACCTTTTTCGACTGGCTCAAAACAGGTTTCTGGAAATTTTGGCAATTTACTATTTTTAGCAGTTTTTAACTTTCGGGGCCATTTTGAGGGCCCAAATGAAGGTTTTTCGAAATCGAGGTTCTCAATGATAGTCAAAGGCATGATTGAGCCCCCAAAATGAATCTCCTCGACGATACCTTTCCAACGAGCTATCGTACGCCTAAAATGGAGATCGTATGCAAAAGTTACGACCCTGGGAAGTTGATGCACCAACTTACCCAAACGGGGCCCACATGACTTTTGGCGCTTCATCTCCTAGGGTTAGGTTTTTGGATGTCTAGGGTTTTTGGCATTCTGGTTTATTGTAAAAAGGCCTTCAAAGCCTCATTGTAATCATCTTCTTGCGAATGCGAGTAGCCGTCACATCTCTTCTCAGAGATAAGCTGCCACCATTCTAGCGAGTCTTTCACTCTGTATTTTTGCAGTCTCTGTACATTTATTTCATTAATAAAAATCGTGTATTACTGTATATCTGTGTTTACGGTTGCATCTTTGATACATTCCTGTTATATTATTGAATATTTGCGATATCTCTGTGCATTTCTTTATTATATCTCCGCTCTCATTTGGTGCCGAAAATAATCCGGATTAGCACGGATACCAAAAAACATTTCACCCTGATCCGAAGAACCTGCTGGGAGAGTATGGCTTGTATGATCACCAGTAAAGTTCTTCCCTACTACAGTACGGATTCGTAAGTTACTGTCCGTACCATTGTATGGACTTCTGTACGCTGTACGGAACTATACGAGATTGCACTCTACTGGAAATGTCACTTTTCTGGCTTCCTGATCTCTCTCCCTCTCTGTCGCTCAACTGCTCAGGTGTTCAAGTGTGTGTGAACTCTCTATCTTAACCTGTCTTTGTAATTTTAGCTGAGACCAAAACCCTATTCTATTTTTGAGATTACTCCTAGTCTAAGTATGCATGAAATACACTTTTTAGACTCAACTAAAAAAAATAAGACTTTCACTTTTTAACTAAAGTGAATTACAAAATAGAATTTACTTTTTTTGAAAATAGAATTACTTTTCGAAAATATATCGAACTACTTCTCGCACATTCACACAAAACCTATGTGAAAGTTTCTATTTGAGCTATAATTCTCAACACCTCTAGCCAAGGTCCTTAGACTAGTTAGACTGTAATCACTGATGGTGCACTGCTGTCCCTCTAAAGCAACTATCCACTATACCTTTGTCATACATGACACTGCAAGAAGATTCTTTTTCAACCTAGGAACAAATAAAACATGATCCAACTCAAGAACATCACTTGAAGGCATCTAGAAGGAGGTGGAGCCAATTCCTCTCATAGGATAAGTGGCATAGTCACTGTTGCCGTCCTAATACACACTTGCAGACGTGAGCTAATTCTGGCTCACTTAGTGTGTCCTTGGAGGCACAATGCCTAGGTTCACAGCCCACGTTGTCACTTTGACCGGAACCTCTTCCATCTAGGCTTACTCCTAGGGAAGCCAAGGGGGGTAGACCCTAGTTTCTAAATAAGATTTAGAGTTTAAGTTCTAGGAGTGGATTTTAATTTGTTAAAGTTTTGGGGGGAGTCTAACCTATGATGCTAAGGCAACAATGGAAGATGCAAGGTTAGTATGTTAAGCAAGCCCTTTCCCTAAGTCAACTAAGACTAGTGCCCAAGGTTGGGCAAGGGGTCGACTAAATGTAAGGGTGTTTCGTTACAAGTTACTTACAAGGGAATAAATATACCAATACTTACAATAAAGAATGCTAGAAATACAATGATACAATACAACAAGCTAATCACGTCATGAGTGTGCAGAATATCAAGAAGATCAAAGTGAGAGCATCATCAACACATTAAGCCTAAGCATGCCCCAATAGCACTTACTCTATTGGACTACTCCTCAATGGAAACATCAACATTCACAAGTCAAAGGAAACTTAGAAGGTTTAAAAATTAAAGCTCAAGTGTTCCACAATGATTATTTTCTCAACATTTAGTTATTTAACCCACAAGGTATTATTAGATGAAAGATTGAATTACAAGTATTAAGCTCAATGTTTAATTACTTAGTGAGTTAAGGGTTCTTAAGATTGAAAAGATTTTATTACCCTTATTAGATGTTCACAAAAAACCTCCTCCCCCGATTGCCAAATAGCTGTTGGATGCTCAAGAAGTGAAGCAACGAGGCCCACCCTAGCTTCGCAGGTCAACCCTAAGAATTGAATTTTTACGGAAAGGACGCTCCTTCGCGTCGTGAGACCGTCCCCGGCCTATCACCTTCCGTTGCTCTCCTCAATCCCCGTTTTAGATGGTGAAGATGGTGGTTTAAAGTACCCTATTAACTCTATTAAGTGTGTATATCAATTGGTTAGACTTTTAGGTGTATTTTGAAGTGTTTTAGTGACTTTGAGATGCTTAAAATTTGTGATTTTAGACCAAAACCGAAACTTTTATGAGCTTAAGAAAGTGTGTTGTTAAGTGTGAAAACGAAAAGCATCAACACATATAAAGCATTTAAAGAGAGCTCAATAACGATTTAGTTTATCACCATGCATTAGATCATTAACATAAACAAGCTTGTTGTGAAAGAATACTACAACACAAGGGCAATGACAACTTGCCAAAGAGAAGAAAAGAGAAGAAGCTCAAGCTATTCACCACTTATCTTATGTTTGTTTTCAAGCATTTAAGAGCAAAGCATTAAGTGTAAAATAGAAGCTTGAAAGATTAGATGTGAGCTTACACTATCAACTTTATCCAACAACCATTAATGTTAGTGTGTTGGCAAATGGCCTTAAGATGTTACAACATGAAAAGCAAAACCATTTACTAAACTATCAAAGCATTAACCATTCAATGTGTGTTGGATTAGAGCATGCAACAAAATAAATCTTGAAAGAGATTATAACATGCAAGTAAAGTAAGTAAGTTGATTATGCCCCAAGGGCTTAAGCTTAAAGATTAATGTGTGAAGAGATCTAGATCTAGATGATTTTAACCATTAAAACATAAATAGATCAAAAGCATATTAAAACCCTAGCCTCACAATTTGGGGTATTCCTCTCTCAAAGTGTAGGCACTTATTAAACTTGGAATAACTTGGAAAGAAAGAGAGAAAGGTAAGCAAGAAAGACAAGCAAGAGAGGCAAGCAATAGAGCTCACTAACCCCACGTCCTAGCTCAAGGAAGTGCTCAAAAATTGAAGAAAGAAAGATTTGCACTTGTCCTAAGCCAACCTAAGCTCACACTTGAGAGGAGGCCCTACCAATCCTTCTCCCAAGCTATGAGCAAGTAAAAATCAGCAAAAACAGGTAGATCTATGCACAAGAAGGTCTAGAACTTGAAGTAAAAGGTTGAGAAATAGCTACCAACTTGTAGGAGGGCCTTAGAGTGTTGTGTGGACGTTTTTGGGTAGCATAACCCCCTTCAACCAGATCTGAACCTGCAAAAACCAGCAAGCTATGCTTGCTGGAAAAACTACACACAACAATCAAAGTGAAGAAAAACTTTTTTTTTTTAGGGCAAAAATTTAGATTTAGATAACCAATCTACTATGTCAAGCTAGCTGAAATATATATGGAATGAGCAGGAATAAGAGAATGAGTAAATGAGAGAGAAAAGATGAATTTATGTGTGTCTTAAGGGAAGACTCTTCCTTGAGGCATTCCCAATAAAACTCTTGAAGCCAAACCTGCAAGATCTAACAAGATGATATGCATACAAAAGATAATATGGCTGAATATGCTAATAAGATGAAATACTTGCACCCTATCTAGCAAACCAACATATATAGATGATAGATCTACAAGAAAACTCTTTGTTAGATCTACCCAAGTAAAATATTTTACCCAAGATCTACCTATGTAATCATCATATCAAATCAAAACAAGATTACCTCAAGTGTAGCAAGAACAAAAATACTTGTTGCTCTTCCAAAAATCCTCCAAAGTTTCTCATTTATTATTACTCAAGAAATAGATCTTGGAGAAATACTTGCTCCAAAACCCTAAGAGCCAAAGAATGATGAAATATGGAACAAGAGAGAGAGAGAGAGAGAGAGAGAGAGAGAGTGGAAAATCAAGTAGCATAACAATAGCTCAAGATATGGTAAGGAAAAGAGTGAGGGAGGGGTTCCTTTTATACTTGGAGAGACAAACTCACCCCTCTTGGATCAATGCCAAGTGTCCACCACCAAGCACAAGAGGAAATCCCAAGGGTAGGGTGCACCATCTAGGGTTTGAGAAGTAGATCTAGGGTGTGGATGGGTGAGTGAGTGTTGGGATCACACAAAAAGGTAGTGGGAGGCTAGGGGGTGTGTTCCAAGTGAGTGGAGAAGGCCCAAATAATTTTTAAAAATTATTTAGAATTTTCCCAAGTGGGGGGGGGTGTAACTTCCTTAGGAGGGCGCACCACTTGGGGGAGGGGAAAGGAAAGAGAAGCAATCAATGAGGGAAATGGAGTGGGATCACTCTAGGAGGTGACGTGGGGGATGAGGGAAGGCACACCTACCAAGAGGAGGGTCCACCACCCCGTCTAGAATCAAATTTCATCATTTTATCACCAAGGGGGGCGTAACTTCCCTAGGAGGGCGTGAGGGTTTGAGTGGTGTGAAGGGGTAAGGGGTTTGAAAAGGTTAGAACAAGTTGGGTGGGTAGGTTTAGGCTTAGGAAACCTCTCTCAATCTTTATCCACCTTCACAACATCCTTTTAACTCATTATTACAATTTTTACATTTTTGCTATGTTTGGACTTAGCAATTAAAATTGTTGTTTTTGACTGACTGACACTCTGGGTGGACAAACCCATAGCAGAAGTTGTCCGACTGAGCTGAAACTTGGTCCAAGGATGTAGGGGGTCTCATTCCATTTCTTTTGAGCACAAATACCCCTATCAAAAGTCCAGGGACCACGTTTTACCATTTTTGCTCAAAAAAATTAATTAATTAAATAATTAAACCTCCAAACTTAGGGAAATTTAATTAAAAATTAATTAATTAAAAAAAACTAATCTAGACTCAAGGGAATTCCACAAGACTTTCTAAGTTGTTTTGCATGGCCATTTACATCATTTCCTAACAATAGTTACCAGAAGATAAGCCCATTAGAACACCCTTCACCACTTTGGAGGAATTATTGCAAGTGTGAGGGAAAAACTCAAGGGAAATCAATAAGGCTGAAAAGCCCAATTGATAACTTGAGGATAGAAAAACCCTCGGTGAAAGGAACTCTCCCAATGAACCGATCTCAAGGTAACTGACCTAACTATGACTCATGCAGACCTATTACATTATTGACCCACGCAGGGGTGCGGAAATTCCAGTTACAAAAAGAAGTGTTGGGGCCAAAAATGCTTTGTAGAACCAAAGTCTTCGACAAATGAGCATCTGATGATGCATCTCTTCATGGCACATGGAGTTGACCCCCTAGTTGGAGAGGCGGTCAACAGTCACCAAGCTCCACACTCATGCCTCCCTCTTCCTCTTGAAATCTGCTGAGTAATGATCTATCATATGTCATATGTCTTGAAGTTCCACTATCCACATATCATCCAACACTAGACATTATGTTAGAGGAAAAACAAGAGATCAAAGCCATATCCATCCTGAAAAATCTGCAACACCTATCGCAGGTCCTCCTAGGTATCTCACCTGCTGGAAATAAAATCATAGCAGCCAATAATCATATAGATCTACCACCTATCACTGGCAACCACTGGAACAAATCAGCCACCTAATATAGGTCCTCCTAGGCATTGTACCTACTGAAAATACATCCATAACAACCATCAATGTAGTAGATCATTGTTTCTCATTTCAAGAGAAACTAGGGTTGCAACCCATCAAAACCTCTGATAGGTGCAATTGCTCATCTCAAGCAACGTAGGGTATCACACCTAGAAACCTCAAACAAGGTCAAGCACCTCTCCCAGGTAATCTTTAGTTGAAATACAAGCTTCCTCTTACACGTAGTGATCTCAACCAGAAAATCTCTGATAGCATGCTGAAATTTCTACATTCAAGGGTTTTGATGCAAAACAGAAATTTCACCTCTATCCTAGAGGTTTCCCAAATCTTAAGCCTGTGAATTTTCAGCCTTAGGGATGTTATGAAATATAAACAAAACAACAGCAACAATGGAAATTATTTCAATCCTTAACAACCCCAATCAACTAGGCAATTCAGGAGATAAGATACCAATGTGTTACAATGAGTTTCAGCCCTCTAGGACCATCTTATCATCCATATAACAGAGCTGAAAACACTTATGACAGTGGTAAGAACAATAGTAAATCTGCGCTTATATTCTTCAATTATAATGTTAAATCACTTAACATATTCACCGTTAACTTATGTCAAATCAACAAGACATATAAAGCTAGAAATTGCAAACCATGAAAAATAAAGATGCCTGAAAATCAAATCTGTAACTTACACAATTATTGAACAGCTGAAAACTTCTTTAATATGTATAAGGATGAAGTTCATGTACATACCATAGCCTTATCACAAGGCTAGCACAATTCTCTAGCTCTCCAAAACCCTAGCTAGGGAAAACAATGAAAACCTTAGATCAAACCAAGGAGATCCAACAAGCATGTCCTTCAAGGCAAAACGTCTGCTCTTCTTCTTCTCTTCTCCAAGTACAGCCTAGGGTTTCATCTCAAAACCCTAATCTCAAAATTTCCAAGGAATGAAACCCTAATCATAGTCTCCAAGATGCTCCAACAAGATCAAGAAACCCTAGTGACTCCGAGAGAGAGAGAGAGAGAGAGAGAGTACTTAAGGAGATCCAAGAGAGAGAAGAGAAGTGGTGTGCTCCTCTTGATCTCATCTCTAACACAGGAGTGATAAGAATGAATTAAGCTATGATGAAATCATCTCCAACATCTAGCTCACAAGAATAGACCCAAGCATCTCATAAGAACAAGATCCAACAAAGACGTCCTCCTTCCTTTGTATAACTTCTTCTAGGGTTTCCACACGAAACTTGATGAATCACTCCAAGAAGACAAGTACAAATAGAAGAGTATGATGATTTAGGAAAGGACTTTCTCCTTCCTCTATATATATGAGAGGTAAAGGAGGCCAAGAACACATGTGGGCCTATGCCCTTACAAGTAACCTACAATAACACTTGTGGGAGCTCCAATTACAACGGTGGTCCACAAGGTGTGTCCAACACTCATCGTACAAGCCTCCAAATGTTCCATCAATCCTAAGCTGTGTACTCCATTGGGTCCACTCCCCCTACATCAACTCTATTGCAACTTAGGCATCCTCAAGCCAACTCCAAGCCTCCATGCAAGCATCCAAGCTACCCTGTGCTATCTAGGGCTTGATCCCCTCCTTGAGGATGCAAAGTGTCGCTCCTCCCAAGTAGGGTGTTCTCCAAGCAAGCAACCATCTCCATGTGGCAATCATGTAGAATGTCACCCAACATGTCAAGAGATTGCCAACGCTATTGGGAAGAATATCATGCAAGCACCCAACTAAGGTCAAGCAACCACTGAGTAAGCCATCTTGAATGTGCAAATCCATCATGGACCATCTCCCATGTGCAAATCCTTCACACACCATCTAGGGGCTGAACATACACCATGTATCCCAGATCTCATGAAGCACACCCAAACATGTTGTAAACACTTTTGGATTAACCTCGAAAGCTAACACTTAGTACAAAGAACTGGTAGGAAGTATGATCTATCTGGATTATCCCGGGTTGGAGATGAGCTACTTAGTTTCCAGATTCATGACTTCACCAAGAGTCATGCTCTGGAAGACTGCAAAGAGGATACTAAAATATGTGCAGGGAACTGTTGATTTTGGCATAGAATTAGTAAGAAATGATGACTTCATGTCGACAGGATTCATTGATTTAGACTGGGTTGGATCAACGGTTTATAGAAAACCCACTTTGGGATATGTGTTCAATATGGGTTCAGCTGCAATTATGTGGACCAACAAGAAGCAAACCATAATTACATTATCTTCAATAGAGGCTAAGTGCAAAGCTGATATAGGAGTTGCATCTGAAGCTATATGGTTGAGGCGGATATTTGAAGACACAAGAGTAAAGCAGGATGGAGCTATCCCCTCATACTAAGACAATTAGGTAGTTTCGAGGTTGGTGAAGAATCCAGTTTTCCACTTGAAGATGAAGTGTTTGGAGAGGTGTCATTACTTCATTCTGAGAAGGTTCAATCTAAAGAGATAGAGCTTGTGTACTGTCCTTATCAAGATGAATTAGTTGATGTATTCACCAAGCCATTGTGCAAGGACAAATTCATAAGATGTAGAGACAAGCTTGGTATAAAAGTTAGCAAGTTAGTCATTAAAGGGGGTGTTAGAATATAATGACTAATGTGATGTTTATGTAATAAACTAAGTCTAAGTTGATAGTAAAAAGTAAAAATGTAACTTAAGCTTAAGTCATGTAGAAAGGTTGTTATTATGTAGTTAGAGATTTCGACACATTCCTGTACCTTTAGGAAGTTAAGTCCATTAGAATGATGTTTTTATTACCTTTTCTATAATGAATCATATTGCCTATCGTGCACCATCGTCCCTCACTGTTATTATTGTTATAGTTTATCAGAAGAATCCAAGCAATGATGCCCTTTGTAACAGACAATAGTCTCTGGTCAGAGAACAATAACAACATAGTGGTCTCCCTTTTTGTAACTTAGCTCTTTTCATCACATAGTTCATTCCTTGCTGATATTTTTGCTCATTCTGGGCAGATTTAATTTCTGGTATTTTTTCGTTCACAGATTGTGTATGGAACCCCAACAAACTTTTTCTGATTTTTTTTATTCTATTTAGAAAATCTTATACCTCGCCGACAACCTGCCGAATCTTTATTTTTTGCTTTATGGATGGTGTGCAAAACAAAATGCAAGTGTGCAGAATAGAAACTGAATGGAAGAGGAAGGGTGATTGGCCACTGACCAAGGGTTACTGCCACTGACAGAAAGGTTTGGCCACAGGGGAGTGGAAGAATCACTTTGATACCACTTGAAATGCAGCCAAGGGATCATACACTAGAGCATCCATGAAAAGAGAAATGGACAAGCCATAAATGCAATTCATAAGGGATAAAGTTTAAACTATAAATATATTGATATTAATATGAATGGATTGAATAATATAATAATAATAATCTAACTTTAAGGTTATGGCCTATTCAGATTCCAGAGACCAAATTGATGTATGAGACCCCCTTGTTTGTGGGACGACGGACCCCCTTTGTGCAACTATTTGGTTGCCTAATCTAAAGAGGTGTACAGACCCTACCCCCTCTGGATTCAACCATGTGACCTCCAAGGAAGAAACACATGTTCTTAAATGTTAGGCCGACTCAATCTGTACAATAGAATGATTATCTTCAATAATCATGTAGATTCTGCTACAATGCACTTGTACTTTTACTAGTGTGCACTTCTATTGGACTACGGCCTCTTACGATCATATTGCAACTTGTTGGGATACATATCATAGCCTGTAGATTAGTGGGAGTTTAACATAGCAATTTGCATATTGACACATTTCTAGTATAACAACTTGCCTAATGGAGTAGTGACCTAAAACATGTACCTGTGATTGTATACTGATTGCATTCCAACACTCCTTTTTCGCCAGATTATGATTATGGTAGGAGTATTTTGCACTTTTGCATAGTTGATATGGTACATTTCTTGTATGTTTTCCACGTCCTTGTTTATGGCTGGTAACACCATGATGTACATATAATATTACTTTTATTTTTTGATTGTTTATTTAACATTTTGATTTTGTCAATTCATAGGAAGCTGTGTTCACATCTTTTGTGTAGGTTTTTATTATTGTTTGCCTCCTGCATCATCATGAGCCATTGTAAGAAAATGCAGAGGTGATCTTTTGGGTTGGATGCATTGTGGACATGAATGATCATGCTGTGGTCCATGTTGGTCATGGACACCTAGATGGTGAAATGGTAGCTACCTCATTTATTTTTATATTTTTATTCAGCATGATCAATCTAGGCACCTACCCAGGGTTTATGTATATTATGTACGGTTACTTCACTAATGTTTAGCAACCCAAATGTTTTTTTAACTAGCTTTATAGCGTGATTCAGAAATAAATATGTAGTTGATTATGGTGTCTAAATGTCACTTAGAACTGTGTTGATTGTCTTGGAGCACACAAGAAGTTCAATCATATATATGCATTGCAGTTTCTATCTTGCTTTCTCAGCTGATGACTTGTCCTTTTGTATTTACCTGTAAACTTGGTCCTTCAAGATATGGAATCAAACTTTTGTCTACACTGGCAAGGCCTTGCTTCTGTCTTTTTCGATTTTGTTCTGTTCATATAGATTTCTTTTCTGGTCTAGTAAGCAGTATTTTCAGGAGATGTTTCCTTGTTATAAACTTTAAGCAGGGATGCCATTGTTAATCTGCTTGCGACGTCTTTCTTGCATTATAATATACAATCTTAAGGAAGGTGGTTGGAACTACCAGAGCATAGACTTGTTTGTCAGCATGCCTATTTTCCTTGACATGGGAGTTCTGTCTTATTAATATGGATGCAAAAACTTTATGAGATCTGCAATCTTATGACATTTTTTCTGAATTTGAAATTCAGGTTTTTGTTCAACTCATTAAGAGTTTGGATCTCATCAAGGTTCCGACAGCTCGTGCAGTGGTAATTTGGATGGTTGGAGAGTATAGCTCTACTGGTGATTTGATCCCCAAGATATTGCCTACTATTCTGAAGTACTTGGGTGCCTGCTTTCCAAGAGAAGGATTGGAGGCTAAGTTACAAATACTCAACTGTGTTGCCAAGGTATGATTATCAGCAAATTGCAAAAAATGGAATGCAACGTAAGTGCTGCTTCAAAGTGAACATTAGAGAAGATGGTTTATGTTTAATTGACTTATATGGTGATCAAGTTAATAATTGGAGGATGGCATACTGGACATTGTTTGCCATGTGTCATTATATAAAATTAAAGTCACCCCTTAAAAACTTCTTAACACATCTTTTAGTTAATAGGTTATCAAAGATCAAGTGATAGTTATTCCATTGATCATTTGAGCAGCGTCAGATGACAACTCCCTTCTTCCTCCATCAATTTTAACTTTCTATATGGGAAAATATTAGTACTGACCTATTTCAAGGATTTGAAGGGATGCTTAAGCTCTATGGGTATAGAATATAAACTAGTCATGTTAATTTTTTTTTGAATATCATAATAACAGTGATAATTTTGAATATATATATATATATATATATATATATNTTTTTTTTTTTTTTGTTTTGTTTTGTTTTGTTTTGTTTTGTTTTGTTTTGAACTCGGAAAATTGCGTGGGGAAACCCGCCAGGCACTTCCCCTCATTTCAAGGATGGTATCCAGGGTAAACCACATTCTGTAGAAAGCCGAAGCCTTTTTCACTCAATTAAGAGTTCAACATGTCACTTGAGGGAATTGAACCTGGGTAGGGGGATAACACCCCGCAGCACAAACCACTCGGGCTAGATCCAATTGACAATATATATATATATATATATATATATATATATATATATAATGTTTAGTCCAAGGGGTTGCCAATGTTGCTGGGCATTTGGTTAGTTCTGTGTCATAAATAACCCTGTTTGAATCCCCTTGGGTTAGGCCCTAGTAGTCTACATTAATGCCATCCAAGGATGTGGGGAAGCATACCTTGGGTTTCCCTCCGAGGTTTTCCTTGAAACTTTTTTTTTATAAAAAATGAAAAATATAGACGTAAATGTTATATACTAGCGAAATTTAATATATCAAATAAAAAAATAAAAGTTTCAAAAGCCAACAAAGCAGAATTGAAAAATATTAAATATGAAAAATAAGAAATGAAAATGAAAACAAAACAATATATAATGTGGACTATATGTTATAAAAAATATATACATTATAATATATACATCATGTATTATTTTATATTTTTCAGAAATTAATGTAGAAATTACATTATACACACAGATAAACAAGGTACGAGAGATGCACGTAATAACATTTTATTAAATTGGAGTCAATAATTGCAGACTTTTATTTGATTGAGTAGTTGGCCTACTGAACTCTTTTAACTGCCAACACTTTAAACTGTTGATCACTTAACATTAAATGCAAACTTTTTTTTTTCTGAGTAAAAAAACTGTATATTTTCTATTTCCAAGAAATCAAAATATACACTCAACAGTCCACCTTTTAATCCTTATGTTCTATAGACTTTCAGACCTTTCTGACATCAAACATCTTTGAACTGTCATGATGGCCAAAAACTAACTACAGGAATAATCAAACTGTCATCAAAATACAGTCATAACCACTAACATTTATCCCACAACTTCTCAAAACATCAAGATTTGTACTTCTGGAAGCTCTATCCTGCCTTGGCTCTCTGTGCATACCAAGGATCCTTCATCCAGACCGAGAGCTTCCTTTGAAATAATATCTGCTTGCTGATTATGCACCCTGTAAATATGTTCCACCAACAGTAAGTCATAAGATTCCTGCAATGCCCGGATCCTGTGTTGCCAAGGTTCTAAGCTAGGAATACCCAACTTAGCTTTCCTTTGAAACCAGTCCACTACAACCTTCGAGTCCCCGACCACTTGAAGCTGCCTCATGCCTCTGTCTCTTGCAGACCTAAGTAGAGCCCAGAATGCCAAGAGCTTGGCCCTCAAGTTTGATCCAATTCCTTCTCCCATCTTTTAGCTAAAAAAATTGTCTGAGGCAAGAAATAACACCATTCCTGTCCCACATTTCCTGTATTGGTTCGCACCATCAAAGAAACTCCAAGCCACATTTGGCCTAAAAGTCGGTGCATTCTTTGGCTTAATCTGTTTTGGTACACCAGGTCTTTGCGCCTCCTTAAAAGCAACTTGAACTCTGAGTTCCACCCGTTCAGGACTTCCTCGAGTATCCCTAAACAAAGAATGATTCCTTTGGAGCCAGATACCCCAAAGGACAAAGCATGGTAACTCTTGAAAGATTCTGATTGTAGGGTTTGTCACCCATTGCTTAATACAAAGTTTCAAGGAGCCGGCATTCCAAGAGCCTAGACAATTTAAATAACGAAAGATCTCCCTCCAAACTTGTATTGCAAAAGAGCAAGAGACAAATAAATGATCCAAAGACTCTTCCTCAATGTTACACAGGGCACATTGTTCGGTCCTTGCCAGCCTCACCGCTGACCATTACCCCAGGTGAAAATTCTGTTTGCCATGGCCAGCCAAGCAAAGATCCTTGTTTTTAGGGGACACCTCCATTTTCAAAACATAGTCCACCACCAAACAGCCTCCCCAACCTCCCCAGCCTCCAATCCAAACACTAAAGCTTCATATCCCAACTTAGCAGTAAGGATACCATCCGTCATCTTCCAGGACCATACCGGCTGATCATCCTCCTCTCTTAAAACAATTGCATTATGAGATAGAGTACAGGTAAAATATCTCCATTACTGAGCGATACCTACAGGTAAATCTAAGTCCTCTACAGAAAGCCAATTTTGTCTCCATTCCTCCAAGTCCTCTCTTAGTCCAACATTTGCCAGACTCAAGAAGCCACGTTCCCTTAGAAAAGTTCTTAGCTCCAAAGATAGGAAATAACTTCCACCTGCACCTGCCCATGGATCTGCCGCTAGTCTTTCCCAATGAGCTTCCAAGCAGTACATCAGCCAAGAATTGGGAAAGCTCGAATCAACCCTTTCGACACATTTGACACTCGTCGACAGATTTTGGCTCGGGTCTGATCCATTGTTTGATAGTTAACAGAAGGAAATATTTATTACTCATGAGGTCACCCCATAAACCTTCATCAAACAACATTCTCCATAAACTTTTAAGTTTTAGTAGCTAACGCCTGCTGAAACAAATAAATGTTTTTCAGTCCCCAACCGCCCCTTTTCTTTAGCTTGGCCAATAAAGTCCATTTGACCAATGGGATACCTTCTTTCTGTATTGTTTCCTCCCTCTTTGTTTCAAGTGATAGGGTTCTTGGAGAGTCCAAGGGAAATTCTAGGGTTAGGGTTTCAACCTAAAGGAGGCAAAGTAGACTAAGGTTTGGTAAAACCTGGGGGGGGGGGGAAGAAAGCATCGTCGAGCAGGAGAGAAGGAGACACCTTACACTTGTAGGAGACAGTGTTGAAGCCAAGGAGGACTTGCTTGTGTTGATTCTTGTTTGTTGGAGATCTTTGGTGGTGGCTAGGGTTTTCTTGGTTTTCCCTAGATAGGGTTTTGGAGAGCTTGAAGATTGTACCAACTTTGTGATAAAGCTGTGAGCATGTATATATACTTCATTTTTATCATATATATGAACTTTCAACTATTCAATACTTATGTAATTGCAGGTTTGATTTTCAGCAGTCATTGTCTTCTTAATTAAGTAATTTCCAACATTTATTGTTCAGACTGATTTGACATATTTAAGGGCTGAAAGTGTTGAGGGTTTAACATATAATTGGAAGATAATAGAGCAGATTTATTGCTGTAAATACACTAATAAAGTGATTTTCAGATTTGGTTTATGCTTGGAAAAGTTTGCCCTTTGGGTTGAAACTTGTTGGCATATGTTCAGTATCTTTTCTCTTAGGCTGCCTTGTGTGTTGGGTTTAAGTGAGATGAAATATTGTCTGCCATTTGCTGCTGTAAATTAATATTTTAGATCATCCCCAAGGCTGAAGTTCACAGGGACTAGATCGAGGAAACCTCATTGTGAGGTGAAATTTCTGTTTTGCATTAAAAGTCGAGCACATAAATTTCTATAGTTTAATCATGTACAAAAATCACATTTATATTGATAAAGGATCTCTAGTTTTCCCCAAGGTATTACATGAACCGCATTCTTCACTTGCTGTAGGACATGGTGGATTTAAGCGATCCTATAGGAAGATTATTACATCCCTCTATTGGCCTTATCTGAAATTTGATATTGTAAGAACGTGACTCTTGCCAATGTCAAAAGGGTGAAAACAAAACCATTACCAGGGTTCTTGCAACCTCTCAATGTACCCCACCAGAAATGGTCAAAGATTTCTATGGAATTTATCATAGGCCTACCTCCAAAAATGAAAGATGCCATGATTTTCGTAGTTAACCTCTCCAATAATGCTCATTTCATGCATATCACTTCCAAAGCTTATTGCACCACAAGTTAAATTTTTCTTCAAATATGTCTATAAATTGCATAGCATACTTTAGGCAAATCATTTGTGATAGAGATTCTACTTTCACTAGCAATTTCTGTTGGGAAATATTAAAGTTGGTGAGAACAACACGTGAGAGTGTGGTCTAGTGGCAAAGAATGAGGTGATCAGGCTTGTATTAACCTGGACACCTAGGTTCAACCCCCCTCACCCCCCCACTGTGTTGTTGCAAATATGCCATGTGTAAGTCATGGGTGACTTTTACAGCATAGATATGCCCCTCATATAGCAATAGCTTAGCCAAAGGGACAACTGGAAGTTTCTATAAGCAGTGTTCCCCCCACAAAAGAAAAGGAAAGTTGGTTGGAACAACCCTCAACATGAGTATAGCCTATCGACCACAAACAAATGGACAAACTGAGTTGGTGAACTTGATGCCTTGAAGGGTGTTTATGCACATATGTTGGGGATAGGCAATCCAAATGGGTAAACTAGATACATCTTGTTGAATATTGGTGCAATGCAACTTATCATTTTGCTGTAGGCATGACTCCCTCTTAGGCTCTCTATGACCATAAGCCTCTCTCCCTAAGAGAATTTCTCTCTTTGGACTATAACGTGCAAGAATTTCTCTTTTTGGTTCTGTTATATTTTTCATTAGTTTCGTTAACATAAGATTTACCATAGCATTTTTATCTTCTTTTAACATTCAATAATTATATACTGAAATATATGAGCAGCAGATAAACAAGCACAAGAAGAGACAAAGATTTATCTTGGGAAAACCCCAAACTCGGGGAAAAAACCCAGCCAACTTTTCTTAGAGAGAATCTTTCCAATATTCCAATACAAACATGAACAAGCTCTATTCAGAAGAGCAAAAAACAATGAAGAAACCCTGATAACAAATACTTATCTTCTTCTTGTCAAACCCTAGCGAGGGTAGACAACTGAGCAGCACCATAGAACTGGCACAACTGGCAACGGGTAACAACTACTGCAACTGTAACTGTGATTGCAACTGCAACTGGCACGAACCAAATGGGAAACACTACACAACCTTAGCACAACTCATCTAGAGGTAGCGCACAAGAGAAACCACCAAGAGTCACCAAGAATATCCTTCCCAAGTGGGGCACACTCTCCAAGAGAGCCAAAAACCAGAAATAGCGAAACTGCTACAACTGCCTAGTGTGCACTGCAGAAGGAGAACTGTGTGGCTGTACAAATGAACTGACCCAGATTTGTATTTATACTAATCTGGGTGCCTGTTTGGGGCCGACTTCTTATTCTAGGTCTTCAAATTTACTTTATTATTTATGTGGGCCGACTTCTCTTCCTGGAAATTATATTTCCACTTTATTATTATTTCATGTGGGCCGACTTCTTTTCTGTGGTCTTCTAGTTCACTTTATTCTTTTTTCGGGGTGTTCTTCAACTATTCAATGGTCTTCCTTTGACTTCTTGGAATCTTTTTCTTCTCTAAGAAAAGTTGTCCATGAGGGAATACCTCCTGCAGCTACCAAAACATCAACATTCCTTCTTATAGCTAGGGAGGTATCTTCCCATGATGTCTTCATCTAGTAGTCCATTGACTACTCTACAATCAACTAGTAGCACATAGCTACTACCATGCCATCAGTAGCTCAAATCATCCGCCACGTTCTCTATGACTATGCTGCAATCAACCAGTAGCACACATCTACTTCCAAGCAGTCTAGTAGTCTCCACGACTACATGGAAATCAATTAGTAGCACACAACTACTACAATGCCATTTAATAGTACACAACTGCTACCATGTCATAGTAGTACACAACTACTGTCCAGTGGTACACAACCACTGCCAAAGTAGTACACAACTATTGTCATAGTAGTACACAACTACTGTCCAGTGGTACATAACCACTGCCAAAGTAGTACACAACTATTGTCATAGTAGTACACAACCATTGCCATAGTCTCACAACTATGTAGCAATCAACTAGAAGCATACAACTGCTAGCATGTTGTCTAGTAGCATATAGCTATTGCCATAGTCTCACGACTACGCTGTGATGTTTCTCCTCTCCCAGTAGTCTTATTCACACCTAGCCACCTCGCATGGTTTAGGCAAGACTAGTATCCGGCTGTGCATTACTCTCTCAGTCACCTCACATAATTGATCTAGGAAACCCTTGGCCAAAGGGGTTAGCCGACTGGAGGAGAACCACCACACCTCCCTCTCAACGAGGGTGGACATTCTGCATCACGCCAAGCTTGTCTCTAAAGTACTCATACTTCACTTTAGATAGAGGCTTGGTGAGAATGTCCACTATCTTCTCATCTATGGATATGTACCGGAGCTCCACAACTCCTCTCTGCACCATGTCTCGAATGTAATGGTATTTTATCTCTATATGCTTTGACTTGTCATGAAAGACAGGATTCTTTGAAAGCTTCACACAACTTTGATTGTTGCAATGTATTAAAGTTGGCTCCAACTCTAGATCAAATAACCTTGCAAGCAACTTCTGAAGCCACACTGCTTCATGGCTTGCAACACTGGTTGCAATATACTTTGCTATACTGAGTGCCACTGGCGTCTGCTTCTTTGCTCAACCATGAGATCATACCTGATCCCAAACTGAAGGAACATCCTAATGTGCTTTTCTCGTTGGGCGCACTCTCTGCCCAGTCAGAGTCTGTATAACCTTGTAGCTTCACTTCTCCATCCAAGACATATCTAAGGTCGTATCCAACCATACCATGCAGGTATCTCAACACATGCTTCGCTACTATATAATGTACATGTCTAGGCTCATCCATGTACTGACTCAAAGTGTTCACTTCAAAACATATGTCCAGCCTGGTGTTAACTAGGTACATCAAGGATTCAATCAATTGTTTGTACATCATGGGATCCACCAAATCTGAAGATGAATCACTCAAGAGCTTCAGATTCGTCACCATCAGTGTGGCCATGGACTTGCAGTCCATCATCCTGTATCTCTGCAGGATCTCAACTGTATATTTTCCTTGGCTAAGGAAAATCTCATCTTTGTCACATGTTAATGTTTAAGCCATTATTATAGTTGTTTTCATTTCATTAGATAACAATAGCATAATCCAAGATCACTGAGAAATACACAATCACAAGAGACACAACATTTATCCTGGGAAACCCTCTAGGGGAAGAAAACCCAACAA
>ML793811.1:59454-76084 GCA_009831015.1 Picea engelmannii
CCTTCCTTCAAGAGAAACACCATAAATGCCAAAAATCACTTCCTTCAACAAGTGCGCATCACTTAATCCAGCCAAATACCCAAGAGAGGGCGCAAATTTCAGTCCTCCTTATGGAGTGAATGAGTTATGATGATAAAATGAGAATCAAAATCCTCAATATATACTGTATCAATGACCTAATCTACTTTTTAGGTCATAAAAAGGTTGACAAGGCCATAATATCAAAATTATACTGTTTTTACATTAAATGCTAGACTAAAACTGTAATCAAGTGAAAGGTAAGACGTCACCCCTTTTTAGGGTGACATTAGCCCCTATCAGGGCAAATGTAGCCTCCTGAAGCAAGACGTTAGCCCTCATTGGGCTCCTCCAAGCTGCCACACGTGCCAATTGCCCTGTTCATCTGCCAACATGCTCATGATGATGTCATAAGCCTCCTGGTGACGTCCTAGGCCATCGAGAGCCAACGTCCCTCTGAAAGTGGGTCAATCCCCCTAGACCAAGCAGTGTCGGGGTGCCTCTGGTGGAACGTTCTCTTCTTCTTTGGTGCAAGGTCTTTGATCATCCTCTGCCCTGTCTTTGCCCCCTGATGGGGTCTCAGCATCCATCTGGTGGTCTCTTCAGCCCCATGGAGGTCCGAACTGATCATCTCCCCATGTGTACCGGTCCAAATGGTACCTGTCTGTCGGGCATGGTCCTGCACATCAAAAGCTACGCCCTCCATGGGCTCATCAGTCATAGGGATTAGCAATGTCAATCACATCTCATCATTAATATTATTAAACATATGCATAAAATCCCTAAGCTATACAAATCTGGAGGAAAAGACAAAACGTTCTATTGGGCTAGTGTCCATTGGAAAAGGTGAGTTCCCAGAAGAAAACCTCATCAAAACCATGTGAGTGGGTGATGTGGTTAAGGGAAGTCCAAGCATGTGGGTGCAGTGAGGGCTAAGGATGCAATGTGTTAGCTGTGGGTGCCTTTGTAGAAGGCGAGCTGTTTCTGTCATAGATGCACTCTTTCCAAGCCCATTCTTGCCTTTATTCTTTTATTGCTTTTCTTTTTCTTTTTGTTCAAGAGCTAATCAGGGGACACTGCCCTAGTGTGGTGACCAGTGGTGGCAGCGTTACCCACAAGTACTTTCACAGAAATGAAAAGGCTGGATCGTGATGAGACCCCCTTTCCCTTGGCCATGTAGCCAAGAGTCACTGCCCTGGCTGGTAACCAACTGGTGGCAATGTCATACTGCTAGGTACCCATGGACTTAATAGGCTGGCTCGTGATGAGACCCCCTATCCTCTGACTAGGTCTTGTTTTATTATTTTCTTCCGGGTCCCTCTAGTTTCTTGCTGAGAAGCCTTTTATTGCTTTCTCAGGGATCGCTGGGCGAAGCATCTCGAGGTTTTATTCTTAGGCTTTTAGCTTTTACCAACTTACTTTTACCTTTTGGGCCTTTAGCCCCTTTTTCCCATGAGATAAGGTGCAATTCTGAAAATAGGTCAACCCAATGCCCGGACAAGGGGAGTGGGACAAATGAGCTGGAAATAAGATGAAATAGTGGTGCTATGATGGGAGCGGATGATGGCCTTTTAGAAGTTCCCCCAAGTGGCAAACCAAAACCTATGGACAAAGGCTTGCTAGGACACCCTGTCAATCCCCCCAAACATGGTCAAGTGGGCAAATGTAAGATCCAAGCAGTTGTTAGAAATAAAAGGAATTAGATGCATATATTTAAAGGTTTTAATGATCAAAGGTGACACATACCATGATACCTGGACCAATTACCTCATGGAGCAAGAATTCATTCTGATACAGGACCAAGCCGATGGTGATCGATGCCACTGCTGCTGACAAGATAAGGATGATGGAAGAAGAAAAGGTGGGCCCTCCAGGGCCATGCTTAGGTCAATCTTGTTCTCGGTACTCCATGTCTAGGACGTGTGGGCCTCGAGACATGATCTCCTAGTTATCTCTAAAAGGTGGGGATAACATCTGGCTCCAACTCGGGGACATGTGCTCACCGTAGAGCGCATGAGAACCTCAACATCTCTGGCATAACCTACAGACTTGCTCAATCTCGAAAGAAGCATTAGTAAAAAAATTGGGGTGGTAATGCCACCCCAACATACATACATTCATATATATATATATATAGACTGAAAGAAAACAATCAATAGTGTAAAGCAAACTACTTACCTGTTGGTTGGATGTTGGGTGTAGTCAAACAACTAGTGAAGCCAATCCAGCAATGTCCCACAATACCTGCCTTTGTGCTTCATCATAAACCAGAACAGTGACACATCAAGCACAAAAATGACATGGGTTAGAGCATATATCATATCATCGGAAATCATAAAGTCTAACTCATGGAGGCGGGTGGGAGGGATAAAATCTTGCCAAGTCCATCTTTGAGGAAAGCATTCAATCCACCTCCGGAAAGGGTCATGAAAAGCCCAAGGTTCATAACACTAACTTAAAAGGTCTGCACACTGGCTACCTAGGATGTTCTCACACTTGGAAGCCTGGGAAGGGATTGACAAGGATGTATCAGACGATTGGAAAATTCTCAAGGGAAAGTTGAAAAACTGATATGATAAACTTAAGCTTGTAATATTCAACCAATCCTTGGACTCTAGGGTTTGCCCCAGAGGAAACTCAAAATCAAAAACATACTTCCCAACCACACCTCTAGTAACATAACATGGTGAAGTAATCGGAGGTGGCTGGGGAAATTCGTCACAAGGATCCTCCTTTAAGCCAAGAAGGTCCTTACTTCTATCAAGACCTGAGCATGACGGTGGTTGATAATTATCTTCATGGAGAGAATCCAAGTGCTTAGAGGGGTACTCATCAAAACCCTCAAGGTAAGACTGAAAATCATCATGAAAACAAGGTACTAGGTCATCCTTGGGTGTTTGAAGAATACAGGTAAAAATCTCATTTCCTTGTTGCCACTGATCAAGAGTAATCTGCTGTGACAATTCTAAAGGCAACACTTGGAAATGACTCTCAATGTCATAGATGGGATCCATGTCATAACCAACAATATCCCACCTACGTTTCCCAACACGTATGAACTCATCAATGCTATCAACTATGTCACTATTTGTGTCATAACATGCAAGTTTTGAAATATTCAAGGACACATTTATTTCCTCCTCTTTTCCCGAATCATAAAGTAGAAAATCATCAAAATTTTGGGGAGGAGGATAATTTACTGTTTCTTCTTATGCAGGAGCTTTGAGGACTTTGGTGTTTTCAGCATGCGTTATTTTTTCATCCTCATGGATTGCTTCTTTGTCTTTGATTGTACAGCAAGGAATATTCATTTTGTTCAAGGTTTCCATTTCTCCTTCATTTTCTGAATCATGGAACAAGGTGTCATTGGAATCCTGAAAAGGAAAGCAACTAACTTCATCGTCCTTTTGTCGTGCAGGATAAACATGCTCTTGGATTGCTTCATCAGAGGGAGGGGCATAGGTTGATACTTCATCATTTTGCTTGGGTTCCATCTCCTCAGCCATGTCTTCAACAATCCCTTGTTGAATGATGGTTTGTTCCCTTTTTTTCTAAAAATTGTCAACGAAGTTTTCATGGGAAAACAATCTTTCCATACTAAGAGTACCTGAGGTGAAGAGGTCTTTTATCTCGGATAAGGAGATGTTTCGTTCAATTCTTGTAGCCATGTCGTAAGCTTCATCGAGCGTCCTTGGGCCCCTTTTACTGAGGGGCAAGCCTAGGTGTGCCAGGATCGCATGGGTATAGAGATGGACAATATATTTGTCTTCAGGACGATGGCTTCTAGGAATCTGACATAGAGTGCCCTCAAACCTACTCTGGAAGTCAAATAGGGTTTCATTCTCAGCTTGTTTTATATGCTCGAATCTTTTTAGCAGTACTGAGATGTCTCTCAATCTTATGCCCCATTCTTTGAGAAAGACTTCTTCTAGCTGGTTCATGGAGGTGATGCTAGCATCGGGAAGATCATCATATCATTTTTTAGCATTTCCGTGAAGAGTGGTGGGAAAAATTTTCATCACTACATCTTCGGCATCATCATCGACAGGATGGAGTCCAAAATAAGAATAAAAATTATTTATGTGAAAGTCAACTCTTTCCCCATCGCTACCAGTGAATTTAGGCAGCCCTTCTGGCTCTACTGACTCTTCCTGATGATCTGAAGAGTGATCAACTAAACTTAGAGGGATCTGTATGGTCATCTTCAGAGCCTTTTGCTATTTACAATCAATCTCCATATGAGATACTCTGTATCTCGTAAAAGTACCCTTCTTGCCAGAAGGTTTTGACTTCGTCCTCTTCTCCTTCATTACATCAATGTGTACGGTAATGTACACAACTCTATGTCTGGATAGTCTGCTCCATGTCTCAGCTAGAGACCATCTAATATGTTTCCTCTTGCAATCGTCATTATAGCTCCCTCACCTGTGACTTGCCCGCAACAAGAGCAACAATAAGGGAAAATAACAGACAAGAATAATATTCTTATAATAAGAACAGTAATAAAAACAAGAACAAGAACAAGAACAATCGTCACAATAGCTCCTTCTAAGAGCTATCACCTGTGACCTGCCTGAGACAAGAGCCAAAAAAAAATATAAAAACAAGAAATAAGAACAACACTCTTCCAGTGTTTTGACCAATTCTTCCTCCATATTAACCTGCCCGGAACAAGAAATAAGAACAACATCTCCATGGTAACCTCCATAGAATTTACAAGATAACCTGCTTGGGACAACCAAGAACATCTCCTAGAAGAGATCAATTTCATTTTGTAAATAAGTGCATCATTAGTACATGATGATCATCGTAATAACAATATTCAAGTGTCACTAAACATTTGATAGCAATAGTAGTAATAGAATTCTAAAGACTGCTATTCTAGTTATAACACTTACTTAGGTTGTAACGATATAAAATATCAACCCTAATAAGCAAACCTGGAGTCTAGCTGCTGTTGTCCCGTTTGAGTTGTTCTATATTGTAGGAGACATCCTCACTGCTGCCTCCAACTCTTGGGCTTTTTCTGAGTGCACTAGATCTAAGATCCCTTTGGATCTACTGTCACTGCCTGGATAAATGTCCTTTTGCCAAGTGTACGTCTCCTGCAAACACTCTCATCTTATATACAAGTACACCATCCAACTTTGTCTTCTAATGATTAATCTGAGACATTACATCAATAAGAAAAAGTTAGAAATATGAATTAGAAGGTTCAATGTCCAGGAAAATGTCAACAAGCCTAAAACCCTAAAAATTCAATTTTGACGAAAAGTCAATCCGAGAAGTGCAATAGGTGCGTTAGAGTAGGGCGAGTTGATTAGTGATGGAGTTTGTCCTAATCGATTTTATAATAAGTGCTCAACGAGCTTGACAAAAAAAATTGTGCAGTGGCAAATCTCAGTAATGTGGCAAATCTCACGATCTTCCTTCCAATGATTAGACTGTTCTGAAGGAAACCTGCGCTGATTCCATGTTAGATTTTTCATTAGACGAGTGGACCCAATGGAGTACATGGCTTAGGTGGATTGATGGAGCCTTTGGAGTTTTGTAGGAGGAGCGTTGGATACACCTCGTGGAGCACCCTTGAATTTGGAGCCTTGCTTGTGCACGACATCACATTGGAGCTTGAAATATGTACCCTTGGATTGTAGCGTTCCACATGTGTCATCCTACATGTGTTATTGTAGTCTGCTTGTAAGGGAATTGACCCACATATGGTATTGTTGGCTCCCTTGTGTCTCATATATATAGAGGAAAGAGAGAGTTCTTTACTCACTGCTGCAGACCGCCCTTCTCTCCTAAGGGCTGCGCGACCTCTTGGTCTCTCCCAGAACTCTCCCTTCTGATTTCCCGAGTTGCGAACTCCCGACAAGACCAGATCTACGGTTCAACTCCCTCCTCTGATCAACGACTGTGATCAAATCGCGATTCGCGAGTTCTTATAACTCTGCCTTTGACTTCTCTGAGTCACGAGTCAGCGAAACACTGATCTCTCTCCACATGTCCCTTCGTGGATCAACGACCCATGTTCTTCCTTCGGGATAATTGACCCTTAATCATTTCAGCCTTCGACGCTTCGGACCTTTCCGAAACTTCTTTTCCACAAAAACCTTGGAGTGCAATCCTCCGAAGTCCACGATCTGGTGACACCTGTCCTCTTCTAGATCGAGGACTATCGTTCGCTTCGGCTGTTCGGGCTTCAGCGATTTCAAACCCTTCTCCTTTGCGTTATTCCAGAGTGACTTCACCTGTAGTTCACGATCTTTCACCATGCGTCCTTTCTGGATCTAACAGTCCAACTTCTCTTCGGCTCTTCAGGTTTCGGCGATCTCAGTTCTCGACTGAACCCTTACTACAACTTACCCGGAGCTCGCGATCTATTGACAAGTGTCCCTCTGCAAATTGACGGCTCTCGACTCTTCGACTCTTCAGGCTTCGGGGGGTGTTTCAACCTTCTCTGTGCACTCACTCCTCCCGGAGCGTCTTCACCTGAACTTGAAGGATTTCCGCCACGCGTCCTCTCAAATGATGGACGATCCCAAATGACTTTGGGACTTCGAGACTTTTGCGAGTCCGCTCTCTTGCGTATACACCATGCTAACGCTTGTGCACCTTCTCGTGATCAAACGACAACTGATCCTTTGCGCTCAGATCCAAGGTTTTCGGCCTTTGAACTTTTTCGTCTCCGCGTTTGAAAACACTATCTCTTTTGACCTTTGGGACTTGGAATAAGTCCGTCACCCACACACTCCTTGTGTTATTCCTTCTGAGCTTGATCTCCTTGAAGATTTCGATCTCCCACGTACTCCTTGCGTTTCTGGGATTTCGTCAAACTCAGATCCGAAGGATTTCTTGAAAAAAAATTCTTCTCACCTTCCTGGCGTTCTCCTTGCTCGATGCACACCTTATAGAGCTCTTCCTTACAGAGTGTTCAGTAACTCTGTCTCTCTGTGCCTTCTTTGCACAGATTCTTCCTCTAAGGTATTCAGTAACCTTGAGGTTCCTCCTTGAGTTCTTATCACTCTGGTGTGCCCTCCTGGCACGTTCTTTCCTGACTCCGCAGAGTTCAGATGCGCATTCCTTGCGCTGGCTACAGAACTTCCAATGTTATGTTGTGCACTCCTTGCATAGCCTAAAGAACACAGAATGATACTTCAAATTCAAACAAAGATAAAGAAATTTATCTTCCGACTGTAGATGAAACCTATCATACATCTATAGCACATTAACACACAGATAACATTCACCGAATACAAATAATTCATAAACACGTCGTGTGCAGGAAAAACTTCTTTTCTTCGTATTAAGATGAATGTCTGTTTACAAATGTGTACATAGACTGGACTACGACAGAGTCTCGGTTCTCTCTCCTATTCTAACTGTATCCTGAGTTCTGCTTCTTCTAAGACCTCTCTACCTCGAGATCCCTCTCTCAAGTCTCCTAATTACAAAGCGAGGGCTCCACGAGCTTATCCTCACCATCGCCTTAGTGCCATCGCTATCTCAGTTACGACACCATACTTCTACGGCTACATTCCATAAATGTTCATCCAGACCTGACTACGATTTGGAATTGGTACAGACAACCATTTAAGGCAACCCTATCCACTACCTGTACAAAGGCATGGCCTGGCATTTATCAACCTTACAACACGCAAAAATCTGTATAGGATTATATTCAAAATTTAAATATGGGAGGGTCGGTGCCTCTCCCTTTCTCCATTGCGCGTCTGCGTATTGGCGTGCTGGCGCATTTGCTGAGGTGGAGCGATGGTCCTGCATCGTACTCCACTGCTAGGAAAAACATGAGCTCCTCTTCTCTAGTGTTGAAATCCTCCTGGATCCCAAACTATTTTCTGGAGCTGTCCTCTTGCTCCTCTCCAACTATGCCACTGCTACTGCTGCTGCGTCCTCTTCTTCTTCTTTCCTGCTACTATGGCAGGTTCTCCTCTGTTCAACTCCCCTTTGCTGACTGCTTCTGCTGAACTCAACATCAGCTTACTGATCTCCTCTATCACCCTGTCCAGCTACTCCAATGGCTGGCTCTTCTTATGCAGTCTTCTCGGCTGCATCTCTACCTTATCAGTGGGTAGATCATCTTGATCCCCCATGCTGTCTTTACTTACCCTTGTGACACTAGTTTGCCACTCAGCTGCAAACTCCAATTCCGCAATCCCATCATTGAGCTGTTGTTCAGCTCCTCCTTCTGACAGCTTTGCTTCTGCCAGTTCTCCTGCTGGCATATCTCCAACTTCCTTTAATTGCTCGCCTGGATGGTATGCTCCTCCATCTGTCTCCAACTTCCTTTAATTGCTCGCCTGGATGGTATGCTCCTCCATCTGTCTCCAACTTAGCTTGTTGGATATGCCTACTTCTCTCCAAGATTTCTAGTTCCTCATGCAATTGAGCAAAGTCTATGTTGTCTGCTTCTTCTTCTGCTACAAGCTCGAGTGCTGCAGTCATCTCTTGTTCAGTGTCCTGGCTGAAAATTTTGAACAATTTTGCCGAATGCTCTTCTCTTGAAATTTGCATGACTATCTTCTAGCAGGCATCTGCCGGTTCTGGATTGTCCAACCAATCCTCCAACATCCTCAATTCTATCTCCCATTGAGTGAGCATTTCAACTGTGTGCTCCTCTTCTTCTTCTCCTTGGGCAGATTCTGATACCTGCTCCTTCATCATGACAGTCACCATTGGCTATCCTTCCCCTGCTGTTGCACTTTCATCATGTGCACTGGCCTTCACTTGGTTGTTTGGTAGGAATTCTTTGATCCCTCCAATGATCAAAACACTCTTCTGATCCTCCTCTTGGATGGTGAGAGTTTTTAACTTCTTATCATCTTCATTCACATGGTCTGCAAACCCACATGAATCTTCACCTATCAACACTCCTTGCTGATATGAACTCTCAACAGAGTCCGTGAGATTCTTAGACAGTCTCATCTCTTTTCCCCTGCCCACCTGGCAATTTGGGACTTCTCTTCTGCCCACCTGGCAGTCTATGAGATCAACCGATCCCATCTCATTGCCCTCCTGGCAATTTGAACTTTCTGCACTGCTCCTCTGGCAGTGTGCGAGGCCTTCCACTGATCTCTTTCCATTGCCCACTTGGCAAGTTGAAAGTCCACTTCTGCCCACCCGACTGTTTCTGAGATCCTCTGCTAATCTCATATTGTTGTCCACTTGGCAATATGAATTTCCACTGCTCTCCTCCTGACAGTCTATGAGATCCTCCAATGATCTCATTTCATTGCCCACCTGGCAATATGAAAATCCATCTCTACTCTCCTGGCAGTTTATGAAATCTTTATCTGATCTCATTTCCTCCTCATCACTGAGGTTCCTTCTAGCTTCTGGCTCACAGATGTGAACCACTTCCTCTTCATCTCTGAGGCTTTCGACATACCTCATCCACCTCTTTAACAACTGTTGCTATCCTTTGGCCAAAAATCTCTTGACTGGCCACCTCACTTTCTTCTTCATTGGCCACTCATATACCCAATGCGCTTTAGCATTTTGCGGCATTTTTAATGTTAGTTGCTCCATCCTCGCTCTTATTTCAACGAGCTCCAAATCCATCTCCGGATTGCATTTTTTCTTGTGGCCTTCTCTTCGACCACGCTCATGGCCTTCAATAGCCATTTCTACCTTCTACTTGCCCTCCTGGCAAGCCTATGGATTACTCTACATCCGAGAGCATCTCCATCTTCTCTTACAACTCACCTGGCTGTTTAAATTTTTGCTGCTGTGCTCGTGCAACAACCTCCTCACAGAGCATCAATACTCTGCCTTCCTTTCACCCGTTATCTACATGCAAATTTCTGTTTGTAATACCACCTGATGTTATCAGGTGGTCTCCTTTCACCGTCTCTCCTTTGTCTGCTGTCTGCAAACAAATTTCAGCCTTTTGATACCACTTGATGTCATCAGATTACCTCCATTGCCTACATAAATCAATTTTGTGCTCTGATACCACTTGATGCAGACCCCCCGTCTCTCCTAAGGGTTGCACGACCTCCCGGTCTAGGATCGATCAAGAAACTGAGTCTGATTGACTCTTTGGCCCCTCAAGAACCTCAAATTCACTTTACAGACCCTCTTTCCCTTAAAGCATAGGTTATATGGAGCCTGCGGCTTTCTCCTTAATGCCTTTGAGCTTCAACGTATTTAGGCCCTAGCTCTCCTGGTTAAGCCCCTCCCTTTATGTGACGAAGGTTGTGACCGGTTGCCTAATCGAAAGGCGCGTCGCGACCTTGCGTATCGGGCCTTTGCATGTGAGTCACCCCGACTCACCCGACTTTCGAAATCCCGACGGGGACCTAGCGTGTGCTAGCTCCTCCCTTATCTTCCATCCATATGACCCCTCGCTATGACCTGGGGCCAACCCTTCTGAGCGCTTCGCGATATCGCGATTCGCGAAGTCCGCTTACTCGTCTTTGCGAAACCCGAACTTGTTCCGTTCACCAGATCAGCGGTCCACAATCCTCGCGATCCGACGACTCAGATCAAATCGCGAACTCGGATTTCGTGAGTTCCCAGAACTCTCCCTTCTGATTTCCCAAGTTGCGAACTCCCGACAAGACTAGATCTACGGTTCAGCTCCCTCCTTCGATCAACGACTGTGATCAAATCGCGATTTCGCAATTCCCAAGTTCTTATAACTCTGCCTTTGACTTCTCTGAGTCACGAGTCAGTGAAACGCTGATCTCTCAGCATTTGTCCCTTTGCAGATCAATGACCCACATTCTTCCTTCGGGATCAATGACCGTTAATCATTTCGGCCTTCTACGCTTCGAAACTTCCGAAACTTCTTTTCCACAAAAACCCCGGAGTGCAATCCTCCGAAGTCCATGATCTGGTGACACCTGTCCTCTTCCAGATCGACGACTATCGTTCGCTTCGGCTGTTCGGGCTTCGGTGATTTCAAACCCTTCTCCTTTGCGTTATTCCGTAGTGACTTTACCCAGAGTTCACGATCTTTCGCCACGCGTCCTTTCTGGATCTAACGGTCCAACTTCTCTTCGGCTCTTCGGGCTTCATCGATCTAAGTTCTCGACTGAACCCTTACTATAACTTACCCGGAGCTCGCGATCTATTGACAAGTGTCCCTCCGCAGATCGACGACTCTCGGCTCTTCGGCTCTTCGGGCTTCGAGTGTTTCAACCTTCTCTGTGCACTCACTCCTCCCGGAGCATCTTCACCCGAACTTGAAGGATTTCCGCCACGCGTCCTCTCAAATGATGGACGATCCCAAATGACTTCGGACTTTTGCGAGTCTGCTCTTCTGCGTATACACCATGCTAACGCTTGTGCACCTTCTTGTGATCGGAGGACGATTGATCCTTTGTGCTCATGTAATGTCCCTTTCCAAATAGGAGCTCCATAAGAGGAGGCTTAATGGTCTAAACCGCCCCGTTAGACTATAGCCAGGGCCAAAGAGGGGTAAACAGGGTTACTAGAGGTCACTCCAGTCACAGGTGTTATATTCGGAAAGTGACATTGAGCTAAAAAGGGTTAAAAGCGCTTTTAAGTCATTATGAGCTAAAAATAGAAGTCAACAGTGAATTAGGGTTTCAACAGTGATTTAGGGTTTTGGAAGTCAACACTGAATTAGGGTTTCAGCATGATTTAGGGTTTTGGAAATCAACAACGAATTAGGGTTTCAACATGATTTAGGGTTTTGGAAAGCTGTAAAAGGAGGGTCAGCGACCTAATTCATCATTATGCAGATTATGACTTGTCATTGAGGAGAAGAGGCGCATCTCAGGAGAGATAGTTCGGTGTATTCCAGGAGGAAGACACTAGTTGGCTGATTTCGGTGTTGAAAGACACACCCTAGTCACCGGGAAGATCATCCAGGTCTTCCATCATTCTTCATTGATTCCGCAGTGCTCCCATATTCCAGGTATTATCTTTAGTAGCTTATTTGTATTCCAGCTAAGATCCTTTTGTCTTTTGATCTAGCCGAGTGTTGTTATTTTATTCAGCTGCAGTTGCTTATTTATATTTCAGCTAAGATCCTTTGTATGTTGATCTAGTCGAGTATTGTCAGTTACTTAGCCGCATTCGACCATTTTGTAATCCACAGAGATATCATAATACAAACTTTGCAGTCCTTTGTCGCGTTTATTATTTATATGATCATTTATATGCTGTAAACCTTTGATCCTACACACACATTAGCAGCGTTTCCTAGACTAGTCAAGTCAAGAACATTACAGCTCATATCTAATGCTTGAGATCTATTTTCTCCTCTGCACTTCCTTATGTCACTGGACATTGATCTAACTGTTCAGGTCCCTCCATACAACCAATCTGACGGTTGCTGTCGCTCCTCCTCCTGAGCTTTTGATTTCTTCCAACTTGGAAGATTTCGTCAGTCTTCAAAGATTTTTGGCCTTTGAACTTTCTCCCAGGAACCTGTCCTCTGGGTTTCGCCTACACGTTTGAAAACTCTATCTCTTCTGAGCTTTAGGACTTGGAATAAGTCCGTCACCCAAGCACTCCTTGCGTTATTCCTTTTGAGCTTTATCTCCTCGAAGATTTTGATGTCCCACGCACTCCTTGCGTTTCTGGTATTTCTTAAAACTCAGATCCGAAGGATTTCTTGAAAAGAAATTCTTCTCGCCCTCCTGGCGTTCTCCTTGCTCGATGCACACTTGTAGAGCTCTTCCTTACAGAGTGTTCAATAACTTTGTCTCTCTGTGCCTTCTCTGCACAGATTCCTCCTTCAAGGTATTCAGTAACCTTGAGGTTCCTCCTTGAGTTCTTATCACTCTGGTGCGCCCTCCTGGCACGTTCTTTCCTGACTCCGCAGAGTTCAGATGCGCATTCCTCATGCTGGCAACAAAACTTCAAATGTTCTGTTGTGCACTCCTTGCACAGCGTAAAGAACACAGAATGATACTTCAAATTCAAACAAAGATAAAGAGATTTATCTTCCGACTGTAGATGAAACCTATCATACAACTACAACACATTAATACACAGATAACATTCACAGAATATAGATAATTCATAAACACGTTGTTGGATTATTGAGAGGGGGGGTGAATCAGTAATAGCGTAATTATAATCCTTTTTCTTCAAATAATCAAAGTGTTATATCAATGTAGAATTATTATCCAATAATGAGCAACAAGAAATGAACCATCACACACATACACAGTACACCAGTATTTTATGTGGAAACCCAAATCAAGAGAAAACCACAGAATGATTTTTCTTATATGTCTTGAAGAATTACATTAATTGGAAGCACCAACTTCCTTTGTTTTCCAGCTGCAACTGAAAGGAAGCTCCAACTCCCTAGTTTCTTAGGCTACAACCTGAGGGAAGCTCCAACTCCGCAATTCTCTGGCTACAACTAGAAGGAGGCTACAACCCCTTTTGTTCTCCGGCTACAACCGAAAGGTGGCTACAACCACCTGTCCTTGCCCCGTCCAACTGCCCTGAAGTAGAAGAAGAATGATGGAACCACTGTCACACTATCACTGTGAGATATACCACTGTAAACCTATATCAATAAACCTGAACCATGCATCAACCTGTAATCAACATATACCATAAACAAGTGCATCAACCATGCACCAACTAACCTGTACCATAAACAAGTGCATCAACCATGTACCAAGTATGTACCAATAATGTGTCAACTACTCATCAATATGTACCAACAACATCAACTATACACCTCATGTATGTGCCAACTCATCAACTACTTGTCTCAACCATGTACCCAACTTGTACCTCAACCAAAATCCCTCATCAATTTCATCATCCAAATATGATTTATAGCTCTGTAATAGACCTGGTGTATATGATCACATACCTGCAAACCTTCTTTAACTTTAAACAACAAGAGACTAGCATTTACATCAAACTTTTCTTTAGTCTCACATGACTAGTTTTGGATTAGTCAACAACCCTAACTTGAAATAATTATAAATTTGTACCTATAATGAATAAAGATCTGAAACTGATACACAATGTTCTTCAGTGTGTTTTATGCAATTCCTCCAGGTGTCACTACTTGGAACCTCTCAAAAAAGTAGTTATAGCAAAAATGGCATACCTTGCTGAATTCTAGCTTATTCTAGAGAGCGACCTTGTAGAGCGTGCCCCGCACGAAATATTTATTGAATCGATCTGAAACTGTTACACAACATACTATAGACTGTACTCTAACCAACACATTTGGTCTTACTGAATTTGGATCTGTTATGAAGAAGTTATAACGTTTTTACCCGAAACACCTGTTTTTGACTAGTTTTAGGACTAGCCACAAACCCTATTTTCCACGGAGTGTAACTCCAAAAATACAACGACCCACAAGCTGAATTTTTTACCACAGATACTTGGATATGTTTCCTCGATGGCATAACAATTTCACGGTCTGAATCATTCTAGAGAAAAAGTTTTGGCGAAAATGGTGAGATGACTTGTAAATAACATACCTTGGAAAACATCACAAAATAATTTATCCTTCCTTGAATTACGGCCTTCTTTTCTTCACCTTCCCTCAGAAATTCGGCTTAGATATCCTTTGGTTACCTCAGACACCTATAGGTATTCAATATGCTCAAATGTGTCTAAAATGAGAGAGCCTTGCCTCTTATTTATACTCTCCAAGTAGTTTACTTAAAAACATCTTCTAGGTCACTTTGCCTACTTTCCTTATTTTAGGGTTAACCGACTTCTAATTTTTCCATTAAATTTATTATTTAAATAATTTATTTTGTATTCACTTTGAATTATAGTACACTCATCAATTCACTTTATTATTTACCTTCTAAAATCTCTTAAACCACTTTGACTACTTTGACCTTTTTGGGCTTCTAGATGACATAAGAGGGTCCTCCAACTTCGTAAGGCCATAACTCTCAATCCGTGAGGAGTTATGTGACATTCCACATACCACCAGAAATGGAATGACTTGTACCATCCATATAGAATAGTATTACCTACAAATATATCAAAACACATACCATTATCCATCAAACAAACTTGGGTTCATTACCCAAACCTGGGTTCTCCAACTTCTCATGGCCATAACTCTCTAACTGTGAGGAGTTATGTGACGTTCCACATACCACCAGAAATGGCATGACAAACACTATCCATCTAGGATAGTTTCAATGACAAATTCACTGACCTTCATCTCATTATTCCACAAATAAGCATGGGTTCTCTAACCATACTTCTAGGATAACTCAATCCGCAAAGCGTCTTCCCGTGGGGGCTTTCACCATAAGGGGACCACTTTGGAGTTCATCCATTTCTACTTATTATCAATCATGACAAGACAATAATGAGTCATCTTTAGATCAAACAATCTTGGGTCCATTACCCAACCTTTGTGCTACGGGGCTTTCTTCAAGGGTTGACATCAATGACAACCAACCTTAATCAACACATGTCGTGTGCAGGAAAAACTGCTTTTCTTCGTATTAAGATGAATGTATGTTTACCAATGTGTACATAGACTGGACAACGACAGAGTCTTAGTTCTTTCTCCTATTCTAACTCTATCCTGAGTTCTGCTTCTTCTAAGACCTCTCTACATCGAGATCCCTCTCTCAAGTCTCCGAATTACAAAGCAAGGGCTCCACCAGCGTATCCTCACCACCTCCTTAGTGCTATCGCTATCTCAGTTACGACACCATACTTCTACGGATACATTCCATAAATGTTCATCCAGACATGATTACGATCTAGACCTGCTACAGGCAACCATTTAAGGCAACCCTATCCACTACCTGTACAAAGGGATGGCCTGGCATTTATTAGCGTTACAACACGCAAAAATCCATATAGGATTATATTCAAAATTTAAAAATGGGAGGGTCAGTGCCTCTCCCTTTCTCCATTGCGTGTCTGTGTATTGGCGCATTTGCTGAGGTGGAGTGATGCTCCTGCATCACTCACTCATCATTTTTGTTCATTCTTGTGTAGAGATGTGATCAAAAGGAGTGCGCTGGTTATTCTCTCTTTCTTGGATCTTCTTATGTACTGGATCTCTCTCTCTCTCTTGGAGTTGCTAGGGTTTCTTGTTCTTGTTGATGCATCTTGAACTCTAGAGTTAGGGTTTGTTAGAATATAATGGATGTGCTCGTTTTACGATTGACAATATCTCTATTGTCACCCAACCATAGGTCGAAGCCACCCTCCGAGCACCTTAACCTTGATAGAGAATCACCCCGGAAGCAAACCCTAGGCTAGATAGCCAAACAAAGGGTAGCGCACCTTTCCCTAAGGATAGCGCACCAACAAGAGCTGATCAGATAGTCCAGACTCCAAACCCTAGTCAAGAGATAGTTGAAGCCAAAACATAATTGCTAGCTGTAGCAGCTGCACCGACAACTCTTCTCCAAACCTGCGCACAAGACTGGGCACTGCAGTGCACACAAGTGCTGCTCTGCAATTCTGAGACTGCCTGTAAGAATGAAGATTGGCCTCCTGTATTTATAGCAATGCTGTAAATGTCGTGTCGGGGTAAGTGTCGGCGAGGGTGGGGTAGAGATCATGTCGGCGACATCGGCGGAAAATGTCGGAATATGTCGGAATATGTCGGCAAGACCTCAAAAAAATACAAAAACAATCATTTTTT
>ML793811.1:78579-106891 GCA_009831015.1 Picea engelmannii
ACACGGAAATTTCAGCATGGTAGAAGAGATTTTGTGGCTGATATCACTCTAGGTGTAAGAGGGAGGTTGTGTTTCAGCAAAATATTACTTAGGACAGGTACTCAACCTTGTTTAAGGTTTTTGGGTGTGATACTTGGACCTTATAAAGGGGTTTGTCTACTTCATGTACGGTTGATTTTGTGCATTTGAGGACTTTTTAAAGATGTGTAAGGTAACTCTTGGTCTTAGAGAGTGTGATAGGACAGAGCTTCCAAGTTTGTTCGTTGGAAGCTTAGATGTCAGTTGCTTATGGAGGAAGCTGATCTTTTCACTTGTGAAAGAGATTCCAAAATCTACCGGTCCAACATAGTTGGCCACTCATCTGAAGAAGCAAGCCAAGGTGAAGAGAATCATTCTGTATTGTAGGTAGGATCATTTCATCTCACACATTTCAGATAAGACAATAGGTAAGAAGATGTTTGAAGCTTTGCTTGAGTTATTCCAAAATTCTTGTGCTTTTCAATAAATGCTTTTGTGAAACAAACTTTTAACCATTTGCATGAGCAAGATAGATACCAAGGTGAGCTACTTGACTAGGATCACTGAGTTGAAAGATCAGTTGGCTGCCATTGGAACAATGGTGGAGGATCAGGTTTTGGTGTCTATTTCCTTAAAAGGACTTGCACCTTCTTGGGTGCCTTTTGTTCAAAGTGTTTATGCTCAAGATAACTTGCCAAAGTTTCCAAATCTTTGAATTGATCTTGTGTTGGAAGAAATTAGATTGCAATGTTATTCATAACAACAAGGGGAAGTAGATGCTATTGGTCTCAATAGGAAGATGAAGAAGGGTAGTAGGATAGGCTACAAGAAGAAGGAAGGTACACATACATAAAAGGACTTGTGTAAGGTGATGTGTTTTCAATGTCACGATATGGGACATTATGCCAATCAGTGTCCATTAAAGAAGAAGGGAAAGGTTATGAAACGGGTTGCAATTGTCACTATAACAGGTGTAGAGGAGGATCCCTCTTAGTTTGAGACTGCCTTTTCCATGGCTTCTTGCTTGTCTTCTAACTTTGTGTTTAGTGTTGGATGCTATATGGATAGTGGAGCTTCGAGACATATGACATATGACATATGATAGGTCTTTATTCAGTAGGATTCATGTGCAAGAGGGAAGCATGAGCATGGAGCTTAGTGATGATGCCTCTTATTGTGTGAGAGGTGTTGGCTTCCTTTCTTTTTCAAATATCTTTAGGGGATATTCTTGAGTGGGATAATATTTTGTTTGTTCTTAGGTTGAAGAAGACTATTCTTTCAATGTCTTGTATGATAGAGGTATAGTGGAGAGTTGCATTTGAGGGACAATAGTGCACAATTGATGATTGTAGTTTAAGTAGTTTGAGGACCTTGGCTAGAGGGGTGAGAGAGGGTGGCTTTCCAGGTACTTGCTGATCTAGTGGCTCTTGTACATTCAAGTGAGACGCTGGCATGAGCATGGATCTGAGTGATGCTGCCTCTTATTGTGTGAGAAGTGTTGGCTCTCTTTCTTTTCAAATATCTTTAGGGGATGTTCTTGAGTTGGATAATGTTTTGTTTGTTCTTAGGTTGAAGAAGAATATTCTTTCAGTGTCTTGTATGCTAGAGGTATAATGGAGAGCTTCATTTGAGGGACAATAGTATACAATCAATGATTGTAGTCTAGGTAGTTTGAGGACCTTGGCTAGAGGGGTGAGAGAGGTTGGCTTTACTGGTAACTTGCTGATCTAGTGGCTCTTGTACATTCAAGTGAGAGGTTGGATGAGTCCTCTAGTTTTGAGGAGAAATGAGAGCATATAGGAATGCTTGGATCTTTAGTGAGGGTGAGTATACCTCATAGGAGATATGCTAGTCATATAGCATTGATTTATTACATTTGTGAGCCTTCCAATTGTCTTGAGGAGGCAAGGTGTGATACCTTGATGGAGGTTATTGTTGAGATTGATTCCAAGTTTGTAGCTGATGGGAGTATTATAGACTACATGAACATGATTAATGGAGTCTCATACAAAGGGAGTTTCCTGTGATGTTACTCTTGCTTGAAGATTTTCTTGTGATGAGGGAGTTGACCATGCTCATGTTTTTGCTTTAGTTGCCAAAGGTTTTGAGGTGCATGAGACAGATTCTCATGTTGACAGTTTGTTGATTTCTTTGCATAGGTTGTTACCTATACTACAAGCTTGGTATTCTAGGATTGATGAGTTGACTTGTGTAAATTTCTATCTTTGTGACTTTGATAGATGTGATCCACATGTTTTTGTCTTGTATGTTGATGCGATTATCTTTCAGGACGTCCTAGATAGCTCATGATGTGGTCTCTGTTGATTTTGGCTTGTAATGTTGACTCGAGGGATGATGGAGTTTGGCAGGTTGCTTTTGTTCCAAGGTTATGTTATTTTAGATTCACAGGTGGTCAGTGCTCTTTGGAGGATTGGGATGTTGTGATAGCATGAATGCCATATTCATTTCAGGAGACGATGGTTGATTCCGATATTGCAATAGGTAGCATGTTTGGTGGAGTTGTAGAGGGAGTGTTAGCTTTCAGGTGATTCTAAAAGAATTTACACCATGTGTGAGGGTGCTTCATGAGATTCGAGATACATGGTGTATGTTTAGCCCTTGGATGCTCCGTGATGGATTTGCACATGAGAGATGGTTCGTGATGGATTTGCACATTGGAGATGGCTTACTTAGTTGTTTCTTGATCTTAGTTGAATTCTTTCACGAGATTCTTCTCGAGGGCGTTGGAGATCTCTTGAGAGCTTGGGTGACTTGGTTGCTTGCATGGGGAACACCTTATTTAGGAGGAGTGTTTTGCATCCCAAAGGAGGGCATTTGGCCCTAGATAAAACAAGGTAGCTTGGATGCTTGCATGAGGCTTGGAGTTGGCTTGAGGATGCTTGGGTTATGACATTGTTCATGCAAGAGGTGTGGACTGAGTGGAGTACATGGCTTAGGAGGATTGATGGAGCCTTTGGAGGCTTATTGGCGGAGTGTTGGACACACCTCGTGGAGAACCGTTACATTTGGAACCTTACTTTTGGATGACATCATCTTAGAGCTTAAGATGTGTACCCTTGGAGTGTAGGACTCCACATGTGTTATTGTAGGTTGCTTGTAAGGGCATTGGCCCACATATGTATTGTTGGCTTCCCTTACCTTTCATATATACAAAGGAATGAGTGAGTCCTTCACTCACCCATCATTCTTGTTCATTCTTGTGTAGAGATGTGATCAAGAGGAGAGCACTAGTCATCCTCTCTCTCTCTTGGATCTTCTTATGCACTACATCTCTCTCTTTCTTGGAGTCGCCAAGGTTTCTGGATTTTGTTGATGCATCTTGAAGTCTAGGGTTAGGTTTTCATCCCTTGGAGATTTGGTGATTAGGGTTTTTAGATGAAACCGTAGGTTGTACTTGGACAAAAGAAGAAGAAGAGGATGCATCTTACTTTAGAGGACTTGCTTGAATGATTTATGCTTGTTGGATCTCCTTGGTTGAGCTAGGGTTTTCTTGGTTTTCCCTAGCTAGAGTTTTGGAGAGCTAGTGGATTGTGCTAGCCTTGTGATAAGGCTATGGTATGTACATGAACTTCATCTTATGAATATTAATGAAGTTTTCGGTGGTCCAATACTTGTGTAAAATACAGATTTGATTTTCAGTGATCTATATTCTTCATGGTTTGTAATTTCCAACAGTATATGTCTTGTTCATTTGACATAAGTTAAGGGTGATTATGTTAAGTGATTTAACATTATAATTGAAGGATATAAGGGTAGATTTGCTGCTGTTTTTATGACCGTCGTAAGTTTTTTTAGATTTGTTATATACATGATAAGATTGCCCTAGAGTGCTGAAGCTTATTGGAACACAATAGTATCTTATCTCTTGACTTGCCCAGTGGTTTGGGGTTGTTATTGATTGAAATATTGTCAAGGATCATTTTATATCACACATTTTGGATAAGACGACGAGTAATAAGATGTTTGAAGCTTCGATCGAGTTATTTTAATACTTTTGTACTTCTCGACAAATGGTTTTGTGAAACCAACTTTCAGCCATTCGCATGAGCAAGATAGATACTATAGTGAACTACTTGACTAGGACCATTGAGTCGAAAGATAAGTTGGTTGCCATTGGAACCACGGTGGAGGATTAAGAGTTGGTGTCCATTTCCTTAAAAGGACTTGCTCCTTCCTAGATGCCTTTTATTTAGGATGTTTGTGCTAGAGATACCTTGCCAAAGTTTCCAAAGATTTGGGTTGATCTTGTGCAAGAAGAAATTGACTTGCAATGTTATTCACAACAATAAGGTGAAGTTGATGCTATTGGTCTCGTTGGGAAGAGGAAGAAGGGTAGCAAGAAAGGCTACAAGCAAAAGGTACAAATACAAAAAAGAAGAGCTTGAGTAAGGTGATGTGTTTATGATGGGGCATTATGCTAACCTATGTCCATTGAAGAAGAACGAAAATGGTATGAAATAGGTTGTAGTTGCGACTGCAATAGTTGTAGAGGAGGATCCCTCTTAGCTTGAGATTGCTAGAACTAGTTTTGTAGGGGCAAGAGAAGGGTATTTCTACCCCATTAGAAGGTACATTAGTAGTCTAGCGTCATCATAAGGTGCATTAGTCCTCTTGTCATATGAAGTGTTGTGCGTAATATACTACGAATGTGAATGAGGATCATTGTTTGATGTTGGATAATGAATCATAAGCTCAAGAAGTTATGTTTGTTTCCTTGTTTCACCTTGGTGGCCATCATTTATACTCTAGTCCTGCGTTGTCACCCCCAAGGAAAAGGGGTATTACTGGGAAGCCATCACAAGGGTAATGTTTCGTTTCTCCGCCATACTTAACACTTACCATCCTGGAGCCTTTCATAGTGTACCAAACTTTGGGGATGGTTCATGGTTCATTCTCTCATGAGAAGAGGGGCTAAAGGCCCAGAGGTTGATTACAGCTGCTAGTAAACAAAAGATAAAGAAAGAATGTCATAAAAGAAAGAAAGAACGGTATAGAAAGGAAATTTAAAAGCCACAATCCATACTTGAGTTCTATCCCTTTTGTGTTCGCCCCAGTCCCAAAGAAATGAATGCTAACACTTGAAACCTTATAAAGGGGACTTGCAAATCAATAAAATGACAAGATAAAATGCAAATTAAGGGGTTTGGAAAAACGTAGCACCTAGAAAGGTGTAACTCAAGAGAAAGCGCACCCTTTGCAAATGCGCTCATAGAAATGGACCAAATGATTCCATAAGCCATGAAGTAAGTCCAACACAGTTCACTATCACACTTTCTCTTGAAGGGTTTCTTTTCTTTCCTGCTTCCCTTGGGATGTATCCCTCTATTGGGTCTTTTCTTTCCTGCTTTGGTCGGCACACCTAATAGGCTTTGATGATGGTCCTCCCATACTTAAACTTGCCATCTTACATAAATTCTTGAGTTAATGTGAAGTTTGAAGGGGATGCTTGATGTGAATTGTTTATGTGGCTTCTATGTTAAGTAACGACTTACTTTATATGATCTAAGGACTCTTATACCTTGTGAACATTTGTCTTACTTGATTCCATAGATTTGATTGATTTGGATGCATCTGGCATGGTTCTTTGAAGAACATCCCCTGCTTTCACCCAGGACATTGTGCATTTATTTGTAGGATATGGCACGTGTGATGCTGAGCGTTGAGTCATTTGATGGCTTAACATACTCAGACACAAGCTCTCACATGTTTTGGACCTTGGACAATAGACAAATGGACTTGTGTTTGCTAGATATGGTCATGATGGAACACATATGGGCAGAAATACCATACTTTGGACAGTGCACCCACACCTTACATAGCCACTTGATGGAGGACGTTGCATTGGACACCATGTAGAGAGAGATGCACCCTCTCTCCACCTTGGACACTGCCTTCTCCACCTTGGA
This sequence comes from Picea engelmannii, assembly GCA_009831015.1. Classification (NCBI taxonomy): domain Eukaryota; kingdom Viridiplantae; phylum Streptophyta; class Pinopsida; order Pinales; family Pinaceae; genus Picea; species Picea engelmannii. Next base: position 84,525 of record ML793811.1, read on the forward strand.
TGTTGGGCTTTTGATGATGATGTTATGTGTTAGGGTTTGATTGAGACGATGGGGTTTGCTTGCCACTTGGACACCACATGATGATTTGATGTGACATGACACTCTTCCACCTTGCTTGCACCTTGGACAATGACATATGGCCTTATGTCATTGTCTTGACATCACCACACATGTGGCCTTATGATGGTTATTTTGCATGATTTATTATTTGTAGAGGCTATTTGAGGGGTCGGCCCCACTTGTATCATGAATTATTGCCATTTTACTTTATTATGTGGACAAATAACACTAGGGATACCTTATATAAATAAGGCTAGCGCTCAAACTCATTTTCATCATCACAACTCCTCACACTCGTGAGAGAGCTCTCTTAGAAAAGTTTGCTCTACCTATTTTTCTCTCTTGGAGACTTGTGTGCACTTTGGAGTAAGGATTTTGTGGATGCTTTTCATTTCTTTGGATGGATAAATGCTGAAGCTAAGGTTTTTCATGCATAGCGACTTGGATATGTAAGTGTTCTTCTTCAATTTGATATGTTTGTTCATGGTATAATGTGATAATTCATATGTTGTTGCATGTTACATTGTTCTAGTGAAACCCTAGGAGGGAACCATAAGGGTTTGCTTTTGTTTGTCCAAGTTTGTGAATGCATTTAGAGACCTAGTTCTTGAAGATTTTCCGGTCCTATCAGCTTGCCTACTAGGTCTGTCTTTGACCACAGTTAGGCTCTAAGTTTTAACTGTCAAAAGTAGTATATGTTGCCGTTTTATAACAACCAACCGTCCAAAAGTTTCTTGCTGACTTGTTACGGTTATACTTGTGATTTTGGGTGCTCTAGCATGTAGTTTTAGTGACCAGATGTTAGCACGTGCATACCAAAATAAATATAACACACCTATAGATCTTTACAGCTGAAAATAAAGAGATCTAAGAGACTAATACATGCATTTGTGTACACAAGTATTTTTGGTCAACATGACCCTGGATAAAACCTCCGCCGAGGAAAACCAGTTTGAGATATATATGTATATATGAGGAAAGTAGAAGATGGAATACAACAAGTACAATATATGAAAGAACTTGATACAATAGCAACCCAAACTGAGCTGATATACAAGCCCAAAGTCACCAAGTGCGCCCCACATACAAGCTGGCAAAACCACTGAAACTACTCCAACTACAAACTGTGAGCTTAGATATGGAAACCCCTCCACATGAATGAAGCTCTGCTGAATGGCCTCCCTCTGCAATTGATCTCACTGTAATCTGATGGCTAAAAGTCCTCCTACAACTGATGCGCCCCAATCTGGCAATGCGCCCTCCACAGAAGTAGAACCTCTCCAGTAAATAAACAAGGCAAGTATCTAGTAGCCTCCCTCCATGAAAGCTAGCGCCCAAGCTCAAGCATCCTCACAAAACTGACCTCATGCTCATCCTCCAAGAGCTCCTCTCACAATGAACAAAAGAAGAATGAATAATGCACCCTCCTTCACCCTTTGCACCCCTCTTTGACATGCATAAGGAAACCTAAGATATGGATGGTGGAGATTATCTCATCTCCCATCTAATCAATGGTTGAGATCTCTCCATAAATATCTAAATCAATAACCCACTTTGGGTTAAGTTTCCTAAGTCAACTTTATGTCTCTAATTCACCCCCTTTGTGAATTAATAGTCACTTTTAGGCCATAAATGACTAAATTTCACTTTAGACAAAGTCAAAGTGAAATTAGACAAAAGTACAAGGTACAAAGTGTAATGGCCATCCCACATGTGCTAAGGAGGTCACAAGCACATGGGGAACACCTCCCAAGGTACAAAACGCAACACTCCCTCTTACCGAGGAAGGTGTTCCTCACCAAGTCCATCTTGTCTCTGAAATAGACATGCTTGCCCATGGCAGGGCCTTGGTGAGAATATCTGCAACCTGGTCATCTGTAGATACATACTGCAACTGAACTGCCCCTCTAAACCCAGTCACGAATGAAGTGGTACCTGATCTCAATATGCTTCGACCAGTCATGAAACACTGGATTCTTAGAGAGTTTTATGCAACTCTGATTATCACAGTGAATGACAGTCGGTGACATCCCCTGACCAAATAAACCAACCAGCATCTTACGAAGCCAAATGGCCTCGCAACTGGCTTGACTGGCCGCCATATACTCTGCCTCGGACGAACTCAAAGCAACTGACTTCTGCTTCCGGGTGAACCAGGAAACAAGTCCTGACCCCAAATTGAAGCAACACCCTGAGGTGCTTTTCCTGTCAGTAGCACATCCTGCCCAGTCTGAATCTGTGTAGCCAACCAAACTAACTCCATCTCCCCTGACATAGTCTAGGCCATAGTCCATTGTCCCAGCAACATATCTCAAGACGTGTTTTGCCCCAACCATGTGAACACTCCTCGGCTCAACCATGTACTGACTGAGAGTGTTCACTGCAAAACATATATCTGGTCTGGTGTTAACCAGATACATGAGTGAACCGATCAACTGCTTGTATACTGTGGCATCCACCAATTGGCTATCTGAAGCACTAAGCTTCTTCCAGTTGGTGATCATAGGTGTAGACATGGGTCTGCAGTCCTCCATCTGAAATCTGCTCAAAATATCTGCTGCATACTTCCCCTGCCCGAGAAATATTTGACCCTCCTCCTGCCATACCTCCATACCCAGAAAGTAGTGCATCGATCTGATATCACTCATCTCAAATTCTGATGCAAGTCCCAGCTTGCACTCAACTATGAGATCCTCGGCTCCAGTAATGAATAAATCATCCACATACAAAATGAGAATGAGTGTGTCCTCACCTCTAATGATGAAATAGAGGTTCGGATCAACATCGCTCTTATCTAAGCCCATTTGAAGCAAATAAGTATCAATGCGTGCATACCAAGCTCAGGGAGCTTGCTTCAGACCATATAGTGCCTTCCTCAGAAGACACACGTGAGTCTCCCTGTCGCTCACCTCAAAACCCTGTGGCTGCTCTATGTACACCTCCTCCTCAATAAAGCCATTCAAAAATGCGGTTTTCACATGCATCTGGTGAATGCGCCAACCCATCTCTGCTGCCATGGCAATGATAGTCCTGATAGAAGTGTATCTCGCAACTGGTGCGAAAGTCTTGTCATAATCGACTCCCTCAATTTGTGAGAAGCCTCACGCCACAAAACGGGCCTTGTGTTTCTCCACGCTGCCATCTGCAACAATCTTGGTCTTGTACAACCACTTGAAAGTCACAACTGACTTCCCCACTGGCCTCATAACCACATCCCAGACATCATTGCGTACAATGGAGTCATACTCCTCTACCGTGGCCTCTCTCCAGACCTGATGGTCCACTGCCTGCTCAAAAGTCTGTGGCTCAGTATCCTTGATACTCGTCACTAGAGACAAATATGCTCCCAATCTGACGGGTGGCTTGCTCTCTCTGATCTGGCTCTTGGGCTCCCCTACATTCTCCTTGGCCTCCTTTAGGGTCTCCTGAAACCATTTAGGTCTCCTCTTCCCTGAAGTGGTCAACGGAGAAGTAAGGTCTCTTTGCCCAAGAGTGACTGCCTCAGGACTCGTCTCAACACTCTGAGATCCTGAAGTCTTTGCTCCCTCTGAAGTCTGTGCCCCATCTGACTGAACATGATTTGACTATGACCCTGAAGCTATGCATGGTGACCCTGTCACCCTTGATACTGGTGTACCTGACGTCTGAGGCTGTGCTCCCTCTGAGACTACAATCGACGATTCTGCATCATCCTCAAATCCAATTCTCGACTCAAGAGATCTCGCAAAAGCCTTATCCTCCTCAAATCTGACATCTCTGCTCACCACCACTCTCCTAAGTGGTGGAATGTAAATGCGATAGGCTTTCGACACCTCTGAGTATCCCTTGCTGGGCTGTGGGGTCTAGCTTTGTCCTCCTCTCCGAGGGGACATGAGAGAAATTCAAGCACCCAAATATCCTAATGTGCTCGACATCGGGCCTCCTATCAGTGAAGGCCTCCTCAGGAGTCATCTTCTCCAATATCCTGTGGGGGTTACTGTTCTGCAAGTAAACTACAGTAGCACATGCCTCTGCCCATAAGTACAAAGGCAAACTCTGATCATGCAGCATGGATCTCGCTGCACCATTAATGGCCCGATTCTTTCTCTTGACAACCCCGTTCTGCTGGGGGTTTTAAGGTATGGTCATCTGTCTCCTGATGCCATGCTATGCATAGAAGTCTACAAGCTGTCTCGAGGAATACTCTCCCACGTTATCCACCGCAAGACTTTGATCTTCTTTCTCGATTGGTTCTCCAAAAGAGCTCTGAACTCTTGGAACCGTGTGAAGACCTCACTCTTGGCCTTCAGGAAATAGATCCAAGTCTTCCTCGAGTAATCATCAATAAATGTGAGATAGTACTCACAACCACTCAAGGACCTTCGAGTCATGGGCCCACACACGTTCGTGTGTACTAAATCCAGTATCCCAGTTGACTCGGTGTCACTGCTGGGGAACGATGCCTTGGTAAACTTACCAAGCGCACACCCTCTACAAACATCCTGATGCTCAATACTGATTTGTGGCACTCTGGTCACAACCTCTCTCAGTCCTTCAAGAGCCCCATGATGTAGGTGGGCCATCCTGCGATGCCATAACTCACATATCTGTCTGCTGCTGTCGCTACTCGCTGCCAATGCATGAAGTGGCTGAAAAAGAAATCTGAACAGTTTCCCATCCCTCACTCCAATCACTTGTCCCGAGGCTAGTGAAGACCCTCAAGGATGAATCAGTACCTCGGTGCCTCTGAATGTCACCTCAAGACCTCTATCCTGGAGGGTGGAAACTGAAATCAAATTCTTCTTCATCCCAGGGACATAAAGAAYGTCCGTGAAYGATATGGGTGGCATGCCATYTCTCTGAAAGGSAACTGTGCCAACCCYTGCAACTYTGACAACTCTGTCATCTYCAAGAGAAATCTCAATYCTGACCTCGGTGTCTCTGAGATCAGAAAAATGCCCTCGAAGTCCAGTCATATGGCTCGAAGCCCCGCTATCAATATACCAAATAYTAGGTGTCGTCTCAACTGAAGTGCARCATATGAGGAAAGCACAATCTCTCTGAAACTRTGTCTGAAAGTCTATCTCCTCTGCTGTAGCTGYGGTACYACCCTTCTTCTTCTTCCTGTTCGGGCAYTRTCYAGCATAGTGCCCAAACTTCTTACAAACAAAGCACTTCACTTTGCTCATATCTCTSTTCTGACCACTGCCCTGACCACTATTGCTCTCTCCTCCTCCACTCCCCTGTGGTGGGGCCCCACACTTGGGACCCTGCCGACCCCCATGACYGACCTTCTTCTTGCCCTTTGTCCAAAGAGCAAGATCCTCCTCACCCTGACCAATTTGTTGCTGYTGYCGCTGTCCAGAAGCCTCGRCTGCAAGCCTAATCTCCTYCTGGACGAAGTCATCCCACATCCTCTCCCATGTAGGCATGACCTCCCTGGMAACTATGCCACGTACAAATGGACCCCATGGTTTGGTGAAGCTATTCATAGCTTGCYTCAYCRAAGAGTTAGGATCAACAACCTCTCCGACGRCTCCAAGCTYGTCTYTGATTTGAGTGTAACGACGAAGGAATGAAGTTACCGACTCATCCTTGAGCATGCGAATGCCCCTGAGTCGGTCATGAAGAACCATCTTYCGGTTCTCATTGGAGCTCTCATACAACTTGCATAGAGATGCCCACATCTCGTATGCACACATTTCGTATGCACAAGTCTTCCCCGTCAAATGGGGTATGATATGGTCAYKAAYTGCGTCACGAATAGTTCTCTTCGCCTTGTTGTTCCTTTTCCTGAACTCTGCCACCAAGATGGGAGCAGTGACAGGAATGGGGGGWACAACTGCCTCGACTATATCCCATAGCTYGAGGTCCTCWAAGACGAAGATCATCCTCGCCTTCCAAGGYRACCGATTGGTAGCCCCTGCTAGCCTGTCCTCAACTCGCATCTGAGATGCTGACATGKCTRCCAAACTTCAATCCCCAACTGATGCTCACACTGCCAAGGAAAACACTGTCTCACTCTTGTCAACACAGGTGTGAAAAGAGACAAGTGTAATCTGACCTCACTCCTCACAAAATAGGTGTGAAAAGAGGTCAAGTCAAATCAGCCTCACTCCWACTGCGAAAAGAGACAAGTGTAATCTGACCTCACTCCTAACAAAATAGGTGTGAAAAGAGGTCAAGTCAAATCARCCTCACTCCTMCTGYGTAGGTGTGAAAAACGACTGATGACAAGTGTCCAAAACTRCCCAACTATCCTCTGCAAAAATCTGCCCTCTAACAACCAYTGAATGAGTCAATGGCTGTCCTCAAAAATCTGCCAAGAAGATGTATATGACAGSCAACAAAATGCTGTCCCAACTGCTCAAAATTTCAGCCACCTCYGCTCTGATAMCATGAAGATTTTCACGTCCTATCAGCTTGCCTACTGGGTCTGTCTTTGACCACAGTTAGGCTCTAAGTTTTARYTGCCAAAAGTAGTATATGCTGCTGTTTWATAACAGCCAACCGTCCAAAAGTTTCTTGCYGATTTGTTACGGTTATACTTGCGATTTTGGGTGCTCTAGAATGTAGTTTTAGTGACCAGATGTTAGYACATGCATACCAAAATAAATATAACACACCTATAGATCTKTACAGCTGAAAATAAAGAGATCTAAGAGACTARTACATKCATTTGTGTACACAGGTATTTTTGGTCAACATGACCCTGGATAAAAYCCCCWCGGGGAAAACCAATTTGAGATATATATGTATATATGAGGAAAGCAGARGATGGAATACAATAATTACAATATATGAAAGAACCTAATACAATAGCARCCCAAACTGAGCTGATATACAAGCCCAAAGTCAYYAAGTGCGCCCCAGGAAGGTGCGCCCCACATACAAGCTGGCAAAACCACTGAAACTACTCCAACTGCAAACTGTGAGCTYAGATCTGGAAACCCCTCCACAGGAATGAAGYTWTGCTGAATGGCCTCCCTCTGCAACTGATCTCACTGCAATCTGATGGCTAGAAGTCCTCCTACAACTGATGTGCCCCAATCTGGCAATGYGCCYTCCACAKAAGTAGAAYCTCTCCAGTAAATAAACAAGGCAAGTAGCTAGTAGCCTCCCTCCATGAAAGCTAGYGCCCAAKCTCAAGCATCCTCACAAAACTGACCTCATGCTCATCCTCCAAGAGCTCCTCTCACAATGAACAAAAGAAGAATGAATAATGCGCCYTCCTTCACCCTTTGCGCCCCTCTTTGACATGCATAAGAAAACCTAAGATATGGATGGTGGAGATCATYTCATCTCCCATCTAATCAATGGTTGAGATCTCCCCATAAATATCTAAATCAATAACCCACTTTGGGTTAAGTTTCCTAAGTCAACTTTATGTCTCTAATTCACCSCCTTTGTGAATTAATAGTCACTTTTAGGCAAAAAAATGACTAAATTTCACTTTAGACAAAGTCAAAGTGAAATTAGACAAAAGTACAAGGTACAAAGTGTAATGTCCATCCCACATGTGCTAAGGAGGTTACAAGCACATGGGGAACACCTCCCAAGGYACAAAACTCAACAGTTCTAAGGTCCATAAGGGTTTGAACCCTAGGATTAGTCTCKAGCTAAATTCAAAGACCTAAAGTCCATAAGGGTTTGCACCTTAGGGTTTTGACTTTAGTCCTTTTWATYCTTGAACTAGAYGCTTTAGAAGAAAGAAAATGGCACCTAGGGTCCATAAAGGTTTGCACCCTAGGGRTTGTTTTCTTGTAGGTTTTGATCCTAAGGTCCATAAGGGTTGCACCTTAGGGTTCAAAGATTCATTCTTCTTGAATATCTAATTCATCTTTCAAAGTGTTGCTTGATTCCATTKCCCAAGGAAGTAGACGACACTAGTCTTACTGTTTGTGATGCTTAATACTCTCAACACTCGCAAAACTCCTTCACTCTCTCTCAAAACAATCTAGCTAACCACATTAACTCTGAAGCTAACCTAACTCTTAGCAAACAAATAAGTTTTATTGCTGCTGTTATAAATGTTTGCTACAGCCGTTAGGGCTTGATATAATTGCTGCATACTTAATATTGTGGCTAAAGATACTCAGAATCGTTGTTTAGCAGTTGGATATTGTTGTACTTGTCATAAGCTAAATTCCAAGACTTAATTGCTAATTTTCTGGGTTGTTTTTTCCTTTTGCTGTTATAGACTGGTTCACTACTGCAATTTTACAACAGCAATTGGTTTTACTTGATATCTAGTGTCTAAAGGTGAATGGTATGCGATTCAACTTGGTAATTGTCTATTACATGCATTGGAATGTTTCTTGTCTCACACAGGTTTCCCAATTACCTCATTCAATCTAATTCTTCCCTTCACCTCTTCTAGACCTAGCTTAACCTATTTAGTGACCAATATAGGGGGCTGTATGCTTGGCTAATCTTGCTACTTGATCCCTTGAGGTCACTAGGGAAACCACCCTTGTGTTGGATTTCTTTCCTTCACTAAAACGAGGAAAGTATCTGCTTAGGTGACAGTGGGAGGGTCGCATTTTTGGGAGGTAATAGTTCTCAATCTCTTGGCTTGCAGGTGAAGGCTTTAGAGCTGGGAAAGCAGGTGCTACAGTGTAATCAAGGATTCTTCGTTTGGCCATATAACAACTACCCTAGAGGAATTTGCGGCTATGTATCTTGTTGACAGTGTTGAGCCAATCTCTACTAGTCTTTGTAACCCAATCTGTAAGGAACTAGTTAAGGATGGAATTTGTTGATTTTTGTAATTAATTTTGTAAAATTGGAGCTTAGGATGAAATTTGTTGATTGTGTAACCCAATTTGTAATGACGGAGTTTAGGATGAAATTTGTTGATTTAAAGATACTTATTTCATCTTCTTTCTGGACCATAATTATCATGGCAATTTCCATTGTTAAGAAACAATGGAAAACTCCATATTTGAGATTGTTTGAGCTTGAATGAAAAAATATGTTTTAGGTGTTATTCATACAGGAATAATTCCAGAATGTTGTGGTTCGTGGGACCTGAAGTCTATTCCTTCAGAGATGGTATTTTTTTAGTATAACCAAGCCAAATTTGTCAAGGAAGATGAAATGAAATTGGCTTCCACTCTGAATTGAGGTTCCTTTGTACAATACCAATTGGATTGGCAATAGACCTACCTCTCTTATTGAGTCAGACCATTTCAACTTTTTGTGAATTTTTCCATAAAGACCAATATTTTCTCTAAATTGTTTTTCATTTCTTGGCACAGGATCTACCTCTCTATGAATCCAATAAACAAATGTCTTTATACTATCCAGATTCCAGAGGACTCCTGGATGTGTGCAAAGTTGCAAACATGGGCTCATGATAGATTTGGAAAGATGGACAAGCATGATTTGGCAAATCATTTGTGATTTAAAAAGTCATCAAGATGTCTGAATTTCTATAAATTTGATTGTATATCCTATGTATTCTTGTGAATCTTTTGTTACTGAATGTTTATATACCATAGTCCAGGTTCACACTATCAGATGCACTTGGTAGCTTGGTTGTAATGTTTCTATAGAATGTTAAATGAGTAACATTAATATATGGATGGTTAATCTTATCATGCAAAACCATTTGTGCAGGTAGTTTTGCATTCTCAGGCTGTTGATCAAAACATTATATCGTTGGTGGCAAACTATGTACTTGAAATGGGAAAATGTGACTTAAGCTATGATGTTCGAGATCGAGCACGTATGCTCAAGAGGCTTTTAGCATCTTATTTATCTGGTGTTGGTTTGGATGAAGGAAATCATGCTCCACAAACATCCAAAGGAGGAGAACATCTTGTATTAGTTGATTTACCTGGGCTTAATGGTACTGAACCAGAGAAATCTGAAGACAGTTCTATAAAGCATGCTGTTGGTGAAACATCTCTTTCACAGCAGGAGCTTCATGCAAACTTGTTCCCTGCACTTGCAAAACATGTTCTTCTTTCACCCAAGCTGGCTACATTGTTGCATTCAGGAAGCAATGTTAGGGCTTTCTTGCCTGGTTCCCTTTCTCACATTGTCCAGCACAGAGCTCCAGGCTATAGACCTTTACCAAAACCAGGTAGTCTGTGCCAGATTCACATCCATCAGACCAATGAGGTTAGGCAACCTACTGTATTAAAAGGAAAGGCTGGGGACAATGATCAGGATAGTTCTGCTGATATAATTGATAATAACTCTTTGTCTTCTGATGGATCCTTTAGTGAGGGAAGTTTGCATGGCTGTGAAAGTGGATCTGACCAAGAAATTGATCAATCAAATGCCAGTGAAGGTTCAGACCTTGAAATTATGTGCAAGGATAGGTCAAGATATTCACCAACCACCTCAACTAGAAACTCTTGTGTGAAGTCAAGAGCTTCTGAATCAAATGATAAAACAAGTAAAGATGTAGAAGGAAAGAGCAAAGGGGGGGACAAAAGACGACATGTCGAACCACTAATCTCTTTATCGGATGGTGAACATGGAAAAGACAAAGAACTTGATCGCCATGATCTGTCTACAGTTTCTGACAGTATACCGCTGATGCGCCAGGATGCATTGGAATCATGGCTAGGGCCAGACCTTCCTGTTTCTGGGCCTTTTTCATCTGCAAAAGAATCTACACTGTCTGGCTATGCCAACCTGTCAATAGGAACTGTGGATAGAGAGCTAAGGAAGTATACACTTTTAGATTTCACAAATGGAGATGGTATGGATGTCATGTATGCATTCTCTAATGAGCAGTCAAGCTATACACCAATGATGGTCTGTATTCGCCTTTTTTTCTATAATCGTTCATCGGATGTAATTTTTAACATTGTTGTCAAAGCTGATGAGTCAATAGAGTCTCCCGCAGAACCTGGAGCACCAACAACAGAAGTACATGACCAGTAAGCTTCTAACCTTGATGTCTATTGCAAAATACTTGGTTCAAAGCTACAGTTCAAGGATTTTTTGATGCAGGTCTTTGCATATCTGGATTCCCTCTTCAACACACACACATTCTCACTCTCATCTCCATGTTTCCACATAATATTGTTGCATACATTGAGTTTTTTTTTTCTGTTAATTTTCTGAATGTGTTACAGTCTTTTGGAGCCTGGGATAGAGCTAACATGTAAAATCTGGATCCTATTTCAGATCTGTGGTTTCATCAGAACCACCAAAAGTTATTCCTATGCAAGAGATTCCCTGTCTTGGTCCAGGTCAAACAACAGAGGCAGAGCTTTATGTTTCTTTTCATCATCAGTTAGTACCTCTCAAGTTGGGTGTCTATTGCAATAAGAGATGTTATTCTGTTAGATTGAGGCCTGAAATAGGGGCCTTGTTGAGACCACTTTCTATGAGTTCAGCTGCATTTACATCTAAAGAATCTCAGATGTCAGGCATGCTTGAAAATTCTCGTAGGTGAGATATAAAGCTGTCATGTAAAGATAATTTATCTATGTATTCTTATACCACTACAGATAACTTAGCTATGAATTCTTATACTACTAATGGTAGAGTGGAACCTTATGTGCCTCAACTCTATCTTGTGATAGTAGCCTTTTTACTTTATGGTAAATTGAAGATTGAGAAGTTTTTGAATTGTGACAAAAAGGATCCAAAAGCTACTTGGTTTCTAATAACATGCTCTTAATTCCAGGTGCACGTTTAGGGAACATCTTCAAATGCCCTCTGATGTAAATGATGTCCAGCTTCAGCATGATGATAAACTTATTTTTGTTTCTCGGACTATTGTATCTAGAATTCTCAGCAGCTTTCATGTTTCAGTGTTATCTGTAACAATCCCTATTTTTACATCATTCATGGATCAATCTGGTTGGCACGGAGATGTTCAAGGCCTGTGCCTAAGGTTCAGCAGCGAGACATTGTCAGGGTGCATACCTTGTTTGATCACAGTCACTGCAGAAGGCTGTTACAGTGGTTCAGAATTGCCTGTATTAGTCAAAGTAAACTGCGAAGACGCAGTGTTTGGGCTGAATCTTTTGAAGAGATTAGTTGAAGTTTTGACTGAAAGTCAAAGTTAATAATCAAGCATTGTATATAACACATGTATGGTGCTGAATTTCAATGTGAGCAGTCATTCTTAGCGGGGAATGAGAAACAGGATGATGATGTGGCTGCATTCTTGTGATTGTTTCATTGGTATACTTGAAAATCTCTACCCCCTTGATTGGAGAGAGCCCAAAAAGAAGAAGAGGCCTGTTTTTTATCCATTCACATGTTGACCATTGAAACTGAGAGATGTTAATTAGATTCCCTACATTCCAAGAGTGATTTGATTGTATTGATAGTGATTTTCTTTTCAGTTTGAGGTTTGGACTTCCCATTGATCATTGATCAGACGATTTCCCATCACAAGAAAGTCTTGTAACTTAATGCAGGTAAATGTGTATGAAACAAACTAAATGAAGAGATGCAGTGTTCAAGTATTCAGGACATTTTTGCTGAGAGGGCGAGTGGGAATCATTTACAAAGGTGTAACTACTTTTGTGTGATGATATAATCTTAATTTACACAATGCTTGCATTTCTTACACCATATCTTGTTCTCATATTAAGATGCCACATCCACTTCAGTATATTGAGCCCTCCTTCATAGCAATATTCCATGTCATTTTTCATGATAATGGATGTGACTATGATATGGTCTCTGAAAAGTAGGTTGGGTATGTTAAACAAACAGGTGTGTCAGGGATAATTTGGGTTTCTGCCAGCTTTATAGAGAGGACTTAACATCCTTTTGGGCAAACTTGTTACTCCCTGCACAAACAAATCAGGTTTGGTGTTTTGAGTTGGTGAAGCTCAAGGCTTAAATGCTATCACATTCATTCCAATTCATGATTAACTAGAGAATACGATGAAATTGATTGAAATGTATAGACATCTAATTTTTGTTCTCTATTTCATTTTATAGACAATCCTCGCCAGGTTCTTTTCAAATATTCTATATAAGTTGATGTTTCTTTACATACATTTACTTGTTGCATTTTTCATCTTTTTTTCAAAAGGAAAAACTCACTGATCAACCCCTCTTCCATGGAATATCCAGATGGAGGGGGGCTCAATTGCCCGCCAAAATAGTGGTTGGTAACCCTAAGGGACTCGACTGAACCTATGACCTATGGCCTCCCTATCAGCAACATGCATTGGGAAGATGGTTCAGCTGATTGAGCTAACCCTTGGGGCTGCATTTCTCTCATATATAGCGTTGGGCTGAATCTTGAAGAGTAGATTGTGGTGCATTGCGAGTTTTTGCTATCATTGTGTATAATTTCTTTAATTTTCATGTTCTATGGATGTGATAATTGAGTGAGCTTTATTCCTTCACTGGATGAGAAATATCCCTTTTGCACATTCATAACAAGATCTTCATTCTCACGTACAATCGGACATAAAAGTGGTTAAAGCATTTATACTATTAGAGAATTGGATTGGATAGATAGCTTTGGAAATGTCTTTTTATCAACAATAAATCCATTCTTAACTTATAATAGAGCACTAAGAAATTTCTTGCTTGAGTGTTAAATTTTTCACTTACCTAATGCGCACTAGCTTGATTAAAAATGATAATCATATGGTATAAAAAAACATTGGCAATGTGCTTTAAACTATTCAGGACACTCCATGATTATAATAAAAAATAAAAAAATCTCAATTTATACGTGCAGATAGATATTAAATCATGATAGCATTGATGTTTGTTTTATCTTATTCTATTTGTTAGCAAATGTATGCATGCAAGTTGCACACCTCTATGTTTTTCCATTATCCTTGTAAGCAACTTACACATCCTTTCTAAGTGGAGGATTGAAAAAATGATGGAGGATGCTAGATATTCAATTGCTTAGGCATTTGGGAGGATTATGGTGTCTCGTATGATAGAAGCCCAACTCAATGCAGTGGCCAATACATAGGTACTTGGAATTGACATCAATGCACTAGAGATTACTACATAAAGAAACTCGATAATGAGGACATAATTGAGGAAGTTGTAGAGGGTCAGATCGTCTCGACATGGTTTACTAGAATGAAGTGGAGGGTTGGGTGCCCATTAGTTTTGAGCTAGTTATAACATTAATTGCATGTGTGATATTTATTGGTTTGATGGCCCAGATGCAGCAATAAGACAACCTATTAAACCATAAGTACCTTGGTTGGACCCAAATGGGCCATTGAACATCTAGTTCGGGATAATTGTCATCCAAAAGATAAAAAAGTTGGCTATTTAAACAATCAACTGATTTTTGGATTTCAATGTCATAGCACATGCCTTTCATCTTTGAACTCTACTTGTCTCTCATATATAATTAATGTAATATCTTTCTCTTGCTTTATTCTTGTGTCAATGAATAGGTCTCTTAATGATAGACAATATTTAATTCTCTTATGCTATAAATCAGTTTGGGAATGAGAAAGTCCAAAGATAAGAGATGGTGCATAAGGTAAAATTTAAAGACAATCAAAGATTGATGGGACATGAAATCAAGAACCACGTTAAGAGTCATGCAACATAAAATTGAATGAAGTTCTACTATGGTACACAGATCCATGAAAGTGTTATAAAATATATCTTGATAGAATTAACACAACATTTAAAGTAACGAGTCAACTTTTTGATGTAAAAGACGATTATGGTAGTCCTTACAACTTCCGAGTTGCAAAAGAAACACATAAGAAATTAATTGACCACAAAAGATTATGATACCAATTGGGTAGCCCTAAAGCTCCATCATATATACACAACCATTTGAAGATAGCCTTGTTTATAGTTTATATGCACACTAGGAAACTTGAGAAGGCTTCCTATGGTGAACTATCGAAGTATCGACATTAGTTACCTTTCATGAGGTTGGCACATCTATTTGCTTGATGTAGGGGTTTGCACCATTTTTTGACATGACTTAATGACCATGATGGATTCACTAATCAAAGACCTCGTGGGAGTACATCGACTACTTTTCCCAGGAAACAAATCTAGGTGGAGGCTTCAAACTTGCACTCTTTTGTGAACCTAGTTAATCTCTTGTGGTTTTCACAATGACTAATATATCTTCTACCACCATTGACTACCATTTATGATTGTTGAATTTCATCTAATTATTTCCATATATTCTCAACTAGTAGCCCATATTGATAATAATTTTCTTAATTAATGCAAGTCGATGATTAAAATGACACACAAGAGATATTATTAGTGTGGAACACAATTGCAGTCTTGACCTTGGACTGATTTCTCTTCAAATTCTTTAGGCCCAATTTCCTCAATCAAACTAGATCCTCTCTCTTCCAATAATATATAGGCATGCATTCAATATAGCCATTCATGTTCACTCAATTTTGAACAATGCCCATCTGGCCACTTCGAAGTAGGGCCATTGGAGTAATTTGAAACAATTGATCTTCTCCCCTTTTCGAACCAAGGCCATTGGAGCATCCGGGGGTCACTACCCCTTCACATGGAGGGATTTTCTTCTTTCGAAGGAGAGAAATCGACCTCTTAGAAAAAAAAATCTCAAAATTCTGTAAGCACAATTTCGAATGTCGGGCCAATTCGAACCAAGCATGCCAAATTCATCACAATTTACTTTGTGGCTCCCCAAAAGGACTCAATGTTGTCCACTAGTTACCATGTGGCTATGGCTTCCTTTGCACAACTCTCATTGCCAATGCATAACAATGCCATGCTAGTGCTACAACTTATGCTCTTTTGCAATGTTTAAACCAGGAACCTTGTAAATTCACACTAGATTCACTTCATTAACAAATCCATAGGTCTAAAAGATGACTTTGTGAATGCCTACCATTATCTCATCACCATGAACATTTGAATTGACAGAAATAACACATTTTCACTAGCACATTTTTTCAAACACTTGGTATGCAATTGTAAATCCAATCAAACAATTCACATTATCTAGCCATTCATCAAACAATTCACATTATTAGCCCATTTTGGCCCAATGCTGTATGTTGAGCTCTGGTATCAATTTATCATGTCCCTTGATGCCTCCCTTGGCCATTGAGGCACTCAATTTGAAAATCCTTCTATTAATCAATAGTTAGGTTGATTACAGAGAATAACAACTATATAACCTAAAATTTATATGCAATTATAACAACATAAATAACATTGCATATTTTGAATTCATTCAGTGTTCATTGAATTCAAGGCATCACACAACATATTGCAGACATAAAACATTCTACTCAAAGATCTACATGAATACTTATCTATAATTTAAGCCAAGTCAACCAAATTGATTGTTTTGGAGCGATTCCATGCCCAACTGTAGGATTTAATGACTAATTCTACCCCTACATGAATACTTATCTATAATTTAAGCCAAGTCAACCAAATTGATTGTTTTGGAGCGATTCCATGCCCAATTGTAGGATTTAATGAAGAATTCTACCCCTACATGAATACTTATCTATAATTTAAGCCAAGTCAACCAAATTGATTGTTGAGGAGCGATTCCATGCCCAACTGTAGGATTTAACGATGAATTCTACCCCCAAGCTAGACCTTTGATACCATTGGGGTGAATGAAACTCATATTGGGCTCTAATGCCACTCAAACAAACCCATTACTCTCATGACATAGCTAATCTGTTCACTACAGAGCACTCCAGGCCCTCATCAAACCATCAATCACCATTGAAACTTTCTTCCACATCTACACCACACAAGCAAGATCTTCCCTTTCTCTACTTAATAGTTCCTCATGGATTTTCTTGCCTTCTAGCGCTCTTTAGTGTAGGTAGAAGAGTCCAAACTATTGTTTTCTTTGTAGGAATAAGTTGGAGTAGAAACACTTTGCTGAATTTGTCCATGAGCATCGATATCAAAGTTGTAGGGTCAGTGGTGTACATTCTCTATGGTTTGATTGCTTTCTACCAATACCACTTCCGATATTGGTTGGTATGTGGACAATGGAGCATCATGACATATGACATTCAATAAGAAAAATTTCAACAAGTTTCAAGAATAAGATGTGGGCATGGGAGTTGATGCTACATATATAGTGATTGGAATTGTCATCATCTCCTTTAGAATGCCTTTATGTGATATTCTCAATTTGTATATGTTCTTTTTTCTCTAGGATTAACAATATAATCCCTTGTCTCAACAATTATAGATATGAATCATATGAGTTTAATGATCAATGGTTCACCATAAAATATTGCAATGAATGAATTCCCTAGTTTTTCACCAAAGGAGTGTGTGAAAGAGGCCTTTATGGGCTCCTTGCCAATACTACCAAAAATGAGGTCGTAGTGCATGATATTGGCAAGTTGTGTGAGTTATGGGCTCCTTGCCAATACTACCAAAAATGAGGTCTTAGTGCATGATATTGGCAAGTTGTGTGAGTTGTGGCACAAGTGTTTTTTTCACTTCCACTATGGATCTCTTCCTCTCTTGAAAGACATGGTGTAGGGATCTAGATTTCAAGATAGGGTATATTAGTGCATGCAAAGGATGTGCATTGGGTAAGCATTCTAACACCACTTTTCTATCTAGCAAATAGATATTGAGACAACTTCTTAAGTTGTTGATACTCTAAAGTATGCGATCCTATTTCTTCCTCTTCATTAAAAGGTAATATATATTATTTTTCTTCATTAATGTTTTCTACACTAAATCTTGGGTTTCTTTTATGAAAACCATGGATGATGTATTTCTAATTTAGTGAATTCATATCCTTGATCAAATTGAAACTCTTGCAATTGGGGGAGAAATTCACTCAACTAGATAATTGACAAGAGTAGAGGTTCACTGAAGTGACTGCTTAACTATACCATGATTTGGTAGTGAAGGAAGATACCTTGAAGAAGCTACAAGAAGTTGTCCAAGAGACCAAGAAATCCCCTTCTATTGCAACTATGGAAGGTAGCACCATGATAGAGTTAAACATGGTAAACTCACCTTCCAAGATCCTTTTTCAAGAGACCTTTGGTGACTTTGAAAAGAACACTAGAGGAATCGATTTCAAGCTCATGAGGAAAATGGCCTATGATGGAAAAGGTCTAGGTAAGGAAGGCCAAGGGATTTTGATCTCCATTGTAGCTCAACAGAGGCCCAAGCATGAATGGCTAGGATTCAATTGACAAGAAGCCAACACAAGTTCAACTTAAACCACCTTTGTCAAGGCAAGAGGAATAAGAAAAGAAGCCATTTCCATGGAGGAAAAGGCAACTGGAAAATGAGTGTGCAGTGAACCACTCAAATCTTCTTGTAGAGGCTTGGAAGGGGGTAGCTAAGAGATGATTATGCCATCTAGATCCACTTCATCTCTTGGGGGACCAAACAACCTGTTGAAATATTGTAACTGCGAAAAATATTCTAATTATAATTGAGTTATTATTATATAGATCAAATCCCCTTTTGTGGACTGATCATGTCGGGCTTTGTATATGACCAAATCCCCTTTTGTGGATCGATAAAACCGTAGTTATATGGTGTTGTTTGTAAAGTTGGCCCCTAGGGCTATTTAAAGTGGTTTTAACCACTAGTTGAAGAAGTCGTCCTAGCTTGGTGAAGAGACATAACCCTAGTGCCTATCAACTAGTATAAATAAGAGAGGATTGTGCCTCATTCTCTCACTCACTCAAGTCACTCATCTAGTGCACAAGTTTTGAAGGAAGCTGTAGTTAGAAGAAGGAGAAGAGAGAGGTACATGCTGGGTCTTGGATATTCTTGGTGGTTTGGTATTTTATCTTGGCATTGTATTGACAATCTATATTAAGGAATTTTTTGTTGGGTTTTCTCCCCCATGAGGGTTTCCCAGGATAAAATGTTGTGTACCCTTGTGATTATGTTTCTCTCAGTGATCCTGCTTATGCTATTATTGTCTAGTAAATTGAAAAGAACTTAATAGCAGCTCTAAATTTAACATGGTATCAAATCTTAACCGAGTAGAACACCTTTCACTAGGTAACCAAAAACGTCACTGTTGCCATACAGGAAAATTAGGGCTTTTAATTGGAAGAGAATTTCTAACTAAAAAACATCTAGGGAAGTGTGCCCTAGACTAGCGAACTCATTGGCAGCTTGAGCACACCTTTTCAGTGACCAGAGCCTCTAGAAAGTGAAACCCTAGTTTTTACTGGTACTAGAAAACCAGAAAACTAGGAAACCAGGAAACCAGAACCAAAACCAATACCAGAAGTACTAGTCCAAATTTGTGTAGATCTAGTTTCAAGGGGTAAAACTTGAAATTTTTGAAATTAGACAGCTCCAACGTTCTCGCCTTAGCCCAACACATCTCCTGGTAAGTTCAGATTCACTTTCTGAGCTCTTTCACTTTTTGATCATTTTCCCAGCTCCAGGTCAAGATGTATGCAAGCACCAAGCTTGTTGACAAGTTAGAAGGTGTGGAAAATTTCCATGCTTGGAAATGTAGGATTGCACTCATTCTTGAGGAGAATCACCTTGCAAAATTCATAAAGGAAAATGTACCAGAACCCGAAGAAGATGCAACCAAAGCAAAGTACCATAAGGATAAGGTTAGGGCCAAAAGAATCATTGCATAATCTATTAAGGACCACTTGATCCCTCAAGTGTCTTCTAAGAATACTCCAAATTAAATGTTTGATGCCCTAACCTGAATGTATGGAGGAAGGAATATCAACCGGAAGATGAATCTGAGAACCCAACTCAAGAATACAAAGATGCAAAAAGGAGAAACAATTCATGGCTATTTCTCTAGGGTTTCTCAATTCAAGGAACAACTAGAAGCAATTTGAGATAACCTAGATGAATATGAACTCATATTGACAACTCTTAATGGTCTCACAAGACCTTGGGATGCCTTCACCAAAGCTATCTATGCAAGAAAGGATAAACTCCAATTTGACAGTCTTTGGGAAGAATGTGTTCAAGAAGAAGCAAGAGTATCTGACCGAGAAGCAGTGCTATTAAGGGATGAAGATCTGCTCATGCTAAAGGAGGAAAGAAAAGGTCTCATTTCCAAAAAGAGACCCACCTTCATAAGGAATCTCACTCCCCAAGGAGATTCACCCACTTCCGTAAAGAATCTCACCCTCCAAGGAGATTTCAGAAATATCAAAAGGGTCAAAGAAGAGAACAATATTTCTCCTCCTATCAATGCTATCATTGTGATAAGATGAGACACATTGCTAAGAATTATCCCGCCAGATGGGAAGAATACAAGAAGAGAAATAACAAAAGACATCATGCCCATGCAGTTGAAGATGATAAGCCACCCACGAAAATGACTAAAGAAGAGATTGAAGATTATGTTTTATTTTCCGCCCTCTCATGATTTGTGACAGCTGGAGAGGACACTTGGATCATAGATAGTGGTGCCTCTAAGCACATGACAGGTCAAAGAGACATTCTCTCTAGCCTCACAGAAAAGAAATTTCACCAGAAAGTTACACTCAAAGATGATTACCAATACCCTATCAAAGGAGTGGGAGAATCCACCTACAAACTTGATTCAGAGACTCCGATGAAAAGGAAGGATGTACCTTATGTACCAGGTTTGACAAAGAACTTACTTTCTATATCAGCTCTAGATAAGAAAGGCTTCAAAGTTTCCTTCATAGATGGTGAAGTTCTTATGTGGCCTAAAGGAAAAACTATAGAAGATGCAATTGTTATTGAAACAAAAGAAGGTGGTTTGTATAAGTTAAAAGGTCACTCAAATGTAGCTTTGACTCACTCCACTGAGAGTCCATGTGAAATTTGGCATAGAATACTAGCTCATATCAACTACAAAGCCTTATTATATGTAAGCAAGGTAGTTACAGGTCTACCAGAATTCAAGGTTGATCATGAAGGTGTGTGCAAGGGATGTGCACAAGGAAAGAACATAAAGAATCCTTTCCCAAAGAGCGTCAGTAAAGAAGAAGGAATCTTGGAGCTCATCCACTCAGATGTATGTGGCCCAATTCCATCAACCTCTCTAAGTGGGTATGTATACTATGTGCCATTTATTGATGATTATTCTTGGAAGACTTGGGTTTACTTCTTGAAGTCAAAAGATGAAGTATTTGGAAAGTTCAAGAAAATCAAAGCCTTGATAGAAAATCTCTCTGAAAGAAATATCAAGATACTCAGGCCAGATAATGGAGGAGAATACACCTCAAAAGAATTTGTAATATTTTGTAAAGATGCCGGGATTAAGAGGGATCTCACTACTCTCTATAATCCTCAACAAAATGGTGTAGCAGAAAGAAAGAATAGAACAATAATGGAAGCAGTGAAGACTATGATCCACGATCAAGATATTCCTATTCTCTTATGGGATGAAGCAACAAGAACAACAATTTATGTCCAAAACATATTATCCCATAGTGCACTTGGATTCAAAACCCCCGAATAAATGTTCTCCGGAAATAAGCTAGAAGTAAGCCATATCAAGATATTTGGATGTCCAGTGTTCGTACACATTCCGAAAGAAAGGAGAACTAAGTTGGACCCTTCAGGAAAGAAGGAAATATTTGTTGGATATTGTGAGGTCTCTAAGGCCTTCAACATTTACATACCAGGTTACCATCATATTGAGATCAACAAGGATGTAACCTTTGATGAAGATGCAACACTCATGAGATCAAGGAGATGCCAGCTTGAAGATGCATATGAAGAACCTGTAGCTCCCAGAGTTGTAGAACTAGTGAAGGAAGTCACAATTACCCTAATGATGAGATTCTAGAAGATCATGATATGATAGAATCTCAAGAACCTCCCCAGATGAAAATATCTCACAAGAGAAATCTAGCTTGGGAAAATGAACTTATTCAAGATGGAGAGAAGTATGGTGCCCCAGAAGGAACCATGAGACAAAGCAAGAAACTTAAGCCATTCCCAGTTATATGGCCTTGATGTGTGATCTCATAGAGAAGGAACCTACTTGCTTTGAAGAAGCCATTCAGAAGAAAGAACGGGTGGATGCCATGACAAAAGAATACCAATCCATTATAAAGAGTGATGTATGGGAAATAGTTCCAAGACCTAAGAACAAAGATGTGGTATCTTCCAAATGGATATACAAGATAAAACATGCTGCAAATAAATGTATTTAAAAACACAAACCAAGATTTTTAGTTCGTGGATTTTTTCAAAAAGGAAGGCATTGATTATGAAGAGACACTTTCTCCTATTGCCAGATGCACTTCTATCAGAACAATCATAGCTCTTGCAGCCAAGATGAAGTGGAAGTTACACCAGATGGATGTGAAAACATCCTTCTTAAATGGTGTTATTGAAGAAGAAGTGTATATAGAACAACCCCAAGGGTTTGAAGTTGAATATAGAAAGGCTCATGTCTATAGGTTGAAGAAATATAT
>ML793811.1:113727-127083 GCA_009831015.1 Picea engelmannii
GTCCCTTTCACCTGTTATCTCAACTGGGTCTCCACTGGATCTGACATGCATGTAGTTAACCGTGGCGAATCTTCAGTTGCATGTGAGTTCACTGATTAACTGAACTCTCACTAGTGCAAGTTTAGTTACAACTAGTACAACTGTTCTTAACTCACTTAACTACACTTATAATTCTGTTACAAAATCCAACTCACTCAGTTATGAATGAAACAATAGATTAATATTTATTGTCTAATTTAATTAAGGGAAAAGTAAATTAGACACATGTTTCTTGTTGACTTTTCAACAGACCAAGCCTTATCTCATGTAAATTTTGAACACTTTCGAGACAAGATTGGTATACTCCAAAAGGACCTCCCTCAAAAGGGGGAGTGATGCTGATGATACTATGGTATCCTGACCAACAACAGGTAGCTCAGTTAGGATTTTATATCCTAGGGGATTGATCATCCCTGGACAGATCCCTAAGGTCTGGTAAGGATGGTCTGTCAGAGTACCCGTGCATGTATATGCCCGTTGTGGTCAGTAGTGGTAGCCCCGTTAGAATTTTATATCCTAGGGAATATTATGATTCATGGGAAGATCCTGAAGGTCCTGTAAGGATGGTCTGTCAGAGTACCACGTGGTAGATCCATTAGGATTTTTCATCCTAGGGAATCTTTTGATTCCTGGGCAGATCCCTAAGGTCTAGTAAGGACGGTCTGTCAGAGTACCACAAAATGTTGTTGTTGCACCTGTCTCATTCTGTTGCTATATGATGATGATGTTGTTATCTCAGCCTCGTGCTGATGATGTTGTTGTTTCAGCCTTGTGCTGTTGTTGTTGATGATGTATTAGCCTCGTGATGTTATGGATGATGATGTATCAGCCTCATGCTGTTGATGATGATGTTGTACTAACCTCATGTTGTTAATGATGGTGTTGATGATGTTTTTGCCTTAGAGTTATGCTAATTGATGTTGATGCATATGATGATGATGTTATTCTAGCTCCATGCTGTGAACGATGATGTTATTGATGATGCAGAAAACTTTCTATGATTTATAGATATACCAGTCAGTGTTACAGATGCTGATGATGATGTTGTCCTCTATCTCTCTTGATGATGTTGTATTGGGTTATGTCAGTAGAATACCTTTCTTGTTAAGGGGGAGTGTTGAAATATTGTAACTGCAAAGAATATTCTAATTATAATTGAGTTATTATTATATAGATCAAATCCCCTTTTATGGATTGATCATGTCGGGCTTTGTATAAGACCAAATCCCCTTTTGTGGATTGGTCAAACCATAGTTATATGCTGTTGTTTGTAAAGTTGGCCCCTAGGGCTAATTAAAGTGGTTTTAACCACTAGTTGAAGAAGTCGGCCCAACTTGGTGAAGAGACATTACCCTAACACCTATCAGCTAGTATAAATAAGAGAGGATGGTGCCTCATTTTCTCACTCTCTCAAGTCACTCATCTAGTGCACAAGTTATGAAGGACGTTGCAGTTAGAAGAAAGAGAAGAGAGAGGCGCATGCTTGGTCTTGGATATTCTTGGTGGTTTGGTCTTTTATCTTGGCATTGTATTGGAAATCTATATTAAGGAATTCTTTGCTGGGTTTTCTCCCCCATGAGGGTTTCCCGGGATAAAATGTTGTGTACCTTGTGATTGTGTTTCTCTTAGTGATCCTGCTTATGCTATTATTGTCTAGTAAATTGAAAAGAACTTAATAGAAACTCTAAATTTAACACAACCAAGATGGAAAGTATCATAAAAAATTGAAAATGTATGGCATATTATCTTTGGTTTGTTTTTGTTGCAAGAAAAGGGGTCATAAGGATAGTAGTTGTTGGCACTCTAGAAGGCCAAGTATCCCATGCATGAACTATTTCCAACATTACAAATTTGCTGGACATTGGGAGGCCAAATGTTGGAGGCTTCACTTGGAACTCCATCCCAGGAACTGAATAGCCAAGAAAAGAGCTTGGATATTCAAGGTTAAGAAGAAAGAAGAGATATTTGCAATTGCAACGCAAGAATTAACAATTGTCCAACGACCTATTGCAACAAAGAATGTCATCTCTATCCATGATATGGATAGTAGGATTATGCCAAAGGTAGCCCCTATTTAGTTCTTATTTTTCATCTTTCATAGAGGCACCCTTTCTTGGAGATTTTCCGGAGGATGCTTGAAGGCAAAGAAGAAGATTGAAGGGAGTTGAAGCTTTTAGGGACCAAAATCCTGCAAATGGGAAGGTGTGATCTGAATTGGATTCTTGTTAAAAAATCTCTTTGTAAAATTTGTAAGCATTTAATTGATTTTTTGGAAAAGTTGAGAAAATGTTCAAAATTCCCTTGGAAGTTGAAATGAACCATTGTGATGATTGGAATTCCAAGGAATCCCATTAAAAATGAAGGCTATGTGAAGAAGAGCATTGAAGAGAACAAATAGGAGAAAAGGAAGAAGAGTAGTAGCAAAGATGAGAGTTCAAGGAAGCAATTTGCATGATGATTGGAGGAGAAGAAGACATTGAGTCTATTCCACGATGAGTGAAGATTGTTGTTGATCCATGGCCATCTGCAAATTTCTTGTTAGTGAGTAAAAATACACTTTGTATATCTCACCCTTTTGTAATCAATTTCCTACTTAATAAAATCCTCATCAAATTTGGTTTTCCATGGAAAAATCCTTGTCTATGGTGCATTTAAAATCTATGTGGTTTATCAATTGGTGTGACTAAATGCTATGCATTTTCTTAACTGCTTTAATGAATATTATGAATGGGAAAAGTTAGCATTGTTTATATGCACCAAACAAAGTTTTGTTTGGTTGGAAAAAATACCTCCCACAAGAAATTTGAATTAGAGTGTTTGAAAGAGATTATCCAAACATATATGATGTGTTGTGTAAGCACTTGTAAACAAGAAACATAGTATTTTGTCAAATTCTATTTTATTTGACTAATTGTTGGGTTGTAATTGGCACAATGAGAATTGTGAAAAAATAATTGTATTTTTTTGTTTATTGGTCTTGGTTTTCCTTAGCAAGTAAACCAAGAAGTGAACCAATTTGGAAATAGAGTATTGTCTATTTATTGATGATGCGTAGTTGAGAAGGTTTGCACTTAGATTTACACCTATATTAGAGAAATTTTTTATTTTTATTTTTGTAGAGGATCTGTGTTGATAAAAAGGATAGGACATAAGCCTATCATTTATGGATCAAAATGATACTTCCATAGGGTATAGAATCTTCATTCATGTGTAGTTGAATACAATGGTAAGAAGGTATGTGCAATTTGGTGAGGATGGGTTGTCCTCAAGGTCATAAGAGCCTCCTAAAACAATTGAAGAAGGAAAAAATCTTATTGTTTTAGATTTAGTTATTAAATGAAAAGAGAAAATAGATTTAAATCTGCAAGATTCTAGCTGAGGAAAAGAGGTCTCACTACTTTCCATCTTAGCTAGAAAATTAATATGGATTATCTAGACATTGAGGATGGACATGATCAATTTGGAACACCTAAATATAAATTTTGAGGCAGTCATCCACATATTGTTTTTGTACTTTTGTTAGATCAATGAGTTCTATTATTGAGACAAAGCCTTGTATCTTTGAGGACACTAGAGAAGAGGTATAGAAGGATACCCCAATAGAGAAGTACAACTCGATCCTCAAGAATGATGTTTGTGAGATAGTTCCACGACCTACTAGGAAACCAATGATTGGTTCTAGATGGTTTTACAAGATCAAGCATGATGTCGATGGGATCATTGGAAAGTACAAGGCTAGATTTTTCCCCAAATGATACTCTTAGAAATAGGGAGTTTACTATGATGAAACTTTTGCTCCAATTGCTAGATATACCTCTATTAAAACTATCATGTCTTTAGCTCTTCCCTTAGTTGGTATTTATATCAAATGGATATAAAGACAACATTATTGGATGACATGATTGAGGATGAGGTATACGAATCATACACGAGGTTTTGAGATCCATGGGTGAGAGACCCATGTTTGTAGGTTGAAGAAATCCATTTATGGGATGAAGTAGGCACCAAGGTGATGCTACTCTAGGATTAATGAGTATCTACTCAAGCAGATATTTTCCAAGACTTGTGTAGACTCTATTTTTTTTTTAATTTTATTATTATTATTAATTTGATAAATTTGACCTACTTGTCTTGGTCCTATATATAGATGGCCATATAATTACAATAAATTATGACCGATTCATTTTTTTTTATTTCAGAATAAATTGGCTAGTGATTTTTATACGAGGGGCATTGGTTTGGTGCAGTATTATTTGGGACTAGAGGTTTTGGAAGTTGTTGGTGAAGTCTTCCTTGGATAAGGGAAGTATATTGTGGAGATTCTAAACATATTTCAAATATTGGGCAACGAACCCATGAATATCTCCATGATTCGAAATCCAAAGTTAACTAGTGATGAAGATTCATATTTGGTTGATCCTACTCTGTATAGGAAGTTGATCAGGTCTCTTATGTGCATTGTAATTACAAGTGTAGATATTTTCCATGTAGTTAATAAACTAAGTTAATTCATGGTTTAACCTTGATAGTATCATTAGAAATATGGTAACAAGTGACCATATACTTGAAGGGATAATTCAATGGCATGTTTTATGTAGGAGATGGTGAGTTGTTACTCCATGGATTGGTTGATTTATAACGGGGAGGAGATGCAAGCATATAGAGGAGAAATTTCAACTACTTTTCAAGTTTGGATGCATGAATGATTTCTTATTTCAATATGATGCACATGTGTTTGTCACTCAATTTAGCAAAAGTGGAATATATGGCAACTTCTTCAGCTAGTTATGAAGCTATTTAGCGTCACAAGTTGGTATTGGAGTTAACTGTCGAGACGATGAACCCCATAGTTAGATTTGTGTTAGGCTTTGTGGGAATGTAGTCTTCCATGATTGCTCCAAGAAAATTTATATATTGTATAATTTCTTGAGAGACAATATAAAAGGAAGCAATGGTATTGGATTACATTCTTACATATTCATAAGTTGACAACATTCAGATGAATCCCTTAGTAAAGAGGAAGTTTGATATGCTAAGGAATGAGTCTGGGAAGGTGTGTCATGATTTTTGGTAAGAGGGAATGCTGAAAGTAGTGTGAGTGGACCCTTGATTGAGGTATTTTTCTAGCCCACAATTGAGATTTTGTAGTGAAAATAATTGATCCTTATTTGAGGGTGTATTGAGGGTTAGAAAAAATACCTTGATTAAGGGTCTGAAAGTGTATATAACCTCCATAGGATGAGGAAATGATAATTTCTTCCTTGAATCAATTTAATCCCTCAAGCCATAGAAATTCCCGACCCAACAAAACCTTTATACAACCTTTGAATATACATGGAGAAACCATTTCCCTCCAAAGCATCATTGAGCTACCATTCGATCACCACCATCTCTACAGAGGGAAGCATTTTTTCTTTTTAAATGATTTTTAAAACATAGTTTCATTTTTGCTTTGTTTTGTACATGTTATAACACTATTGATTTTATTTTCAATCATGTACCAAAAAGAAGAAACGTTGTTAGATTTTTTTTCACTCCTTTGGTAATGCATAGATGATTGAAAATTATTTGACGACAACCTATGCCTACACTTTGGAGAGAAAGCTTGAATCTTAGTACTCATATAGTATGGTTTCTATTTGGTCAAACTAAGATTATTTGGATTTTGGGTTCGAAGTGCGTGCTAGGCATGGCTATGCAAATACGACATTTTGCTGCCATGTCTAAATTTTTGTAATTGAAAATAAAACCCACGATGTTTTTTGGAATTTTAGAGTAATCAATTGACAACACTCAAATGGGTTGGATCCACCGTTGAGGAATGAAGAGTTTTTCATTGATGACCAAGGTTCAATTTCCATGAGGGATTCCATCCCTTGATGTTTCCATGGCCACACTTGGAGGAGGGTTGAATTCTAGTCCCTGTGCACACATAAGTGGATTAAATCCTTCCCTCTTGTAATCCTTAATACTAAACACTAATAATTTTGGTTATGACCAAATTTTAATCCCAAAAGAGGTTGGATCCACTAATGGGGAATGTGGGTTTTTGTTTTGTTGGTGATCAAGGTTAAATTCCCATGAGGATGTCCAACACTTGAGGTTTCCATCAGAGCACCTAGACGTAGTGGTTGAATATGTGAAAATTGCATTGCACTTATTGATCAAACATAAGTGGATCAAAACCCACCCTCTTGTCATCCTTAAGACATGACACTGATTGTTTTGTCTATGGAAAAAATGAAACATGGATGATAGGCACAAGCAATGTGGTCTATGATTTTTGTAATACCCTTGTCTCCCCCAACTTGTAAATATAATTATGTTATTACTAAGAGACTATGGACAAATATGTCATGTGTGGATTTTGGACACTAATGAACCTTTGCTAAAGAAGGTAATCTAAATATTTCTGTTATTAAAAAAAAATGAAATTGTTGAATAAATGCTGAAGGTGTTGCCAATACAGATTATGATGCATGAGAGGGAATGGTGAGGGGAACCAATAATGGTTGAGATGATCCCTACCAGACCAGTACTCAGTTGGATTTAAAAATTTTCAGACCCAGAACAATCCTCTATTCCAAAGAATTTATTTACTAGTCAAGCTGGTAGTTTTAAAAATCAATGAGAGAATGGGCATAGTACCCATCTAGAAATTTTTGATATCACCCACGAATTGGGGGATTTGACCCACACAATCTTGCTGTAGAAGGAAAGAAAAAGGTAAAAATCGTGGGCATAAGGAAAAGGATGCACACAAGTGGGTCTGGGGAACATTTATGAAGAAGAAGAGAATGTGAAGCTCTCTAGTTCTAAAGAGAACTGAGAAAATAAGCTATTTTGGGTACAATAATTGTTGGGTAGTGTTTTCTAATCAAGATGATAAAGGGGGTTGTAGGGAATTTAAGTGATTGAGTGAGAAATCATAGTAGGACCCCTTGCTTGGTGGATAGAAGACTAGGCTACCAGGTTCCCGTGGGAGAAGGAGAGTAAACTTCATCCCTTCCTGTTTGCTGAGAAAAAATAAGAATTCCTCTCATGGCATCATACTCTGGCTAGGGGGTGGCCAACTGAGAAAACAACAAGAGCAATTGTGCCTATGGTTGGGTGGAAAATGGTACACCTTTCAAAAGTTAAAACTCTTTTCATATTCTAGATAAGTATATCTTTACCAAATATTTGCAATGTTAAGTTCAGATATATTATAGAAAGCGTTTCAGAGCAATGTAAATTCAATTTTCTGATAAAAGTGGCTTGAGAAATTTAGAGGAAATTGTGAGAATGTTATAGATAAATTTCATTTTGATTTACAACCTCACTCTTGACTTGCTATGTTGTAAAATATATTTTTGGGAGTGGATGTTGATGCTAACTGAGATTTACAGTCCATCTTGTGTACTAGTGGGGACGATTCAATTTTTAGGACCTCTATAGAACATCTGAGAAAAAAGAGGCTGATTTCTGCATAAAAATGTTTTTGGTTTTAAGTTTTTTCTATAGTTCTTATACCAGGAAATTTAAAGGATATAATACCTATATTTGGGCCATAGGAAAATATCCCAAGTACTAAAAAAAAGAGAGGCAAAGTATTCCAAATTTAATAACAAGGAAGGAATGAGAAATAAAAAAACCCAATCTTTTCTAATTTGGAATAAAATGAAATTTATAATTTAAAGCATTGTGATTAATTATGTTTCATTAGGATTGGTAAAAAACAAATTTTACCAGGAATTACACAACAGATTCATGTAAGGGGAAATATTTGGAAATAGTAACTATTTCCTAAAAATAACAAAGAATTGCATGTAAACATGAGATTAGTAATTTCTGGTAAAAACATAGTTTTACCATGGAGGATTTTATTTCCAAAGAAACGTAATATCCTGGAAAGGATTTAAACAAATAATTTGCATAAATTTGTATATGTAAATGTCTAAATTCTATGTTTTGTGGACAAAATGGAATAAATAGTAAAGTCTCGTAACTACTGGTAAATCCCCAAATTTAGCATTTAAATTTTCTAATATTTGAATAATAAGGACATAAACTATTATTTTACAACTAGAA
The DNA here is from genome assembly GCA_009831015.1 of Picea engelmannii. Lineage (NCBI taxonomy): Eukaryota > Viridiplantae > Streptophyta > Pinopsida > Pinales > Pinaceae > Picea > Picea engelmannii. The sequence goes on from ML793811.1 coordinate 121,837, forward strand.
ATTTCTTCCTAGTGCATGAGTAAGGGGAAAACTTGAAGTCTTTCCCTTATGTACAAAATTTTAAATTGTGCTAAGATTTTCCTAGTTTTAGATTTTACGCTTTGCACAGGTCATTCGATGCTCCTGAAGGAAGTATTATTAAGGTATTTTTAATTATCAACAAATTAAATGCCTAGAAATATATATATCCTCTTATCCTCCTCAACATAAATAATTTTTATAAATATTATTATCAGAAATCCTTTTTTATTTTGGAGTTGATTGTCGGAGGTTGGAGACAGGAGCATACAAATAAATTCTGAATCTTTAAGAGTGATGAATTAAGGTTATATTGTGGAATATTATAATAATTAAAGAACTAAATCTAATCCTTTTCGGAGTCTAGCCATCAGAGTAAAGGGAAGGGTGAGTTTGAATGGAGTGTGAAATTCTCGGAGCGATGGCATGAGTGTTATAAGGTATATAAATATTATTTTATAATATTAAACCTTGCTCTCTCATAATTGGTTGTCAGATAAACGAGATAAGCACGTTAGTTTGGAGATTGAAGAGCTAAGGGTGCGATGGTATGAGTATTATAAGATTTATAAATATATTTTATAATATTAAATTGTGCTCTTTTGTAATTGGTTGTCGAACAAACGAGAAGAACATGAATGAATAAACTCCGAAGGTTTGGAGCATGATAGCCTGAGGATTATAAGGTCCCATAGACATTTTATAATATTAAACTTTACTCATTTGTAATTGGCTGTCGAAAAAACGAGAGAGGCATACATGTTTTGAGTGCGAAGACCTCGGGGTGATGGCTTGAGTTGATATAATATTAAATATTATAATAATTGAACACTAATTCCCTTTCTTTTTTGAGTTGACCATTGGAGAAAAGGGAAGAGTATGAAGATTCAGAGTCTCAGAGCCTAGGGTATTATAATAACAAGTATCACAATATTGATTACAATTATCTAATTCCTTTTGGAGTTGACCATCGAAGAGCTAAGAAGGGTGCATGTGAAGGGAGTTCGAATTACCTGAGATAATATTTAATATTAAATATATTCTATCTCCCTATATTCTATCTCCCTTTCTTTTCCTATATATATATATTTACGTGAAATTTCAGTACGAAGTTGTAAGCCAGTGGAAGTGAATTATATACAATAATTAAGGTTAATAAATTTAAGTGTAATATAACCTAATTAATTATATTATATTATAATATAATAACTTATATTTATATTATAATATAATCAATTAGATTATATCATACACTAATCATTATAAGAGTGATCTTTAAATTAACAACAAAAAAACCTTTTTTGAGACGTGGAGTTCCCAAAGTAAAAGAAAATAATTTCTCATTGTTACCGGGCATGTAAACTCAGCTAAGTCAAATGGAAAAATGATTAGGATTTTAAATTTAATAAGGGTTAATTAAAACTAATAAGGATTAAACAAATAAGATATTAAAAGTGGGATTTTGATGTAATATGGGATAATTAATTGGAAAGTGTATTAAAAATTCCCAAGGGGGATCTCGATCATTGGATCCAATAAATAGTTCTTCGGTACGATTAGAGGTTTGAAAGGTCTGAGTAGAAGAGGGAGTCTAAGGGCAGGAGTTCCGAGGATCGTTAAACTTGTCGGAGTGAGTGTATTCAGAGCAATAGATTTGGAGTAGTTAGTGGGACCACTACCAGATTACTCCAATATGGAGAAGTTCCGAGAACAAAGGTGAACCATCGATTAATAATAGGAAATATTTAATCTCATCTGTGAATCGAGGCAGATCCCACTGGTGAGGCTAATCCAAAATTCGACAAGTGGCTATCCATCGATCAAGTAGAAGTTCTGAGGAAATCGTCACTATTGAGTGGGGTTATCCAAGAACCATTAGGGAGACATTTGGCCAATGAGGACCTTGAGACTTTAAAAGGTTATGACCTTCAATCTAGATCTCTATTTTGGGCATAGTTACAGTCTTAAAAATTCTCATGACAAGCTGATGACGTTGATGTCCTTGAGAAGAGATGTAGATTATGTTTAAGGAAAAAACAAAAATTTAACACCCCATCCTTTAAAAGGTACTTAGGGGGTTGGGTATCTTACAGAGTGGTATGATAGCAACTTAAAACACTTGGCATGCTTGGGCTCATTAAAGAGTTGAATAATTTTTCTTAGAAAACCTTTAAGGGGGAGGGAACCCCACCCTACCCTATCCATAAGAGCTTATTAAAACTTTACTATCGAAAAGAGGATTGAGACATTATGTTGTTTTTACATGTTTTAAATCTGAACTGTATGTTGTTGTTGTATGCTAAATGAGGAAGTTGATTTCATGTTACAAAATTACGTGTGATGTTCATAAATTAGTGGATGATTAACTAACATAAAATGTTGTTATCAACACATAAACAATCAACAGACAACAAGGAAAACTAAAACATAAAGAATGGTGAAACATCATGAGATGGGAGAAAGCTCCCATAATAGAGAAGAAGAATGTGACACAAGGAGAGTGGTGGAAACCCCTCCGGATTTGGCTGAAATTGTAAGAATCCTCATGGTGGAATTGCAATTATTTAGAGCAGACAATGAGAGGATTATAAAATAACAAGAAAAAAAAAATTGAAATAAATGCAATTTTGTTGCATAACCTGTCAGACATACAAAGTAAATTGCAACATGGGCCAACAACCAGTAATGTGGACTGACATCAGTCCAAGAAAACCCAAATTCCACATGAGATACAAAAACATGTCCCTGGAAGTATCAACACAAGAAGAAGCTCCTCAAAGAATGCCCACCATGGAGCTAAGAGGCATGCTAACATCAAGGATCCATCTGAAGAATCCTCTAGTGAGGGAGCTAACAACTCCAAGGAACTGTCCAACAATGAGACTAGTTCACATTCTCAGATGGGAAGAAAGAGGAGGAAAAATTCCAAGAGCCATGACCCATAAGAGTTTAAGAAAACCAAAACACCCACTTTGGATGGAGAAATTAAAAAGGGGGAAGAAGCAGAAGTTTGGCTGCTTGGCTTAAAGAAGTACTTCAGATTTCATAATTACTCTGAAAATTTGAACGCTCGAATAACCATTTTCAACTTGAATGGAAAGGCCTCTATCTGGTGGGAAGACCATATAAATGTGAAAGGAATTCACGAGAAGGAGATGTCATGGAAACAATTCGAAAAACACTTCAAGAAGAAGTACTGTCTGAAAGGTACTATGATGGAAAGACTAAGGAGTTTTATGTACTCAAGATGGTACAACTCACCATAGATGAATACATCAACAAATTACTGGAGTTAATGAGGTATGTGCCCTATATAAAAGATGAAAAGGTGAAGATGCAACGATTCATTAGTGGGATGCCTCAATCCTTCCGAGACACAATTGAGTTTGATGAACCTAAGACTTTAGAAGATACTATTTAGAAGGAAATGTACTTCTATGAGAAATTCAAGAACAAGGCATAACCTCATAAGGATTGGAAGAAGAAAAGTAAATTGTGATTCAATAAGAAGGGGTTTAAATCCTCAATATTTAAGAATCATGGGAAAATATCTAAGATGAACCTTCCTACTAAGAGTGTATATCAACAAAACTTTCCATCCCAAAGTGGAAATAAACCCTTTGGATTAGCCTTGGTAAAGATTGATAATACAAAGAGAGAGCCATTGAAATGTTGGGGATGTAGAGAAGAACATTTGTTAGGGGAATTCCCACATAGGCATTGAGACAGTAAAAGTGTTTACAACATCCAGGAAGCTACCACAGTCAATGATGTAGCTAGTAGCATGCCACAAATTTATGCCACCCTGGATAATAGATAAGCTCACCACAAAGATTCAGTGGTAGAGATGCAAGGTATGATTTCCAACCATATTGTTTCCATTTTAATTGACCTTGGTTCTAATTTGAGTTATGTTTCCCCTCAAATTGTTGAGAAATGTAAACTGCAACCAGTAAAACATGCTAAATCATGGCTAGTACAACTAGCCATTGGAACACAAATAAAGGTAACATAATTCATACTAGCATTGCCAATTCATTATGAATGGGCTATCTACCCAATAAACCCTAAATATACTTCCTTTAGGATCTTATGACATGTTGATTGGCATGGATTGGCTGGATTCCCATAAATCAAAGTTTGACTGTTACAATAACAAATTAAAGTGTGAAGATGAGGAAGGGAAGAAAAGGACCCTACAAGAATTCAAAATCCCATCTCATTGAGACAAATATCATCCCTTCAAGTGAAGACATATTGCAAAAAATGATGTGCTTTGTATGGAATACAAGTACTGAACTATGTTGAGGATTGTAAACCAATCCTAGAGGTCCATCCTATATTGAGAGAATATAAATATGTGTTTCCAGAAGAGGTATTGGGTCTATGTCCAAGAAGAAACATTGATTTCTCAATAGAACTTGTACCAGGAGCAGTGCCAATGTCTAGAGCACCTTATAGAATGAATACATCAGAGCTAGTTGAGCTCAAACTACAACTGAAGGAGATGTTGGACAAAGGTGACATCCAACCCAGTGTGTCACTTTGGGGAGCACCAATGTTATTTGTGAAGAAGAAAAATGACACACTCAAATTGTTCATAGACTATAGGCAACTCAACAAGATGACAATTACAAACAATAATTGATGACTTGTTTGACTAGTTAAGGGGTGCTACAATTTTCTCCAAGATTGACTTGAGGTTTGGATACAATCAAGTCTGGATTAAGGATGAAGGAATCCATAAAAAACCCTCTAGGACAAGATATGGGTACTATGAATTTGTGGTAGTTCCATTTGGGCTTACAAATGCACCAGCCACCTTTATGTGCTTAATGAATAATGTGCTCAACAAGTTCTTGGACAGATTTGTGTTGGTTTTCGTACATGATATCCTAATCTATTCCAAGAAAAAATAAGTGCATGAAGAGCACCTCAAGTTAGTGCTTCAAGTGCTGAGAGAGGACAATCTCTATCCAAAGTTTAGAAAGTGTGATTTTTTCCAAAAACAAGTCAATTACTTGGCCATATAATCATTAAGGAAGGAATGGCAATAGATCCTGACAAGATCAAAGCCATTATGGATTTGCATACACAAAAATATGTAGTTGATATCAAATCCTTTATGGGCCTAATATGATACTATAGAAGGTTCATAAAGGGGTTTTCCAATATTGGTTATCCAATCACCTCCCTTGATAAAAAGGGAGTTAAACTTTCTTAGACAAC
>ML793811.1:143464-156413 GCA_009831015.1 Picea engelmannii
GCATGGAGGGTCATTTGCCGATGATCGATTGTGAGAAACTCTCTTGTAAAATATCTCTGTAATCTTTTTCTTTGCATTAATAAACTGCTCCAAGTGGCCGTGTTGGCTGGGGCCGTGGATGTTTCCCCGTAGGGGTTTTACCATGTGAAAACATCGATGTGTTGATCTTTGATCTGGTTATGTGAGTGGTTACTGAAGGTGTTCGTCCTCTGTTGGAATACCTGTGTTGTCGAACAGTTCCATTATGCAGATGGGTTTTTAACCATTTTTTCATATTCCTCACGGTTTGGCTGCAATCAGTCCCACACAATTGTCTGTCTGTTCTTGAACATATTTCCAAATCTTATCTATTGTTGCTCATAAATTATTTGCAACAATCCAATATTATTTTTGGATCAATTATCTTGAACATATTTAGATAATAAAATCAAGCCATGATCAGATCCGTACCAAATATCTGATAATGGAAACTTGTGAAACAAAAATAAACCAATTTAATAACCTAAATATAGAAATTGTGAATAAAACAAAATCTAGAACAATCCAATTAAAATGAATTTAAACTAAAAGCTAACTATAGGTTGTAAACAAATATTGTTTATATTTTCCTTTCAAATATGATCTTAAAATTCTAGAAGCTTCAAGTTGATGGAGAGGAGGAAATTATTAATTTTGGGTTTCCACAAAATCAAATAAATGATAGATAATTTTTTTTTTTATCTTGAAATGAGATGAAAAATGACAAAATAATTTAATTAATTAAACCCACCAAATGATTTGGTGAAAATGAGAAACCAACCAAGATATTATTTGATGAAGTATTGAACCCATTATTCAAAATAATCAAACTTGCTAGTGATAAAAAGATGAACACATAATCAAAATTTAAACGAAAGTAAATAGTTGATAAAAATTAACGTTTTTGTTTAAATTGAGATTTCTATGCTCATTTCTAAATTTTGACATATACTCTTGTAATGAATGTCTCATACTGGGTGAAGCAATTATCTCTGATTTGGTAAGCTTTCATCTCGGGAAGAAAATAATAAGACTTGAAAAATGATTTAAGCTCCCTGAAATAAATTTACTTTGAGACCATATAGTATTAGGATAAGCTCAATGTTATAAATAGACAATAGAATTTTCTTTGCATGTGATTATAACCTGAAAGAATTTCTTAATAAAAGAGTCATTATGTTTATGAAAAGGAATTCAATACCATTGATAGATCCACTGCTGCCGGTAGGCGTCCATAGCCTCGGCAGAGATTTCATTTAACCCACTCAAATACTTTAATCCCATCCAATAGTTGTATCCACATGATGTATACTTCCATAAAAGTTAATTTAAAAGAATATATCTGCTACCTCTCAACCCGACATTTCTTCGCTGCCAATAGGCCTATTCAATACTCCGACGAAGTTGTCTTGGTATTGTGTGTGCATTTAATCGCTGTCATCGAGCCTGTTCAGTACCCCGACGGGTTTACACATGCTTCCCACACTTAAGTGCTTCCAACCCTCTTATGCCACTTTTAAATAATAATACAGTTATAGATTTATTGATGATAAAGAGAGCGAGGTGATATGATGCAGGAGCATCACTTCATGTCATCAAGTGCCAACTAGCCAGCACACCCAGTGCACATTCAATGGAAGGAGAGAGGCGCAACCCTCTTGTTTTCAAATTTTGAAAATGTATTAAATGTTTGTAATGCTGGTACAGGCAAGCCGTGCCTTTGAGCAGGCTGTAGTTAGTGTCACCTTTAATGTCTAACATGTTGATGGTGATCTATATCCAATTCAGATTATATGGCCCATTCAATGTAATTCATTATAATTAATGAGAGTTGGTGAGGATGGAGGGAAGCGCTCGAGGAGCTCCCTTTTGTAAAATGAACCTTTGTATCTGTAGGCAGTTAGTCGGTAGAGAGGTAGAGAAGAGAGAATAGGGAGAAGAGGAGAGCCAAGACTCTGTTGCAGTCCGAGCTCGAACACATTTTAATCAAGCATTCTTGATTAATATAAACATAGCAGTTTTCCTGCATGTTGTTGTTCATGTGTTTATGAGTTCATGAATGAATGTATTTATGTGTGATGATATGTTGTAGATGTATGTTAAATTCCATATACAGGGATAGATATATTTTCCTATCTATTGAGTTCTCTGATTTTCAGGTTTGGGTTCTTTGTGGTTTCATGGAAGAGTGCATGACAAAGTATTGTGGTCTCTGAAAACTAGTGCAGGAGCGCACTTCTGAATTCTGCAGAATTTAGACAAAGACGTGCCAGGAGGGAATACCAACTGAAGTCATTGAATCAGGGAGGAAGCCTCAAGGTTGCTGAACACCTTGAAGGAAGAACTGTGCAGAGGAGAGCACAGAGAGGAGAAGCAAAATTGCTGAGGATTCTGTAAAGGCTCTGCTAGGAGGGCATTGAGCAAATGCACAGGATGCATTGAGTCAGTGCATAGAATGCACTTCTGAATTCTGTGGAATTTGGATAGAGTTGTGCCTAGAGGGAACACCAGAGGAAGTATTAAACCCCGGGAGAAACCTCAAGGTTGTTGAACACCTTGGAGGTAAGACTGTGCAGAGGAAGGCACAGAGATAACAGAATCACTGAAGGTTCTGTAGAGATATGCCAAGATGGCATCGAGCAAGTGCAAGGAGTGCACAAGAGGAGCTCAATTTTGAGTTCAGGGAAGACAGAACGTCTGAAGTTCTGTGAAAATTTTCCAGGAGGGCATCGAGCAGTTGCATAGAGTGCACAGAAGGACTCTTTTCGAGTTCTGAGATAAGAGAAGTGTAAAGGAGAGACACTTACAGAGTTACTGAATACTCTGTTAAGATCAGTGAGGAGGACTTGAGAAGAAGGTCATCAGGAGGACACCAGATTTCCCTTTGAGGACACAGAAGGGCAAGTCCCCTAGAGGCTCAGGTAAATAAAGCTCAGGATGGATAACACAATTGTGTGCAGGGACCTTGCAAGGAGTGCAGAGGTCATGAAACCTTTTGAGGTTTCAGAGTGAACAAAGATGAGGAGGGATATCATTCCTAGAACACATGCGATATCCAAGGGAATTGAGCTCGCAGAGGAAGCAAAGGTTGAGGCTTTTGAAACTTCAGAAAATATTCCAAGGGAAAGAAAGAAGGCCATGCTCAAGGTAGAGCACAACTGCCGTTATATCAATTGGAGAGGCGAGATCTGGACCATCGAGCTTCACGTCCAGACAACAAGAGGAGAGAGTACAAGGATGAGAAATAGATTTGGGCCGTCAGATCTAGTGCAAAGGACCGATATCCGTAGGATCCAGAGGAAGGCGCACAGAGTTTAACCTGTGGGAGGTCGCGCAGAAGAAGAGATGAAATAGACGGTGGAGACGCTTCGTGGAGAAGTGCCAAAAATCTTGTGGGCCGTCGGATCTCACAGATCTGTGAGAAGGTTAAGGCTGAGTGCCTTTTAAAATTTCGACATTTCGGTATTTCGAGGTTCAAAATTTCGGCAATCCTGATGACAAGGAGCTGGGGCACTTTGCATTGAAAACCCCGAAGTCGCGAAATATGACGTGTTCTTGGAGCATGATGTGGTCCTGGAGGAAGCAGCCATTTCGACATTTCGGGATTTTGGTGTCCGGGAGATCGAAGGACCAAGAACCATTTGCAACCGAAATTGCAGGATCTTGAATTTTGAAATCCCAAAAAATTGAACCGTGGTCGGGTAGATTTCGACATTTCGGGACCGGGGTGGTCGAGAGGCCAGGAGTTAAGAGATATGGAGGCTTGAATCGCAAAATCGTGAAGCCCCGAAAACATTCGGAGGAAATGGAACGAGCCAGAGCCATTGAGCCCGTTTCGACATTTCGACATTTCGAGGTTCGGGAAGCAGAGGAGGTGAGATTTTGGAGTCATTGCATCGTGAGCTCCTGGTTCGGGAAATCCCGAAAAGATCTGAGCCCATTTCGGCATTGAGCCATTTCGAGAATTCAGGGAATGGAGTGAGTAGTGGTTTGGGTCACTGTGTTTCAAACTTCCGGTTACCAAAATCCCGATACAATCACAACGTCATGGTCGCATGGAGGTGAAGCTCGCGCCTAGTGCTTGTTCGCACAGGTGGGGTTTCCAAAGGACCTGTGGATCGGATTCATGGGGTTCCAGTGAGGGCCCGAAAGAACTATTTCAATTCTTTAGATTCAGAGAAGAACGATCCTATGCGGATCTTGGCCTAAGGGTTGGGGGTCTGCATTAAGTGGTCTTGATGCAGACCCCCGACCCTCAGGACAAGATTCGCATAGGATCGTTCTTCTCCGAATCCACAGAACTGAAATAGTTCTTTTGGGCCCTCACTGGAACCCCACAAATCCAATCCACAGGTCCATCAGAAACCCCACCTGTGCGAAAAAGCACTAGGTGCAATCTTCACCTCCACGTGACCACGACGTTGTGGCTGTATCGGGATTTTGGTAACCAGGATTTTGAAACGCAGCGGCCAAACCACTGGTCACTCCATTCCCCGAATTCCCAAAATGGCTCAATGCTGAAATGGGCTCATATCTTTTGGGGATTTCGTGAACCGGGAGCTCACAATGTAGTGACTCCAAAATCTTGCCTCCTTTGCTTCCTGAAACCCGAAATGTCGAAATGCCAAAACGGGCTCAACGGCTCTGGCTCATGCTATTTCCTCCGAATTTTTCTGGGGCCTCACGATTTTGCGAGTCGGGACTCCACGTCTCCCGAATCCTGGCCTCTCGATTACCTGGGTCCCGAAATGACAAAATCTACCTGACCATGGTTCACATTTTCGGGATTTCTGAATTCACGATCCCGCAATTCCAGCTGCAGACGGTTCTTGGTCCTTCGATCTCCTAGACCTCGAAATGACGAAATACTGAAATGGATGCTTCCTCCAGGACCACACCCTTCTCTAAGAACATGTCACGTTTCGCGACTTCGGGGTTTTCAATGCAAAGTGCCCCAGCTCCTTGTCATCGGGATTGCCGAAATTTTGAACCCCGAAATACCGAAATGATGAAATGCTAAAAGGAACTTAGCCTTAACCTTCTCACAAATCTGTGAGATCCGATGGCCCACGGGATTTTCGGCACTTCTCCACGAAGTGTTTCCACCATCCATTTTAGATCTTCTTTTACACAACCTCCCAAAGGTTAAACTCTGTGCGCCTTCCTCCGGATCCGATGACTATTGGTCCTTTTCACTAGATCTGACGACCCAGATCTATTTCTCTTCCTTGTGCTCTCTCCTCCTATTCTCTGGACGTGAAGCTCGATGGTCCATATCTCGCCTCTCCAACTGATCTAACGATAGTTGTGCTCTACCTTGAGCATGGCCTTCTTCCTTTCCCTTGGAATATTTTCTGAATTTTCAAAGGCCTCAACCTTTTTTTCCTCTGCAATCTCAATTCACTTGGATATTGCCTGCGTTCTAGGAATGCTATCCCTCCTGAGCTTTGTTCACTCTGAAACCTCAAAAGGTTTCATGACCTCTGTACTCCTTGCAGGGTCCCTGCACACAATTGTGTTATCCATCCTGATCTTTATTTACTCGAGCCTCTAAGGGACTCACCCTTCTATGTCCTCAAAGGGAAATCTGGTGTCCTCCTGATGACCTTCTTCTCAAGTCCTCCTCGCTAATCTTAACAAAGTATTCAGTAACTCTGTAAGTGTATCTCCTTGACACTTCTCTTATCTCAGAACTCGAAAAGAGTCCTTCTATGCACTCTATGAAACTGCTCGATGCCATCCTGGTAGAGTTTTACATAACTTCAGATGTTCTGTCTTCCGTGAACTCGAAATTGAGCTCCTCTTGTGCACTCCTTGCACTCGCTCGATGCCCTCCTGGCAGAGCTCTACAGAACCTTCAATGATTTTGTTATCTCTGTGCCTTCCTCTACACATTCTTACCTCCAAGGTGTTCAACAACCTTGAGGTTTCTCCCTAGGTTTAATACTTCCTCTGGTGCGCCCTCCTAGCACAACTTTGTCCAAATTCCGCAGAATTCAGAAGTGCATTCTATGCACTGACTCAATGCATCCTGTGCATTTTCTCAATGCCCTCCTGGAAGAGCCTTTACAGAATCCTCAAAAATTCTGCTTCTCCTCTCTGTGCTCTCCTCTGCACAGTTCTTCCTTCAAGGTGTTCAATAACCTTGAGGCTTCCTCCTTGAGTCAATGAATTCAGCTGGTATGCCCTCCTGGCACGTCTTTGTCTAAATTCCATAGAATTCAGAAGTGCACTCCTGCAATGGTTTTCAGAGACCGCAGTACTCTGTCATGCACTCTTTCATGAAACCACAAAGAACCCAAACCTGAAAATCATAGAACTCAACAGATAGGAAAATCTATGTATCCTTGCAGATGGAATTTAATATACATCTACATCATATCATCATGCATAAAGGCATTCATTCATGAACTCATAAACACATGAACAACAACATGTAGGAAAAACTTCTCTGTTTATATTAATCAAGAATGTCTGATTACAATGTGTTCGAGCTTAGACTTCAATAGAGTCTTGGCTCTCCTCTTCTCCCTATTCTCTCTTCTCTACCTCTCTACCGAATAACTGCCTACAGATACAAAGGTTATTTTTACAAAAGGGGTCTCCTCGAGTGCTTACCTCCATCCTCACCAACTCTCATTAATTACAATGAATTACATTGAATGGGCCATCTAATCTGAATTGGATCTAGATCCCCATCAACATGTCATCCATTAAAGGTGACACTAACTATAGCCTGCTCAAAGGCATGGCTTGGCTCTACCAGCCTTACAAACATTTAATACATTTTCAAAATTTGAAAACGAGAGGGTTGCGCCTCTCTCCTTCCATTGAATGCGCATTGGGTGTGCTGGCTAGCTGGTGCTTGATGACATGAAGTGATGCTCCTGCATCATGATACTGGAGGTTAATTGCAATAGAGGTGAATAGTTGATTGTGTTATTTATTTGCTTTGAAAACTTGAAGTTTTATCATGGTTCAGAGATTTTAGATTTCGGTTAAGAAATCATCTAGAGAATGTGGAAGAACTTAAAAGTGATTCCTTAAGAATATGGATGGCATAAAAAGTTTAAAGATCATCGTAATTCTCAAAGATTTAAACCATATCTCTGGTGTAATACTCTAGAAAAGACAATTTGAGGAAAAAACGAAAGTGACAATTGACTTAAAAATCAATTGTCTGAGCTATATCTTAATATCAGGACCTCTTTGAACTATTTCAAATTTCTTTAAAAACACAAGTCTTGAAATGACTGTTTCCTTTTGACGATTTCTCTTGGATCAACAATATAATGGTTCAAAAATACAGATAAGAAAACAATTCGATCAAAGAAATCAAAGAAAGCAAAAATAACACACAACAAACCAAATCATATTTTATTAATGGAATTCAAAATGGGAAGTGCATAAAAAAAAACGAAATAGCAAAAACACACTTTTAGAAACAATTTTGGCCAAAGATAAACCTGAGCTTTGGGATATAATAGCATACCACTGTAAAATAAAGGAAGAACTAAATCATATAAAATATCATGTGCGAGCAAGTTATTTTCTTAAGATAGTGATGCATAAGATGTTACTTTGACCAATAATTATTATTAAAAATAAAAGAGACTGAAAGAAAAATAGAAAAATCCTTATTAAGATGAGTGCAGTCCTACTCATGGCACCTTAGGTCAGGGTTGAATTCAGATGAATTGATAGTTCAAATTTACTTATCTCTTTACTTTCCATTTTAAAATTTCCATGATGATAATGCGTTTTTGAAAATAAATATTCAATGAAAAGCAGAGAGAAAAGGATTAAAGTGGACTTCCCAGACAACATTCATATTATGGTTCTCTTGGTGTACCCACTTGTGTTCATAATTGCATTATTACAAAAAGAAACATTGAGAAATAAAACTAAAGGAAACCTACTTCTAAACCTACTCTAACTACTAAAGAAATCAAAATAATAAGTGAAGTCATATTTCTAGTGAAACCATCAGAGTAAGTCCAATCCTGCAATGAAAAAAAAAATCGAATATCAGTAACACGAATGCGAGTGTATTGAAATATGAAAAGAATAAATCATACTTACCTTTATAATAATCATTTATAAACAAAGCAAGAATGAACTTACCATTCCCTTGAACAATTTTGATATACGAATCCTCCAACCAATTCGAAATTCTATCGCGATATGGATCACTAAAGCATGGAAGAATGCAAGTGAATTCAGAAAACTTGCCAAAATTATGAGGACCTAACATAACCATCAGCCAAGACTGAAGTGCCCCATCTTCCTGACATTTTTTCTGTTTGCCTATGAATTTATTCGTGTGGAGTGTTAAGAACCAAATATCAATATAGCATAGAAAAACCTCAGAAAAAGTACTCAATGCCTTGAAAAAGAGATAATTTCAGATAATAAGCCTCTTCGAGGGGGCAACCTCCTTTTAACCCACTTAAATGTTCAAGTACCAGATATAATTACAACTACTGGCCTAAATCCGACATAAATAAAAAAGCATTACTAATATAATATGCCCCAATTAAGGGGTAATGAGCCAATATTATGGCTTAACATGCCCCTCCCCTTGAGACAAGTGTTGTCTGCAATGCTTGAGTAACTCTGGATGCTTCTGTATAAAAGGCTCATCTTCCCAAGTGGAATCTTCAGTGATCCAGGTGGATATTGGTGGCCACCCACCTATTCCACTTGGACCCACACCATTGTTTCTTTCAGTTTTTCAGTTTCCTTAATTGTAGCACAATTTACTACTTTTAGTAGTTCTTTGGGTCCTGAACTTCCGGAGCTGTTTTGAGGTCCTAAACGATGTTTTTTGGGCATGAATTCCCCGACGAATATGAGTTTGTTTTAGACTTGATATTCACTATCAACAGTGTAGTCCTCGAATAGATATTTCTAACAATGTATCATGTGCATCAAACGAAGATAGTATGCCAAAGTTACGACCCTGGGAAATTGATGTACCAATTTACCCCAACGGGGCCCATATTCTGGCGTTTCATCTCCTAGGGTTAGGTTTTTGGATGTTGAGGGTTTTCCATTGTTTCTTAGTACTATATAGGCCTTCGAGCCTCATTGTAACAAGCAGTTCAGAGGCCAGTAGCCGCCACATCTCTTCTCACAGATAAGCTACTTGCGCCCTACCTAGTTTATTTCCATTCTATCTGTAAGCATTTTTCAGTCATTTGTTATTAATGAAATGAAGTCTTATTTATGCTGCATCTCCACTTTTATGTGTATTTTTGTATTTCATTATGTTCCTACATAAATCCGGATCAGTGGTACCAGAGCGATCTGCTCGTTCGCGATATTTCTTTGCATGTCCCCAACGAGGTTGGGGTATAAGGAGTTGGGGCTCGATCTGGTTGAACCTTTGCAAGATCAGTCTCACAAACCTCGACGACCTCCCATGGGGGAAGAAAAGAAAGATGAGGGAGCAGGAGATCCTATCAAAATGTTGCTCGAGAAGGCCCTCGAGAAACAAAGGAACGCGATGATGGACAACTTTGCCCAGATTCTTCAATGGATTCCCATTAGCGGCGCATCGACATCCAACAACCACTCTGGAGGCACCACTCCTTTTAAGGTACAAGTAAACTTTGACATTCCCATATTTGAGGGCCAAATAGATGCAGATGCCATAGATAGATGGTTGAATCTATTAGAAGGATATTTTTCACTCCTCAAAGCCGCCCCCCATGTCAAGGACTGGTGGGAAACCTACTCGGAGCAACAGGGAGAGGGGGAACCCTCTCTGTTCTCGGCCACACCCACTTGGAATTATTTTCGAGACGCCATCAAGGAACAATATTATCCCGTGGGGAGATATGAGGACAAATACATACAATGGACTACACTACGGAAGCAAAGGGACCAAGATGTGCATGAGATGACGAATCTATTTCATACCCTACGCACAAAGTTGGGTATCAAAGATTCAGAGAAAAATTTGGTGCTAAAGTACCGCAGTTGTCTACACAGATACATTCAGGAGGAAATGGAATTCCTCGACATCTCCTCACTTGGTGTGGCATACCGATATGTTTCCAAGATTGAGCAGAAGTTCAAACAGAAAAAGAGAGACTTTGGGTCTGCGAATCAGAAGCAAGGGAAAGGTACCCCCAAACCACCAAACAAAGGACCAAGCCAAGGTGGGGTGGCCCATGATAACCCGCCAAAGACACAAGCAAAGAACAACACCACGAAGCCAAAAAAGGACACAGGGAAGTGGTGTGAGTTCCATAAGAGCTCCACTCACAACACAAGTGAGTGTCGGGCCAAACAGTCATTGGTAGTTGAGTTGAAGGCTTTTGAATCGGATGCATGCTCTGACTTTGAATTAGAACCCGACAAGGGGAATGATAGGGGGAAGCAGATCATCGATGCGGAGCCCATCGCCACCGTTTCCACCATGAAGATCCAAAAGGAGGAACAAGAAGATCGAGAGGAGGCGGAGCATCTCTTCCATTCCAAGATGTGGGTAAAGGGTTCCCCATTACATTTCATTGTCGACAGTGGGAGCCAGAAGAACCTCATCTCAGTAGAGGTCATGAAGCAGCTAGGCTTGCTGACCACAACACACCCACAACCATACACCGTCGGGTGGTTGCACCAAAGACGAGACGTTCGCATCAGCCAACAATGTCGCCTTCCCTACAACATCAAGCCCTTCATGGATGAGGTATTATGTGACATTTCTCCTCTTGATGTTTCTGATGTATTATTAGGCCAAACGTACTTGTGGAAGCGACATGTTGTGTATGAGTCCAGGCCTCATGTTGTTATTATCACCTTGGGCAATAAGATGTACAGGATACCAGAGATAGCACCGCCTACCACCATCTCTTTGGTTACTGCAAAACAATGTAGTAAGCTCATTTCCAAAACCAGGAAATTTGTTTTCCTGATGATCCGCCCTAAGGGAAAGAGGAAGACTGTGGCCATGACCTCTAGACAGGGCCCCACTACACGAAAACAATAGATGGATAAGGTTGTGGGGGAGTACGAGGACATCTTCACCTCCCCCGCAGGGGTGCCTCTACACTACCAGGTCAAGCACCCCATCGATCTGACCCCAGGTGCGTCGCTGCCCAATGAACCCATCTATCAACGCTCTGTTCTGGAGAATGATGAAATCAAGAGGTAGATTCAAGAGTTGTTGTAGAAAGGTCACATCCGGCCGAGTTCATCACCCTGTGGGAGACTGATCATGTTGGTGCAGAAGAAGGATGGAACTTGGAGACTTTGCATTGATTATCGGGCACTGAACAAGATCACTGTTCGGAATAGGTATCTGATCCCATGGATCGATGACCTTCTGGACCAACTCAAGGGGGGAAAATATTTCAGCAAGATCGACTTGAAGTCAGGGTATCACCAGGTACCAATCGAACCCTCTGATGTGTGGAAGACTTCCTTCATATCCAAGGAGGGCCTTTTCGAATGGTTGGTCATGCCATTAGGGTTGATGAATGCCCCTGCAACCTTCATGAGGCTAATGGATGACATCCTACGACCATTCACCAACTCATTTGTAGTGGTGTACTTGGATAACATTCTGATCTTCAACCAAACTTGGGAAGAGCACCTCCACCACATCCGACAAGTCCTCCAAACACTGCGACAACACAAGTTGTGTGCCAATTTGGAGAAATGAACTTTTTGCATGACCCAGGTTCAATATCTGGGATACATTATTGATGAGCGGGGGGTGCATGTGGATCCAGCAAAGATCCAAGTTATTCGGTATTGGCCAGCCCCAACCACCCAAACAAAGCTCCACATATTTTTAGGTCTTGCCAATTTCTACCGCAGGTTTGTGTTGGGATTCTCTCATATCACTTGGCCCTTGAGTCAAGTCACCAAGGGAGGAGCTAAAGAAAAATTCTTTTGGTCCGAATCTCAACAGAAGGCATTCGGGGAGTTGAAGCATCGCCTCTGCTTTGCACCAGTGCTCACATTACCAGACTTGCAACAACCATTTGAGATCGAGACATATGCCTCTGACTATGCCATTGGGGCAGTCCTTACTCAACATGGACATCCTCTGAAATGGATCTATTCCTCACCTGGCGGATTCTTGTGTCAGTGATGGCTTCAGGCTCCGATATGATTTTTCCTTCCTCATCAAGTTCTGGCAATATAGTTTGAACTGGGATCTTGTCGCCTATAACCTTCTTTAAGAATGAAACATGGAAAACTGGGTGTACTCGTGAAGATGCAGGCAACTCCAATTTGTATTCTATAGTACCAATCTTTTGCAACACCTTATAAGGGCCATAGTACTTTGGTGATAATTTATTATCCTTTTTGGCTTGCTTGAGGGACATCTGTTTGTATGGTTGTAATCTTAAAAACATCCAATCCTCTACTTCAAAACTTCTTTCACTATGATGTTGATCTGCTTGTTGTTTCATGTGATTCTGTTCCATGGTTAGGTTGTCCTTTAAGATTTGGAGAACTTGTTGTTGATTCTCGATGTGATATTCCACTACATGAACCTTAGATTTTTCTTTTAGAGAAGAAGTGATGGAAGGAGGGTGGTATCCAAAAAGTTCCATAAATGGTGTCATTTTTGTTGCAGTATGAAAGGAAGTGTTATACCACCATTTTGCCAAGGGTAACCATTTGAACCATTGTGCTTGTTTATCAGAGACAAAGCAACGAAGGTAGCCTTCCAGACAGTTTTTCACTATCTCGGTTTGTCCATCAGATTGAGGATGATAGGATGAGCTATAAGCCAATTGAGTACCCAAACAAGAAAATAATTCTGTCCAAAAATGTCTAGTGAAGATGGGATCTATGTTGTTATCACTGAAATTTCGTCCGCACAGGGCGACAAGAACTCCGCATCGTCAACACAGAAAAACAGTCGTTCATGGCACAAGGATTAACTCCACAGCACAACAAAAGGGTC
>ML793811.1:179018-200264 GCA_009831015.1 Picea engelmannii
TATATATATCGCATCTTTTAATGAACCTAGAAAAACCATTTAATGCAAATATACCAAAATATCAATATAGATATATATCTCTTTGTATGGATGTAGACATCAATATCCGTAATAGACAAGAATCAACATTCGTTCCCATCTGGAGTTTGAGAAGGCTTTACAGCAGAGTCTTGAAATCATTATCTTTGTATCAAGACTTATTTCCTTACCTCTTCTTATGTGATTTCTTAGGGAACACCAACAAATTATTTGTGTGTTGAGTTAAAAGGCTCATGGGCTCCTATGCATATCCCATCATCATGGATTAGACTTACACATAACCATGAATTAGACTTATTTCAGACCATTTAGTTCAGCATGCAAGGTCTATGCCTCATATTTTAATCCAGCAGGTCTTTATACGAATGGGTGACAGGTTATTCTTTCATGTACAACAATACACACTAATGGTGGTGATTTTCCTATATGCACCAGCTGTCCATTTCATTGTTTTTTTTTGTGTTCGGACCTCATTGGTGTAGCCGCTTGTATTCATATTCATTTAGTGGTGAGAATTCCACGTTGTGGCCGTGGAGACCTGGGCTCGAATCCCAACAGACACAGGTTCAAAATTTTCAACCGCTTTTATCTCACAATTTGTTTTGGAGGAGCTTTAGAAATCTGCAGGCAAGCATGCAAAAGATGTTAACTTTATATGTGTTTTGCATTACTATTATCATTACAAAGGTGGTGTCTGTTATCGGGCTTTATGTGGAGGCAGAGGTGGTGTGTGTTGTCGGGCTTTATGTGGAGGAGAAGAGAGGTTATGAGTATGAATATATTGTGGGAGGCCTTGGAATGAAGAGCGACAACCTGAGGGTTGCACTGGAAGAATGGAACTTCTGTAATGAAGTCGGGAAGGAGGCTCTTGGAATGGGTAGCCCAAGGCAGGCTGACTGCGCAGACATTTTCTTTTCCCTTTACTCACAGATCCTATTGGTGGTTGCCTCTAGCAAATTTATATGACTTGGGACAACTGAATCTAAATATTGTTAGAAGAACAGATTTGTCTTCATCATGGGTATGGGAAAGACCTGTTGATTAAAGCGTAGTAAAAAAAAAACCTATTCAGCAGAAATGAAAAACAAGGAATGATAAGAAAGCTAATCTTCCAAGAGAAATTGGCATCTCCTTTGAGGAACTCAAGAAAAATTCCAAGGATGTTTAGATTGAAGTCACCTGACCAAGGTAATGATTCAAATAATGAAACGCTGGTGATAGGGTTGAAGGGAGTTGGAGGAGGAGCTAAACACAAAGATGTTGAGGCGAATGTTCTTGCTAATCACTCACAGATTGAAAATCCAACAAAAATTCAGCGGAGGCAATTAAGAGAATGAAGAAGGGAAAAATGGTTGACAGAGCTGATCCAGCAGGATGAAGAAGAATGTAACAACCCAAATTGGATTGCAGATGAAAAATACAAAATCCCAGTGCTGTGGGTGGTCAAGCCCAGGTTTCAATTTTGAAACCGGGCTCCGATACCATATGTAAAGGCTGGTTAATTTTTAGGACTCAAAATAAATAAAAGTTTTCTAAAATCTCCTACTAAATTTAGTTTATAATTTCTTTAGTTATTTCCTTATACTAGAAATAAACAACAACAACATCTTGATGATAACATCATAATGAGAACAACAAAAATAGCATAATAACAACAATATAGCTGCATATTAATGATAACAACATAATAATATCAGTAGTATAATGAAAACAACATAATAATACATACCTCCACCTTCAGGTTGGTTATCTAGTCCATTTTCTATTCGATCTCGTTCTAGTTCTTGCCCAGACTGAATATTAACCTCCCAACCAACTAGGAACAACCTCTTCGGCTCCCTAGCTCTAAGAATCCTTGCGGTTTCCTAGCCCCCGAGCCCAAAATTCCCAGCAACACCAATGCCCTGTGAGAGCTTCCCAAAAAACATATCTCTCATTTCATCGTCGTCCTCCTCCTCCTCCCCTTTTGAAATTCATAAATCCTCAATAGAAAATAAGATGTCTCTTACAATTCCTCCCCTTCTTTCTTATCCTCCTCTCTCAAATCCCCCTCATTAATTCCCAACAAGCTTATCCCCCCATTAATTCCCTAAAAAGCTTATCCCCCCATTAATTACTTCACCCACCTTTTAATAATAAAATAATAAAAGTTTCATTTAATACATTTTGATAATTAAATAAATTTAAATTAAAAACTATGATAAAAATTAATCAATTTGGGTTGTTACACTATGCCCAAGAAATGTAATGTTTTGATCATCATTAATAATAAATACATTGTTGGTTGATAGAAGGAAAAGGACTAGAGTTATAGGGGGCTATGATTCCACAAGAGAGGGGGCTTGAGGGGCTAAGTGTTTATTCCTATTTTAATTAGCCATTTTTGTCTAAGGGAGGGGATCGATTACATGAGCTTCTTGGGGAAGGTCATAAGGTTCTTGATTCCCCACAAAGTTACTTAAACCTGCCTCTGGTATTATGGGGGGGGGTTCAACTGATGGCTTGTTCGTTGATTTCCTGTACATTCATTCATTTCCCTCACGCACTTCCATGCACCCACTTACCCATTAATTGATCCATCCTCATTCGCATCTTGGCTTGGAGAAGGGAACTGAACTGATGGAGAATTAGCCATGGGATAGTTGGATGTAATGGTCATTGGTGTAATCCAACCATGACCTGGGGCCTGTATGTCTGAGATGCGTTGGTCTGTGCCCTGTTTTTATCACAACTGCAAGTCCTGATAGTTCCAGCATTGAGATTCTGGACCAGTTGTGTTGGAGGCCCTGGAAAAAGGAGAAGGACTTCCTGAGGGACTGCGTGGCAAAGAAGGGTGGAGGTCCATTCTCTTGGGGTGGTACACGCTGGGTAGAAGAGATTTGTGTACTTGTATTGTTGTGTGGGTGATGTGAAACATGTGAGAGCTTGAGAGCTGACTGGTTTGGGAACCCAAGTACAATCTGAAACCATCCATGTGGATTCATAGCCCTGGATCGAGGGTGACACTGCTATTGAGATTTGGAGCAGTGGTGTCTATGGTTGGGTGGAACGTCCTTGGTCTACATCTAGTTGGTGTCATCTTTCATAAACATAAGTGTTCTTTGTTATGGTATCATTTGCATGCATATGAATGTATTTCCACTGTGTATTTTAATTATCGTTTAACTAAATCTTAGATTATACATGCTTGCTGGGTATTGTTGTGCATGTCGCTAAATCTTGTATCTTATACGTTCTTATTGATTTAAGAAGGTATTGGTAAGAGTACGAAGTCAAAGGGTGGGATTGAATGTAGCATGCCCCGGCCTCTGGGTGGTTGGGAATGTTACAGTTTGGTATCGTTTGAGGAGAATCTAGGCCATCTGATCCAGAAGAGACGTGGCGTAAATCTGTGGATTTCGGGTGAAGGCCTGAAGTAAGCCTCAACCATTCGATTGAAGAGGACACGCGGTAGAATCCCATGTACTTCGAGGAGGTTTGAATTTTGATATTTTCGAAACCCAAAGACCTGAAAGGATCTCATCCATTGATCTATCGAGATCCATGTGTCACCAGATGCAGGGCTTCAGGTAAAATCCAGTGGGACCAAATAAGTTTTGAAATTTGAGATTTCCGAAGTCCGAATACCTGAAGTAAACCTCAACCGTCAGATTAAGGATGACACATGGTGAAGATCCGTTGACTCTGGGTGAAGACCCGAAGTGAATATTAGTCGTTCGATCCAAGAGGACACATGGTGACAGATTGGCCAGTTCATAAATTCAAAGTTTGGGAGAATTGGAAGTGTGCTAGTATGGAAAACTCTTGAAGTCCTGAAGCCCGAAGAGCCAAAATCATGGGGCATGACGACGTCACCTAGAGGTGATGTGGATCCTAGAATTCCAAAAGTGACGTGGCTTGCGGACGTCACCTGGGATGATGTGGACACATGGGATGTGTTCCATGTGTTAGTAAGTTTTTAGCATTTGGAATATTGAAAAGTCAGTCAGAACGTGACACATGGCACCTGCTTGATTGGGCCACATGTCTGCTTCCAATATTTCACCACGCGGCGACAGATCATGTAGTCCGGAGATTGGGCACTCGAGAGGGGAAAGATGTGAAAGGTTGCGTTGGGTCGAAAAATCCCGAAGGCCCGAAGGGCAGAGTACATATCGATCGTTGATTCCAGAAGACACACGTCGAAGGATCGTCGACTTCGAGTGAAAGCACTCCTGGAGAAAGTGCAGGAGGAATGTTTGAAACTTCTGAAGCACGAAGAGTCGAAGAGATTCACAGTCGTTGATCTATGGGAGGAAACTCGTTGATAGATCATGAACTCCAGGTAAAAGAGTTCTAGGAGGAGGCAAGCGAGGAAAGTTGAGACTCTCGAAGCGCAGAGTCTCGAAGTGGATCTTGATTGTTGATCGTGAAAGAGGACGAGGATCGTTAATCTGGTCTTGGTTGAAAGTTCTGAAGTCCTAAAGATCTAGACAAGCGCGTTTTTTCAGCTAAGCACAGGGTCATGGCCGTGGTCATATGCAGATTGAGAGCTGAGGGAAGGAGGGATAAGGGAAGAATTGGTTGTCTTCGAGACATAAAAGTGATAAGGAAGGATTTAGCCATGATTTCTAGTTGTGGTCATATGGGAAGGTGGTTTAAAGGAAGCGCCTGTGCAGGATGAAATTATGTCTCAGCCAAGGATAACATGACACTTCTATTTTCCTAGAATGGGGATATAATCTCCATGAACAAAAAAAAGAAAGAGACCTGTAGCATGGTTTGACAATTTTTTTTATCATATGCATAATTATAACAAAATGGTCGCTTGAACATTTTGTAGAATTAAGGGGTTTAAACACATCAACTCAGGATGTGTATTGAGGAAATGGAAGAAGGCGAGGGATCCTCTAGTCATGATAAGGAGGCCAAAGGCTAGAATACCAGAGTTGGTAATGCAGAGACAGAGTCCAATGGATGTAAGGGAAAAGGAGAGCAAGAAATGCTAATAGAAACGGTAAGAAGCTTGAAGATGGAAGTGCAGAGCTACAAAGAAGACAATGAGAGACTGATGAGAGAGAAAATTCAGATAAATGCTCGAGTGTTGCAGAGCGTAAATTAGTTGCATAGGCAAACGAAGAAGTGATCAAACTCAAGACAAGAGGAAGAAGGCAGGTGCCATGAAAGAAGGGATGATCATGGAAGAGCTGGTTATTCCAGAAGTGCCAATAGATCTCATGGACACCACCCACCTCCTTACTCAGAAGGAAATTTTTATGCATCGAAAGATACCGCAAGCAGTCCATAGCTGTCTGTCGTTAGAGAAAAAAGAAGGAAACAAGTGGTAGATAGTTTGCAAGGAGAGTTGAGGAAGCTCAAGCCACCTTCCTTCGAGGGTGAAAGAGAAAGGGAAGATGATGTCGAAGCATGGGTGCTTGGGCTCTAGAGATATTTTCAGTTGCATAACTATTCATCAAACCTGGAAGCCATGATTTCCACCTACCATTTACACGGGGAGGATGCAATGTGGTGGGACCAACTGAAGCAAGTGGAACATGTTAATGAAAGTAGGATCACTTGGAAGCAGTTCAAGAACTACTTCGAGAAGGAGTACCTCTCAGAGCATTTCTATGAAAAGAAAATGAAGGATTTCTTTGAACTTAGGTTGGGAAGCATGACTATGGAAAAGTACGAGAAGAAGTTCTTGGGATTGTTAAAGTATGTAAAGTTCATTGGTGATGAGAAAGTGAAAATACAAATATTTCTAAGTAGACTTCCAACCTTTTATAAGGAAAATATCAAGTATGATGAGCCCAAGACCTTGAATGAAGCCATCAGGAAGGCTAAATACTTATATGAGAAAGGCCAGGGAAGAGAATCTCTACAAAAATCTTGGAAGGGAAAGAAGAATGAAAAGTCTGATTAGAGGAGGAAAGGATTCAAACCTTCCTTCCATAGGAATTAGCCTAAAAGAAATCATCAAGATCAGTCTGCTAAGAATTCCAATAAGGAATATTCCTTGGGGAAAAGGGGAAGACCACCAATCCAAGTATTTCCCACATAGAAAAGAAGATCACCTGTACAAGGATTGCCCACACAGAAAAGAGAGAGTGAATATTGTGCACAACGTCCAAGAGGCTACAACATTCGAAGATATGGAAAGAATCTATGCAGCTTTAAATGATCGACAAGCAAAGCACCAGTCCAATATGATCAAGGTGGAAGGTAAGATCATAAATCAACCTATTTCTATTTTGATTGATTTAGGAGCAATTCATTGTTACATTGATCCTAATATAGTGGACATATTACATTTGGAGAAAAGTAAACTTGGAAAAGCAAGTTTGGTTTAGTTAGCCACTTGAACTAAAAGAAGAATCCATGATATGGTCAAAAGTTGTTCCATAAGTCTTAATGGCATGAATACTAGTACTGATCTAAATATCATACCATTGGGGTCTTACGATGTTCTGATTGGGATGGATTGGTTGGACAAGCATCATGTTGTCCTAGATTGTCATAACAAGACATTTACATGTCTTTATGGAAATGGAAAACAGAGCACTATGAAAGGAGTTCCAAGACCCATCTCTATAAGGGAGATTTCGGCCTTACATCTGAAAATATCTTTTAGAAAAGTATGTCAAATGTATGCGGCTCATGTGGAAGAGCCAGATAATACAAAGGATCCAAGCCTTGAATATTTCTCGGTGCTACAAGAATTTGAAGATGTATTCCAAGAAATACCTGGATTTCCACCAAGAAGGGAGATAGATTTCTTAATTGACTTAGTGCCAGGAGCTGCCCTGGTGTCAAAAACACCTTACAGAATGATCACACCAGAGTTAAAAGAATTACAAATGAAGTTGGAGGAATTGTTGAAGAAAGGGTATGTACATCCAAGTGTTTCACCTTGGGGAGCACCAATACTTTTTGTCAAAAAGAAGGATGGAACCTTGAGGCTGTGTATTGAATCCCAACAGCTGAACAAGTACACTGTAAAGAACAAGTATCCTTTACCCCGAATTGATGACCTCTTTGATCAGCTAAGAGGAGCAAAGATATTCTCAAAGATTGACCTGACGGAATGATACCATCAGGTAAGAATCAAGGAAGAAGACAATCATAAGACAACCTTTAGGACTAGGTATGGGCATTATGAATTTGTAGTGGTGCCATTTGGACTAGCCAATGCACCAACTGTATTCATGTTCTTAATGAATGGCATATTTATAAATTATTTGGACAAGTTTGTCATAACATTCGTGGATGACATACTTATCTATTCTAAGTCTGAAGAGGAGCATGAACATCACTTAAGACTCATGTTGCAAGTGATGAGAGAACATCAGTTGTATGCCAAGTTGAGTAAGTGTTCTTTTTATCAAAATCAGATCCATTACTTGGGACACATTATTTCAGAGCAGGGCATAGCAATAGATCTAGAGAAGATTGAAGCCATTAGAGAATGGCCAACACCCAGAAATGTGTCAGACGTCAGATCTTTTATGGGATTAGCTGGCTACTATAGAAGGTTCATAATAGGGTTCTCTAAGATTTCTCATCCCATCACTTCTTTGAAAAAGAAGGGAACTAAATTTGAATGGACACTTATGAGTGAAAAGAATTTTAATATGTTGAAAGAATTTCTTACTAGTGCACCTTTGTTAAATATTGTTGACCCAAATGAAAGTTTTGTGGTATGTACAGACGCTTGTAAGGAAGGACTTGGGGGAGTCCTCATGGAAAATGGACATGTAATTGGGTATGAGTCAAGAAAGATTAAGAAACATGAGAGGAACTATGCCACGCATGACTTGGAACTTGCTGCCATTATTCATGCCTTGAGGATGTGGATGCATTATCTCATGGGGAAGAAATTTGAATCAAGAACAGACCACATTGGCCCAAAGTATCTTTTTGAAGAACTGACCTTGAATGTCAGGCAAAGAAGATGGCTGGAATTTTTAAGTGAATATGACTTCGATATCAAGCATACCAAGGGAAAGGAGAATAAAGTTGTCGATGCACTTAAAAGGAGAGTGCATCTCATGCATGCTACTGTTTTCAGTATGCATCAGTCAAACTTGAAGAGAAGAGTTTTAGATGGTCTTGTTACAGATCAGCATTACCTACAGGTAAAGGAAAACTTACAACAAGGAGATGTACAATAGAAAATAAAGGAGTATGAGATAAAGGAAGACAAATTACTCATGCATACAAATAGAATCTATTTTTCTAGTTCCAGAGAATTGAGGAATTTGGTATTGAAGGAAATGCATGATGTTCCTTAAGCTGGAAATCCCAGTTACGAGAAAACAATTAAAGCAGTAAGAAGCCAATTATTTTGGACGAGAATGAAGAAGGATGTTGTTGATTACATTGCTCGATGTATGGAATGTCAAAAGGTTAAGAATGAGCATAGGCACCCAACAGGTTTGCTGTAGCCATTGCCAATCCCAAAGAATAAATGGGAAGTGATCACCATGGATTTCATCACAGGATTACCCAGAATGAATAAGAAACATGATTCAATCATGGTGGTGGTTGACAAATTAATAAAGAATGCTCATTTTGTGCCTGTGAAGACAACACATACAATGACTAATATTGCAAAAATTTTCATGAAGGAAATTGCTAGGTTGCATGGGATACCTAGGACAATTGTCTCAGATAGAGATACAAAGTTTACCTCCAATTTTTGGAGGGGACTTTTTAAAAGATTTGACACAAATCTAAAATTTAGCACAACATATCATCCCCAGACAGATGGGAAAACAGAGAGAGTCAATCGAATAATTGAAGACATGCTAAGAATGTATGTGATGGATAAGCCATCTAAGTGGGAAGATTACTTACACTTGGTTGAGTTTTCATATAATAATGGGTATCAAGTTTCATTGAGAATGATTCCATTTGAAGCCTTGTACAGTAGGAAATGTGATACTCCAGTAAGATGGGACAACCCAACAGATAGAGTGGTACTTGGGCCAAAGTTGCTCAAGGACATGGAAGACCAAGTGGCTAAGATGAAGTAGAATTTAAAAGGAAACTTAGGATAGATAGAAAGTTTATGCAGACAAGAACATGACGGCTAGAGAATTTAAAGTAGGGGAGCATGTATTTTTGAAAGTGAAGCCCAAGAAAATCTCTTTTTAATTGGGTAGTTGTACAAAGATGGCAACCAGATTTTGTGGTCCATTTGAAATATTGGACAGAATAGGGTCAGTTGCATACATGCTTGTATTACCTACTTCCATGAATATGCATAATGTATTTCATGTATCTTTACTAAATAAATATGTACATGAACCTAACCATGTTATTTATTGGCATCTGATTCAGGTAGAGATGGAGGGAGACTTTCAGGTTCAGCTAGTGCGGGTATTGGATAGAAAGGTCAAAACGCTTCGGAATCGAGTTATAGAGCTAGTGAAAGTGCAGTGGACTTGATACAGTCCTGAAGATGCTACCTGGGAGCATGAAGATGCCATGCGAGCAGAGCACCCACATCTTTTTGAATAAATTCGAGATTTTGATCTCTATTTTGTATATGCACTGAGGACAGTACCAAAATAAGGGGGAGGGGATGTAACACCCCGGGTTTTGAACCCCCATTTTAAATAATGTATTGTTACAATGCTGAGAGGCGAGAGTGCCCAAACAATTATTAAAGGGCCAATATGCCCAATAAATGTAATTTTTTGATCATCATTAATAATAAATACATCGCTGGCTACTAGACGGACAAGGACTAGAGTTATAGGGGGCTATGATTCCACAAGAGAGGTGACTTGAGGGGCTAAGTGTTTATTCCTATTTTAATTAACCATTTTTGTCTAAGGGAGGGTATCCGTTACATGAGATTCTTGGGGAAGACCATGAGGTTCTTGATTCCCCACGAAGTTACTTAAACCCACCTCTGGTCTGATGGGGGGGTTCGATTGATGGCTTGTTCATTGATTTCCTGTACGTTCATTAATTTACCTCACACACTTCCATGCACCCACTTACCCATTTATTGTTCCATCCTCATCCGCATCTTGGATTGGAGAAGGGAACTAAATTGTTGGAGAATTAGCCACAGGATAGTTGGTTGTAATGGTCGCTGGTGAAATCCAGCCATGACTTGGGGCCTGCATGTCTGCGATGCATTGGTATGTGCCTTGTTTTTCTCACAAATAAGAGTCTTGAGAGTTCCAGCATTGAGATTTTGGATGAGCTGTGTTGGAGGCGCTAGAAAAAGGAGAAGGACTGCCTGAGGCACTGCGTGGTAGAGAAGGGTGGAGGTCCATTCTCTTGGGGCGGTATAGGCTGGGTAGAAGAGAGATGGGTACTTGGATTGTTGTGGGTGCTGGGAAACCTGTGAGATCTTCAGATCTGACTGGTTTGGGAACCCAAGTACACTCTGGAACCGTCCTTCTGGATTCATAGCCCTGGCTTGGGGGTGACAATGCTATTGAGATTTGGAGTAGTGGTGTCTACGGTTTGGTGGAACGTCCTTGGTCTACAGCCAGTTGGTGTCATATTTCATAAAGATAAGTGCTCTCTGTTATGTTATCATTTACATGCATATGAATGTATTTCCACTATGTATTTTAGTTATTGTTTAACTAAATATTAGATTATGCATGCTTGCTGGATATTGTTGTGCATGTTGCTAAATATTGTATCTTATGCGTTCTTATTGATTTAAGAAGGTATCGGTAAGAGTACGAAGTCCAAGGGTGGTCTTGAAGGTAGCATGCCCCGGCCTGTGGGTGGTTGGGGATGTTACAAGTAAGATAAATGGGTCCATTATGTGGATGGGTTTTTAACTGTTTCTTCATATTCCTCATGGTTTGGCTGCAATCCGCAAAATTGTCTGTATGTTCTTGAACATATTTCCAAATCTTATCTGTTGTTTCTCATCAATTATTTGCAACAATCCAATATTATTTTTTGATCAATTATCTTGAACGCATTTAGATAAAAAAAATCAAACCATGATCATATCCATACCAAATATCTATAATAGAAACCCATGAAATAAAAATAAAGCAATTTAATAACCTAAATATAAAAATTGTGAATAAAACAAAATCTAGAACAATAAAATTAAAATGAATTTAAACTAAAAGATAACTATAGGTTGTAAAAAAATATTGTTTATATTTTCCTTTCAAATATGATATTAAAATTATAGAAGCTAAGTTGATGGAGAGGAGGAAAATATTAATTTTGGGTTTCCACAAAATCAAACAAATGATAGATAATTATTTTTTTATTTATTTTTTATTTTGAAATGAGATGCAAAATGACAAAATAATTTAATTAATTAAACCCACCAAATGATTTAGTGAAAATGAGAAACCAACCAAGATATTATTTGATGAAGTATTGAACCCATTATTCAAAATAGTCAAACTTGCTAATGAGCAAAAGACGAACACATAATCAAAATTTAAACGAAAGTAAACAGTTGATAAAAAATTAACTTTTTTGTTTAAATTGAGATTTATATGCTCGTTTCTAAATTTTGACATATACTCTTGTAATCAATGTCTCATACTATGGTGAATGTCTTAAGTTTGTCTCAAATCAAGCCGAGGTCTAGAACTATTCGAAAAGGTTGATTCTGTAGCTCATTGTAATTGTCAAGATTCTAATGGGGGGCCTTTAAATTTTGTAAAAATTTAGGGGGAGTTGTTGGGGCCCAACATGCCTCCATGTGATACCTATTTCATCTTTAATAAAATTTATTTAATAAACTTTTATTTCCAAATTTTCAAGTTGACTTCCTTTTAAAAAAGTGGATTGTGTTCTAATTCACTGAGCATGATAAGTGACTTCTAAGCCATGAAAACCATCCCAGAAGAAATATTCAACACTCCATATTTCCAAAGAGTCCACTTGAGTGAGATTTGGATTTTCGTATCTCAGGTTATAGCCTCAATAAGTTGAGGTTCCAAACAAATTACCAATAAATCAAGAAAACAAAGCTGACTATTCTTTTAATTTATGGGAGGATTATGGCCAAATTTATCCCTTGAAACCTGCACCATTATCTTCTTTGTATTATTACCTTTCCAACATGGTATGGCTTGTGCAAAATGAATTCTCATATCTTGCGTTATGAATTTCGAAGGTCATTGCTCAACAATCATCAATTTAATGCGTGAGTCAATTCTAGATCTTGATCTAAGTCTGCCCTTTTAAATCCCACATTCATTTTGGTGATGAATAGTTTAGTGTTTATAATGAAAAATATTCCAGACTCTTCATGTGGAACAAAGGAGATTATGGAGATAGAGCCTTAGGAAAATTCACGACTTAGTAAAAATTTTGATGGCCCAATTAGCGTCCATTCACCACCAAGTCAGCGCCCAGTCTGTGTTAAGTTAGCAATGACATCAACATCAAGTTAGCACCCTGTCATAGTCCATGTGTCATAGTATGATAGGATGAAACATTTCATAATGTGATTTGTTGTTGCATGTCATAATTTTATTGGTCGCCACATGTCATAATGTGATTGGTTACCATGTTTTGGAGTTAAACTTAGGGAAAATTGTTAAGTATGGGAGAATGGGGAGATGGGTGAGCGTGAATATAAGGTATGGTAGGTCTGTGGAGTGACATGGGGATATATTGTCATGACGTTGTGAGGGGATACGATTTGGAGTACAATTGAGCGTGAAGTGATAAGGACTGTCACAATGTCGTGGAGAGGATCATATTTGGGAGTGGAATGGAGTATGAAGTGTAGTGTGAAAAACTTCAAAAAATATTCGAAGTATGGAGAATAGGAAAAGAAGGGGATAGAGGATATGGGGAATGAGAGAGGATCACATTCAAATGTAGGGGATCAGGTGTAGTGAGGAGACAGGGCTTGGAATCCTACAGAGGAGAGAGGATTAGATTCAGATGTAGGGAGATATGGAAAATGGGGAAGGGAAGATAAGATGAATGAAGTGGAATGTGGAAAATAGAAATAAGACAAAGTATGGTAGAGTGTAGGAATAAGGAATAAGACTAAGAAGAGATGGAAGGAATGATGGGAAATATGGAAATAAAACTATGGTAGAGTGAATGAGAAGTAAAGTGATTATGAGAGAATGAAATAAACGATACTTATGATCCAGGTGGATATCGGAGGCCACCCACCTATTCCGCTGCCTCAAAGACTAATTTCCATTTTAGAAATTTTTTCCTAGTTTTCGGGTCCTAAACTTCTAGGGCCATTTTGAGGCCCTAAACAACGTTTTTTGGGCCCACCACTGTCACACTATAAGATTTAGCCAAAGTGTGATGGAAACATGTGTATTCCTTGGACAATTCTTTCCAATGATCTATCATGTGCCTAAAAGGGATATCATATGAAAAAGTTATGACCCCGAGAAGTTGATGTACCAACTTACCCCATTGGGGCCCACATGGCTTTTCCACCTTCAACTCCTATGGTTAGGTTTTTGGATGTTTAGAGTTTTCTCATTTATGATTTATGTTAAAAATTCCTTTGGAGCCTCATTGTAACCATCTTCTTGCGAATGAGCATAGTAGACACATCTCTTCTTAGAGATAAGCTACCACCATTCTAGCTAGCTTGTGTGATTTTGAATTTTACAGTCTTTTGTATTTCAGAAAGTCATTAATAGAATCTAAGTTTTACTGTATGACTATGTTCCTTTCTATATCTCTATGTAATTATTTGTTATATCTTTGTTATATTTCTGCCATCATATCGTTCCTAAAATAATCTGGATCAGCGGTATCAAAGTAGTCTTCTCCTTGTCATCCTCAGTGCATGTCCCCAACGAGGTCAGCATATATAGAGTTAGGTATTGAGCTTGTATCTCTTGAGGAAATCATCTCTTGCACACCCAAGAGACCTTCCATGGAAGAAGAAAAGAGGGATGACCAGATATAAGATCCTTTCAAATTGTTTCTTGAGGAAGCCCTCACACGATAGAGGAGCGAGATGATGGATAATTTCTCCCAGATCCTTCGACATCTATGGGAAACAAGAGAAGCACCTTCAACCAACAATCACATCGAAGGTGCGACGCCCTTAAAGGTACACGTTAACTTTGATATTCCTTTATTTGAAGGCCAAATAAATGTCGATGCTTTGGAAAAATGGTTAAATCTACTAGAGGGTTATTTCTCTATCCACAATTTTTCCAACAGTGAAAACATCACCTTCGTGCTCCTTGAGGGCCTTCCCCATTTCAGATATTGGTGGGAAATTTATTGTGAGAAACATGTCGAGGATAAATTAGGAATTTTTGGGCCAGGACCCATTTGGGCAACTTTTTTTGATTCCCTCAAGGAACAATATTACCCTATTGGAAGTTATGATGACCAGTACATAAGATGGACCACATTGCGCCAAGAGAGGGGCCAAATGTTGTTAGAATTCACAAATACTTTCCATACCTTGCGCACCAAGTTGGGTATCAAAGACTCCAAGAAACATATGGTTTTAAAATACCGTGGGGCTTTGCATAGATACATCCAAACTGAAATAGAGTTTCTGGCAATCTCTTCATTGGGAGAATTGTTTTGATATGTTGTCAAAATCTAGCAGAAATTCAAGCAGCATAAGTTCAAGTCGAGCAGAAGTTCAGGTTTGCAAACCTGCAATAGAAAAATTATGGTAAGGGTGGCTTTAACCCCTATTCCAAAGGATAGAGAAAGGATGGAAAACCCCAGGATAACTAGACCAAGCCACCAACAATGAAGGGTAATGGGAAATCGAAGAAGGAAACGGGAAAATGGTGTAAGTTCCAAAAAATATGTTGGCACAATGCTGATGAATGTCGCTCCAAACATTCATTGTTGGATGAGATGAAATATCTAGGTTCATATGCTAACTCAAACTCTGATTCCAAGCCAGAAAAGGGAATATGGATCATTGATACAGAACCTAGTTTCATGATCGCTACCACAAAAGTCCATCTAGAGGAACCAGAGGATCTTGAAGAAGGGGAGCATATTTTCCCCTCACATATGTGGGTGAAGGGAACCCCACTCCATTTCATTGCTAACAGAAGTAGCTATAAGAACTTTATATCAACATAGGTTGTCAATAGGATGAACTTGACAATGACATATAATCCTTATCCATCCACCATTAGTTGTCTCATCCAGGGACGAGACATCTGCATCATCCAACTATGTCTCCTACACTACAACATCAAAACCTTCAAAGATGAGGTATTCTGTGATGTTTCCCCACTTGAAGTTTCTGATTTTTTTCTAGGAAAACCATATATGTGGAAGCACCATGTTGTTTATGAATCTAGGCCTCGTAGTGTCATAATTACTTTGGGAGATCAACTCTATAGGGTACCTAAGGAAGTCCCAAATACCATGGTCTCTTTGATCTCTGCGAAGCAATGCATAAAGGTGTTTTATCATACCGGGAGATTTCCCCCCTATATGGTTCGATTAGAAGGTGAATGGAAGGTCACTGAAACCACCAAAACCTCTACACAGGGTCTCTCTTCCCACCAACAACAGGTGTATGGAATAGTCAATGAGTACAAAGACATATTCACGTCACTTAATGGGGTTTTTGTGCACTATAAGGTAAATCACTCAATTGAATTGACACTCGGTGATCCTCTGCCTAATGGTCCTATATACATGCATTGTATTATGGAGAATGAAGAAGCCAAATTCTAGATTCAAGAGCTAATTCTAAAGGGCCACATCAAACCAAACTCCTCAACTTGCAGGAGCCCAATTTTTCTAGTACAGAAGAAGGATGGGACATAGAGAATTTGTATTGATTATAGATCTCTGAACAAGATCATAGTAAATAATCAATATCCAGTTCCTTGGATTGATAATATTCTTGATCAACTCAAGGGAGCCAATTGTTTTAGTAAAATTGATCTAAAGTCAGGTTACCACTAAGTTTCAGTTGAGAAAACTGATGTGTGGAAGGAAACCTTCAATTCCAAAGAAGGACTCTTTGAGTGGTTGGTCATACCTTTTGTCTTGAATAATTCCTCGACCAAATTCATGCAGATGATGGATGATTTATTACATTCATTCACATACTCCTTTGTGGTTGTATATTTGGATGACATCCTCATCTTCAACAAAACTTGGGAGGAACATTTGGAGCATATTCAACAAGTATTGGGAAGCCTGTGACAACACAAGTTATATGCCAATTTGGAAAAGTGTTCCTTTGACATGTAGAGAGTCCAATATTTGGGATACATCATGGATGAACGGGGTGTACATGTGGATCCAGACAAGATCCAAGTCATTTGCGATTGGTCATCCTCGAAGACAATGACCGAGCTTTGCAACTTCTTGGGATTTACTAACCTCTACTAGTGGTTTGTGTTGGGGTTTTCTCATATCGCTTGGGCCCCAAGACAGGTGACCAAGAGTGGCGAGAAGGACAATTTTGTGTGGTACATTCCACAATAGAAAGAATTCGAGGATATGAAATCTCTCCTTTGCTCATCACTAGTCCTCATTCTATGAGACCTACAATGGCCATTTGAGATTGAGATAGATGATTCATATTATGCTATCGATGCATTCCTCACTGAGAATGGACATCTGGTAGCCTATCACAGTGAAAATCTATCTGATTTTGTTCGAAGATAACCCAACTATGAAAAACATATGTACTCCATTGTGCAGGAATGTTGAAAGTGGAAGCATTACATTTTGGGGAAGGAAACGATCATCCACATTGATCACAAGCCTCTGTAATTCATGCAAACCCAAGGAAAGTTATAAAATAACCACCATCAAAGGTGGGCCACGTACATGCAACAATTCCACTTGAATATCAAGTACAAGAAGGGTAGCACCAACCATGTCGCATATTTCCTTAGACGACCCCTGGTGGCAGCACTCACCACAATTCTCAACTCCTGTGGACATGAGACATATGGATGGCCACAATTATACAATAACGACTCTGGATTTTATACTTTCTATAAGACATTAAGCACAAGAAAATAAGTTCCTAGCTTTCATCTCTAGGATGGATTATTATGCCATATGAGCCACCTCTGTGTTCCTTCAAGTGATCTTGTGAAGTTGATCTGGGAAGATCATTACAGTCGGGCAGTGGGATATTTTGGTGTAGAAAAGAGAGTGGGAGTACTGCATAAGCATTTTTGTTGGAAAACTCTTTGATAAGATGTATGCAAGTACATCAAATCCTAAACCGCCTATGCCATTTCCAAGCCCTCCATCAAGAAACAAGGGCTATACACCCCTCTTCCTACTTCAGATAGGACTTGGGATTCCATCTCGATGGATTACATGTCTAGTTTTCCTTCAACCAAGCATGTGAATTATTGTGTCTTCGTGGTTGTCGATCGATTCTCTAAGATGGAAATTTTGGCACCCTGCAAGAAGAGCATCACAACTGAGGCCACCACCAATCTCTTCTTCACACATGTTTGGGTTCATCTTGGGATACCACTAACTATTATCTCCGATAGAGACAGTATGTTCTTGAGCACCTTTTGTTCTAACCTATGGTCGATGATGGACACCAAGCTGACCAAATCGACTACCTTCCACCCATAGAATGATGGCCAAACAAAGATAGTAAACACGATGATTGTCCATATCCTACGAATGTATAATTCCAAAAATCCACACACATGGGATGACAGCCTTCCTTATGTTCAACATAGCTACAATAGATCCCTCCACAACTCTATTTTCCAGAACCCTTTTCAGGTGTGCTTGGGGTTCCAACCATTTTCCTCCATTGACGTAGCGTTGCCCATTGCAGTCACATATGAAGAGTCCTCCCATGCTTAGACATAGGCCTATCAAGTTGCCAAATTGTTTGAGCACATCCCAAATTTTTTGAGCGCATCTAACAAAAATTTCATGATATTGTACATATAGCCAATGCCAATTACAAGTAGCATCATGATCAACATCGGGTTCCACATAAATTCCAAGTGGGAGATATGGTTTGGTTTCATTTGGAGAAAGAGTGCATCAAAGGACCTAATTGGAAGCTATTCCCACTCCAATACGGGGATTTCACCATCACCAAGGATTTGGGTGAGAATGATTTTGAATTAAGTATTCCTCCTTTCCTTGGATTGCACCCGGTATTTAATGTGGAACTTCTCCGACCATATTTTCCACCTCTCCTAGACACTTCGGATGTGGTCGAGAAGTTGGCCCCTACAAAACTCAATCCTTCCTACACCAAATAGGTGACATTTGATCATATAATGGACACCAAGACAAAGGACACCCGTTAATAGAGTATCAAAATCTATCGGGTCGTCAAAGCAGGGTAGTTTCTTCATAAGGGAAAGTGGCTCACCAGGAGTCAGGTTCATTAGAAGTTTTCTCATCTAATGTAGGAACTTGATGCAATGGAGAATATTTATTACTAAATGGGGAGGAATGATCCATGTGTATATCGGTGGCCACCCACCTATTCCACTAGCTCAAAGACCAATTTCCATTTTGGCAGTTTTTTCCTAGTTTTCGGGTCTTAAACTTCTGGGGTCATTTTGAGGCCCTATTTTTTGGGCCCTCCAAAGTCACACTGTAAGATATATACTGAGTGTGATGGAATCATGTGTATTCCTTGGATATTTATTTTCAACGATCTATCGTTTTCATAAAACAAAGATTGTATGCAAAAGTTACAACCCTAGGAAGTTTATGTACCAACTTACCCCATCGGGGCCCATAAGAATTTTGGCACTTCATTTCCTAGGGTTAGGTTTTTGGATTTTTAGGGTTTTCTCATTTATTATTTATGTTAAAAATTCCTTTGGAGCCTCATTGTAACCAGTTTTTTACAAATGAGTGTAGTTGACACATCTCTTCTCAGAGATAAGCTACCACCATTCTAGCTAGCTTGTGTGCTTTTGCATTTTACAGTCTTTGTATTTCAGACAATCATAAATGGAATATAATATTTACTGTATTATTGTGTTCCTTTCCATATATCTTTGTAATTCTTTGTTATATCTCTACCTTCATATCGTTCCTAAAATAATCTGGATCAACTTAGCACTCCTTGTCTCTTTTCATGCTAAGTAAGGAGAATAAGAGGGTAATGATACTTAGGAAGAGAATAAGAAGGAAWTTCGATTTACCATGAGAATATAAGGTGAAGAAATTGTTCATGAGACTAATTATAAGAAAGGAATCTTAGTATCGAGAGAGAAATCATTTGTGTTACACATGGAAGAAATYCCCTTTTAGACAAAAAAGTGGTTATCTTGATCATACAGACTCAGATTTTAGATCTGAAAAATGCATGACGAAGATAATACTGAGGTATACGCCATGAAGTTATTATTTTTAAAAATTTATTTCTTCGKATATAAATTTTATTTTATTATTACAAAGAGAGAAAAATCGAGGTGACCAAATTTTTGATCAACATGTCTAAAACAACTGAGGTAGATAATGTTCATTTCAATGGTGTATTATGTGTTCCAAATATTTCCTGCAACCTTCTATAAGTATTTTAAATCACTCATTTAGGTGAAGGTAAAACCATATATTTTTCACCTTACCAAGTCGTAATCAAGGATCTAAAATATCCTAAGCATGTTATTGCAACTATAATTGATGATGATATTACTGGGTTGTACACGTTTGAAAACTTTGGGTCATCATCTTTTCCATCAGTTTTTTTTGTTCATAGCAATGACTTGAGAAATATTTTCCATGAGGGCTTTGGTCATCTAAACTATCGCTCATTACAACAACTATGTAATGAACATATGGTGACTGGTCTTCCTCTTCTTTCTTGTAGAGATGGTCTCTGTTCCTGTTGTGTTCTCAACAAACATAATCGGGACAATTTTGACAAATGTGCCTCTTTGCATGCCTCGACCCCTTTGTAGGTTGTTCACAGTGAATTTTGTGGTCCAATTTCTTCTCCTTCTTAATCTAAGTGAAATTATTTCTTTAATTTCATTGATAACGTTTCTATATGCACTTGGGTTGACTTCTTAAAACTTTAGAGAAAAGAGTTTAACCAGTTTTTAGCCTACAAGTCCCTTGTATAAAAATAATATAGTCATCAACTTCAAAGGTTAAGAACATATAATGGAGGTGACTATGTGAACAACAATTTTACAAGTTACTGCACTACACAGGGCATCCAAATGCAACAAATTGTTCCTTATACACCATATCAAAATTATGTTGTTGAGAGAAAGAATTGCACATTAAAAGAAATGAATAATTGTAGGATCCAATCTAAGGGATTAACTCTTAACTATTGTACGGGAGCCATTAAATGTGAAAATCACATAGTAAATCAGAGTCCCATAAAATCTCTAAAAGGTATAACACTGGACTAAGTATGAAATAAAATTAAGCCAGATATAATCCACTTCTATGTATTTGGCAGTGTAGCATGGGCTCATATTCACGATGGGGAAATGAGATCTTTATAGCCTAAAAGAGAGAAGTCTATTTTTGTTGGTTATTCTAAACATGTTAAAGGTTAAATAATCATTCAACCTCATTCTATTGAAATTATTACTAGAATAGATGTTAAATGGGATGAAAATATCTTGGCATGTGAGCCTAATTCAATGTTTGTGCCTTCTTGGCCCGCAAACCATCTTCGACATTTGTTCCAGCTTTTATTCCTATTCTAATTTCTTATTCTTCATAGGATCTGTTATCCCCGATATCTAGGGATAACTAGGAGATCATGTCTCGAGGCCCACATGGTCCTAGACATAGAGTACGAGAGCAGATTGACTTGAGCATGGCCCTTGAGGGCCCATCTTTTCTTCTTCTCAAGCCAGACTTGTCCTGTCAGCAGTACCAGCCTCCATCACTACCGACCTGGGTTTGCATCAGAAAAGGCTCTTGCTTCATGAGGTAACTGGTCCGAGGTATCATGGTATGTGTCATATTTGATCATTATAACCTTCTTATGTATGCATTAGATCTCTTTCATTTCAGATAACTGCTTGGATCTTATACTAATCCACTTGACCACTGTTGGGGTGATTGATGGGGTAGCTTAGCAAGTTGGTATTCATGGGTTTTGGTTAGCCACCAAGGGGGGTTTGCAGAACCATCGTCTGCTCCCACCATATTATCACTCTTACATCTTAAAACCCGCTCATCCATCCCATTCCCCTAGCCTAGCCATTGGGATGACCATCCAGGGTACATCTTGTCTTGTGGGAAGAAGGGGCTAAAGGCCCAGGAGGTAAAAGCAGCTGGTAAAAGATAAAAGCCATAGGA
>ML793812.1:25381-35878 GCA_009831015.1 Picea engelmannii
GCTTTATTTAATTCCTAGTTGAGTTCATAAATAGAAAGTTCCAAAGGCAAGATTCCTTACTAAGTTAGACATTCAATTTTTTCTATACGTTTCCCCTTTTCTTTAAGTTTGCCTTTTTCTTTAAGTTTCCTATTTCTTTTATGTTTCCCCCTTTTTCCCTTTTAACTAAAAAAAAAAAATTTAATTAGCAAGTATAGATAAAAACAACCATTTACCCTCTTTTCTTTTTAACTAAAAATTAATTTAGCAAATGTAGATAAAAACAACCATTACTCCTTTTCTAAAATTTAACCCTCCATTATAAATTTTTATTTTGTTTTTACTTTAATAAATAAAGTTTGAATTTCTTTACCCCCTTCTTGTTATATGCCTAATTATTTTTGTTCAAAGGTTTTGCTTAGACCTAGGTTTTAAATTCACTAGGATGGGTGAAATTTTTAAGGGAAAAATTGTTTTTAAACTTTACTTATCATATCATTCATTTTAAGGTCGACTAGGTTCTAAGGAGGCATAGTTTTCTAGGAACTATGTTTATTCACTTACTAGTTAAAATCGTGACGTTCCCTTTAGGACGCACTACGTGCTCCAAAGGTGCCACTCACCTCTTTTCATTTTCTTTGCGCGACGTGCCTTTCAAGACACACTACATGCTCCAAGGGTTCCACTTGCCTCTTTCTATTTTCTTTGTGCGACATGCCCTTCAAGACGCACTACGTGATCCAAGGGTGCCACTCACCTATTGACTGAATTTGGTAGATGCCAAACCCCTAGAGTCAATACTCTGCCAAGTGATATTGTGGGAGACTAACGACCTCTAAGGAATAAGGCCCCTGCCTTATTGCGTGCCCCTTAGAATCATCATGAGCGACTGCCACAGTCTTCCCTCATGGCATCGTGGGTCTTCTCGAACTAGGTAATCATTAACCTACAGTTCGAGCAACGACGAGAGTGCTAGTAGGTTGTGGCAGGGTTGCTGCCACACCTCTCCCTCAAAGTCTCTAGTTGTCGTACGTGACCCCTCTACTCCAAATGTGAGTCTGGTCGGCAAGCTATCATCAGCCTGCATCCATCACGAATCATGTCAAGAATAATAATCAATCATCATAGCATCTAATCATATGTACATATGTCACATCAACAACATTCAAATCCTACAGTCCACTCACTGACTTGATCCAGAGTCCAAGGGGTTTCATCGATTCCTTTGCATCCTCAATGTCCCAAGTCCTGCACACTCAGGAGAACTCAATCAATAGAACCTGTCTATGTAAATGCAACAAAATGACATATCATCAAATCCAAAATATCTCATAATCATAATGGAAACGACCAATAGTATAATAACCCGGATCACTTGCACGCAAGTGTCCTTGTTGGCCCTTGACCAAGTTTTGAAGTTACTTGGTCATATTTGATCGCTTTTGGGACTTCGACAGCCTCTTGAAGATGTAACGCTAGACGAAGCAGAGATCAAGGGATATCGGCCCACTTTCGGGTCCCTTTTTGGGTTTTGGGAATATGTAATGGGAAAGGGATGTCAGCTCGTGGGTTTACCCATGTGTAGGCCCATTTTGTATGTATAAATAGACATATAGGCATCTAGTAGAAGGAGAGAAGTATTGTGTTGTATCTATGTGATATAGGCTAAGTGCCAAGAAGGGATTTGTTTGATCGAGAGCTTTGTGCATTCTGTATAGACTTGCAGAGCTTAGTGCAAGTCCCTGTGTGAAGACATAGAAGGCTTTGTGCTGAAAGTCAAGGAAGAAGGATCTAGCGGGTTGCGTAGATCTTTTGTCCTATGCAAAGTAAGGGTTCCTACCGCTTTGTTCTTGTAACCGATTGGTCAACGATGATATAGAAGAATATTTGGTGGACGTAGCCCCAGGTTGGGGGTGAACCACGTAAATCTATGTGTTATGCTTTGTGCCTTGACTTGTTGTACTTATCTCTACTTTTGCTAAGTGCTTTGATATATTTAGATGGATATATTTATGCTTTGTGCTTATTAGATAGGTATGCATAGTAGATCTGATATGAATGAAGATACTTAGTGTTGAACTATTGGATCTGACCTATTTATTGTTGCTAAGTGCTAAGTTACCTTAGATCTAAGTGACTATTGCGATGCTCTGTGCTATCTGTGAAGTATAATAAGGACTGAATATTGATGAATAATCGATGCTAAGTGCTCTATAAGCGATATAATCATAGATATGTGTCCCAGCTAAGGTTGCAGACATTTGAGTCTTGCAACCACCCCTGCCTCTACCTCGGGTGAGACTTCATCTGCTTCGCGGGTGTTGCCGAAAGGGGTGGTAGTTAGGGTTTTGTTGGTGCGCTCTTGTAGCATTGAACCCTGGGTTTGCCTCTGTGCCAACAAATGGTTCTGTTGTCGAGACCTGAAACTGTGATTGTTGCGAACTCAAGAAGAAGAAGCTTTGTGCAAAGATTCATCTTGAAACTGTGAAAGCTCTATGTGTGGATCTGTGCCCTAGTGCACAGTAATCCACTTGATCTGAAAAGCTTTGTGCTAAAGAAAGGAAGGATAGATCTGAAGAAAAGAAGCAAGATCTGAATGCTTTGTTCTCTAGGAAAGGTAAAAGTGGAAGTTTCTGAAGAAGAGAGGTCAGATC
Source organism: Picea engelmannii (assembly GCA_009831015.1). NCBI lineage: Eukaryota > Viridiplantae > Streptophyta > Pinopsida > Pinales > Pinaceae > Picea > Picea engelmannii. The sequence continues at coordinate 28,015 of ML793812.1, forward strand.
TGCAGAAAAGAAGTAAGATATGTAAACTCTATTCTCTAATAAAGGTAAGAATAGTTAAAAGGTCTTAGATCTAGAAGCTTTGTGCTCTATAGAAGTAAAATAAGTGAAAATTTTTGTTTCTAGAGTATGGATCTAGGTATGTTTGATAGATTCTGTCCTGGCTTGAAAACTAGGGCTCTAATAGATGAAAGAAATCTTGATATGAATAGATCTGATAAGAATAGTGATAGATATGTTATACCTATGCATAGAAAGAATGTTTGGACTAACAAATGGATGCAGGATCCTAAAAAGAATTTTTTGCAGACTAGCTACCATGATCCTAGTGCACAGTATAGAAGAAGTTGGGGATCATTTAAAAGGAAGAGAGGATTAACCCTATGTTACCATTGCAGAAGACTGGGACATCTAGCTAAGGAATGCCCTGGTGGAAGACCTAGTTGTATTTGTTGCAAATCCTTGGACTATGAAGTATTGGATTGCCCTAGAATGATTGCTAAGCTCGAAAGAATGAATCTGAATGAAGAAAACCCTAAGGAAAATGCATAAATAGTAGAACCCCAGCAAGAATCAGAGAAGGTATTGCTGCAGATGAAAGACACCTTGAATGATCACCGACATGTTACGCTACCAAATATCTTTAAAGAAAAAGAATGCATTGAAGAAAGAATAGGAGACTTTGACATTGACTTTGTCCTTGATGAAGAAACACCAGTGAACATTATGCCAAAAAGAACTTGGGAAGCCATAGGGAAGCCTGATATGACCCCTTCATTAGGACGAATAGGACTATTCAGAGGAAAACTGGTGAACCTATGTGGAAGGCTCACTTAGATATCTATGAATGTTAATGGAACTTTGACAGAAGAAGATTTTGAAATTATCAATTTTATTGAGGATAGCGCCCTGTTTACTATGTTACTTGGAAAACCTTGGATTGAGAGAGATCAAGCCAAAAGGAAAGAAGAAGAAAAGGTATTACAACAAAAGAGACAAGAGATAAAAGATTTCATGACTAGAAGGATCGCGTAGTTGATTGAAGAGAAGGAAAACAAATCGAAGTTATTTGACACTAGAAGCCCATATATCAAAACTACAAGAACATTAGAGGACTCATAGAAGATTGAAGTATCTGTCTCAGATATAGAAGAAGTACTACCCCTGAGTCTTAGGAAAGAATCTCAGCAGCATGAAGTGACTATGTCCAAGGAAAATAAGAATCAGAATGGGAAAATAACCACCAAGACGAAGCTCACGGGGAAGAAGGCTAGAAAGCTGAGTAAGAAGAAGGATAATATTGAAAGGTTATAGCAGGTTCCCAAGGGTACCTCACAGAAGGAAAACTTGCAGAATTTGAACTTCGTCGAGATATCAGAACAACGACATAGGCCACTTCACTGTGGAAAAGCAATATAGCCGTTAGAGGTCGATATATGTCGGAAGGTGCGACCTTCCCTGACATCGAGCCCTTCAAATATCTGGCCGCAAAGTTTTGTATGCTATGGTACTCTAATTATATGAACAAGCAGTGGCAGTCCAATGTCATCTTCCATACTTACTACAACCAGCTGAAACAAGCCATCCAGTCCAAGCCCCGGATGACCCCGAATACCCTCCATAGGTTTTGGCCCTTAATGAAGTTCAGCGTGGACCTCCACTTCATTTATATAAAAACGTGCACTGATGAGCACAAGCAATAGTTGCAGTCATATTACAAGATAACAGAAGAAGACTTAGAGGAAATCACTAAGGAATGGTCGACGAACCTCCTTATTCCATCTAACCCTGCGGAGTTGTCCGATGTAGATAGCAAGGAAGCTACACAGGATACACTTGGACCAAGCATGGAAAAGAAGCCTGGAGAGGTTCATGATGTCGACAACACATCTGTGAGGATTACATCCATTTCACCAGACGAAGGGGGTGATGGTAAAGAGATAAAAGGTGTAGAAATTGAACAATAGAAAGGCGAAGTACCACCACCTAGGGACGAAGAAGACTCGTCGAATAAAAGGAAGGCTTCACCTCCAAAATATTCCTCTCGGAAGAAACCTAGAACCCATGTTACCAAGATGCGGACTACCCTCACATTGGATGATTTTAATTTCATCATCATAGTTGTGAACGATGCTTCATGAGAGGTATTAGAGAAGAAGGAGGCGAAGCAGGAGAAGATGTATAATCACATCGAGATTGAACTCCAAGGAGTGCAGTAGGCACTCCAGTCTAGCCATGCAGTCTCCACGGTGCCTCTAACAACAGGAACAATAGAACCAGGAGATGAGCCAACCCAATTGCATCAGATTGCCAATAAAGTTGAAGCTCGCCTTCGACAAGCTCAAGAAGAGACAACGCAATCCATCTAGGATTTGACACAAGTATAGGGAGTACTTTTTGAGCAGCATAGTGCTGCCGAACAAGAAAAAATTGCTCTTCAAGCACAGTGGGACAATGAGAAAGCAGAGCAAGGAGCAGTTGATCGTAGAACAACTAGAAGTAAAGGAACTAGTCAGCAAAGCACTTCCCTCTGTCACTGTCATAGAAGTGAAATTTGAAGAATGAATTAAGCAGTAGGTGGCACATCTCGAAGAAGTGATCCAGCAGCTTCAGCAGTGCATCATAGACTTGGAACTTCGTACTGTGCCCGAGACCCCTCAAGAAATCAGAGACCTAAGATAGGCAACTGCTTGCAGTGTAGTTGGGAGAATGAAAGCTCTTGCCTTGGAGTGCAAGCAATTGAGCTCTAGGAGCGCTCAGACGTATGAAAAACTCACAAAGAATATAGAGTTACAAGCATTGGAGTCACAACTCCAAGAAGCAAAGCAGCATGTAGACACGTTACAGGCGTAGCTAAAGGCCTTGTCACCACTCGAGAGAATGAAGAGGTTTCCAGAGCAATGCATGGTCCAACAATAGATCCACACAATCCAAACCAAAGTGATGCAATTCTCTTAACGACTTCAACCAGTGCAAGAGAAGGCATGCCAACTGTTCACTGAAGTTGAAAGCCAAGGAGTAGAACTTGAACAATTTGTGAGTGCAGCAGAACAAGGCCTAGAAGGACCAGTCAATGACGCACTCATCCAGCAGTTCACTGAGAAAGAAGCAGTAGCATTGCATCAAGTCGAAGCAGCTCGAGCCAAGCTCAAGGCATTCGAAGGAGAATTGCTCAGACCAAAGTGACTTAGGATGAGTCATAGGTGAGTGTTGGGGACCTGTTGGCCCTTGACCAAGTTTTGAAGTTACTTGGTCATATTTGACCGCTTTTGGGACTTCAACAACCTGTCGAAGATGGAGTGCCAGATGAAGCAGAGATCAAGGGATCTCGACCCACTTTCGGGTCCCTTTTTGGGTTTTGGGAATATGTGATGGGAAAGGGATGTCGACCCGTGGGTTTACCCATGCTTAGGCCCATTTTGTATGTATAAATAGACACATAGGAATCTAGTAGAAGGAGAGAAGGATTGTATTGTATCCATGTGATATAGGTTAAGTGCCAAGAAGGGATCTGTGTGATCGAGAGCTTTGTGCATTCTGTATAGACTTGCAAAGCTTAGTGCAAGTCCCTGTGTGAAGACATAGAAGGATTTGTGCTGAAAGTCAAGGAAGAAGGATCTAGCGGGTTGCACAGATCTTCTGTCCTGTGCGAAGAAAGGTTTCCTACGGCTTTGTGCTTGTCATATGCGTCCTCCCAGGTCGCCGAGTGTGGACTATAGTTGTCCCACTTGACCTTGACCTGATCTATTGTTCCAAGCCATAGTTGTTGAATGTGATGGTCAAGGATGTGGATTGGCTCTGCCATGAGTGCACCCTCGTCAGATACCTGCAAGGAACTCATGTCAATAACATGTGTAGGATCACTAATATAATGTCTCAAAACAGATACATGAAAAACATCGTGCTTATGCCTCAAAGAATCATGCAAGGCTAGTCGATAGGCCATGGGCCCCTTCATTTCCACAATATCAAAAGGTCCCATGAACCTAGGAGAGAATTTAACACCCATTCCAAACTTGATCGAACTCTTATGCAATTTCACCCGCAAGAAGACTCGATCACCAACTTCATAACTACGGTCGACACGATGCGCATCAGCATAACTCTTCTGTCGATCTTGTGCTTTCTTGATCCTTTATCTTATTGTTTTCATTTGATATTCCATTTCTTGGATCGCTTCTGGTCCCACCAGGACCCTATCCTCAAGCCGATCCCAACTTAAAGGTGTCTGACACATTCACCCATAAAGAAATTTGAAAGGCACCATCTTAATGGTGCTTTGATAAATGTTGCTACATGCAAATTATACCAGTGGAAATAATTCTTCCCAATGCTTATGTTGGTCCATAACGTACATACACAACATATCCTCCAAGATTTGTTTTGTTTGTTCAGTCTTCTCATCTGTTTCTGGGTGATACATGGTACTAAAGTTAAGTTGAGTTCCCAAGGCCTCTAAAACTAGTCCAAAATCATCCTGTAAACATTGATCCTCTATCGGATATAATCCTCTTAGGCACGCCATGCAGCCTCACAATATCACTAATGAAAACTCTAGCTATGTCAGGTTCCTGATACGTCGTATGCAGAGGAATAAAATGAGCACTCTTCGTCAGAGTGTCGACTACCACAAAAATCGAGTCGTGTCTCCTTGTCGTCAGTGGCAATCCAACAATGAAATCCACCGAAATGACCTCCCATTTTGATTCTGGAATAGCGTGTGGTTGTAGTAGTCCTCCTAGATGTCTATGTGCATCCTTCACCTGCTGACATTCTAGACATCTTGCCACATAGTTGACTATGTCTCCCTTCATTCCTTTCTAGAAGAATAAGGGTTTAAGGTATGCCCTCATCTTCGTGACTCCAGGATGAGCCATGTACACTGCTCTATGAGCCTCGTTTAGGATCAAACTTCTCAACTCGTCGTTGGGTGGTACGTAAATTCGACCTTTAAATATCAATAATCTGTCGTTGTCCATAGTAAATCCCTCAAATTTTGGTACCATCATTGTGTTTTTTCTGATAAAATCCTTGACCTCTTTGTACCAGTCATCGTCGCATTGTAAGGTTAGAATATTTTCACATATATTCGTTTGAAGAGGCATCACCAAAAAGATGTGTGGTCTTCGAATCAACACATCCGCCACTATGTTCACAGTTCCCTTTATGTAAGTAATCTCAAAATCGTACTCACTAAGCAATTCCGACCAACGTTGTTGTCGAGCATTCAAGTCGCTTTGCGTAAAGATGTGTTGTAGTCCACAGTGGTCTGTTTTTAGTTCACATTTTCATCCAAGAAGGTAGTGTCTCCAAACCCTCAAGGCATAAACAATGGCTAACAACCCCAAATCGTGCGTTGCATAGTTCTCCTCATGCCTTTTCAAATTTCTGGAGATATAAGTGATCACTCGACCATCTTGCATCAAAACTCCGCCTAAGCCTTCCTTGGATGCGTCAGTGCATACCAAGAAGTTTGCGTCCATCTCAGGGACCTTTAGTATTGGTGTTGTCATCAACAGCTCCTTGAGCCTCCAAAATTCCTCCGCACATTTCTCGATCCAAACAAACTTCTTGTTCTTCTTCTCCAATTCCATAATCGGATTTTCTATCTTCGAAAAACCCTCGATGAACCATCGATAGTATCCCACTAAACCCATGAAGCTACACATTTCGGGAACATTCATCGGTGCAAGCCATTCCATAATGGCCTCGACATTTGTTGGATCTATGGTGAGACCTTCGCCGGAGAAGACATGCCCTAAGTAGTGAATCTTTGATTGATAAAACAAGCATTTAGACAATTTCCCATAAATTTTGTTCTCTCGTAGACACTGTAGCACCATGCGCAAGTGCTCATCATGCTCCTCCAACGTCCGAGAGTAAATCAAAATATCGTCAATGAACACTTGGACAAACTTGTCCAGGTATTCGTGAAACACCGAGTTCATCAAACTCATAAATACCCCTGGGGATTTTGTCAGTCCAAAAGGTAAAACAATAAAATCGTAATGTCCAAACCTCGTCTTAAAGGCGGTCTTAGGGATGTCGTTCTCCTTGATCTATAGCTAGTGATACCTTGATCTCAAGTCGATCTTTGAAAACACCGTCGCACCCTTCATCTGATCAAACATATCATCAATCCTTGGCAACAAATATTGATTCTTGATCGTAGCCTTGTTCAATTGACAATAGTCAATGTAGAGTTTCCACGACCCACCCTTCTTCTGTATGCAGATAACAGGCGCACCCCATAGTGACACACTTGGGCGTATAAGTCTTAGGTCCAACAACTCCTTCAGTTGCATTTTCAACTCCTGTAACTCCGGGGTCGACATCCGATAAGGCGTTCTTGCTATTGGTTCAGTCCCCAGTTTTAGGTCTATGGTAAATTCCAATTCCCTCTCTAGCGACATCCCGGTTAACTCCTCCGGGAAGACGTCCACAAACTCTCTCACCACCGGAAGGTGTTCTAGACCTTCCGCTACTCCCTTCTCGTTTAATGCAAGGATCGCATACAACTTACATCCCTTGCGCATGCTCTTCCGTAGCTACAAGGAAGAGATGAACCTTAGGGAAACTCCTTGGTTCCGACCTACAATCACATGTCTTTGTCCCTCATCATCGACTAAGCTCGACCGTTTCATCTTAAAATTGAGTATCACCTCATGCGATTCCAACCAGTCCATACCGATCACAACGTCATAAGATCCTAATATTGTGACATACAGGTTGGCCCTGGTGACAAACTCTCCCAGGTTAAGGCTACAACCCATAACCTTCCCACCAACCTTTTGTTTGGCTCCTGAAGCCATTTCTACAAAGCTAAACTCATCTTGTTTGACTGCCTTTACCTTAATTGTTTTTAGCGTTGCCCCTGGAATGAAACTCTCTGTAGCACCTGGATCTATCAAAATACTAAGGGGCTAGTCAGAGATGGTACCTGACGTCTCGAGAACAGTCGAATGGTTTTCTGCCTAGCAGTTATTCACCGCTGCATGAATCCGATGGGCCTTGCCCAAATCTCCCATGGTAGTGGGTACGGCTGATCCAAATGATCTAGTCCTCTCCACTGGGTAGTCATGCTGGTAATGTGGCTCCCCACATGTGCAACACCCTTTCTTTGGTCCAGTACTCTTGGTACCCGAAGTAGAAGCTGATGGCCCACCGGCTTGGAACCCTGTTTTGTTCTGCTGATCATGCCTAAACTGCTGCTGCTGCAGTCGACACTGCTACTGATGTTGTGGTCCTCGGTAAAGAGTCCTCTACTGAGGCGCCAGTCGTTGAGGAGTAGTGAAAGTGAATCCTCTCTGGAAGCCACAATATCCTGATGAATGTCTAGTTGGTGTCTGATGTTGTTGTGCACCAGATGACGCCTATCCCACTGGTCTCGCTAGAGTCCTTCTCTAACCCCCGTTGATAGGCTCCTCCTTTGCTATGAGGGCCTTTTGAATGATATCATGCAAGGTTTGAGGCATTAGAATCCTAACCTTTGCACAAATGCTGACATTAAGGCCAAACAAGAACCTGTTGACCTTAAGTTTCTCGGTATTCAGGTGCGGAGCATACTGAAGAAGGTCCATAAAACGGTCCTCGTACTCGGGCACCGTACGACTTCCCTGTCACAAGGCGTTGAACTCATTGAGCTAACGCTCAATGAATTCCTCTGATAGATACCTCTCTCGGAACCGATCCTCAAACAGTTCCCATGACACGTATTTGACGACCATGTTCAATTGTGGTAGGAACGTCTTCCACCATAGAAGATCACTCCCCTTTAGTTGAAATACTTCCATGCAAACCTTCATGTTGGAGGTATAGTCACGAAGTGAAAATCACATCACCATATTCTCCAACCATGCCTAGGTGG
>ML793812.1:106275-144269 GCA_009831015.1 Picea engelmannii
AAAAAACTAATTTTGAATAAATAAAATTATATATAAGTTCATGAGATAACTAGAGCCCACTCCCAAATTTTTGAGGTGATAATGGATTGAGGATTACCATCCCTTCGAAAATTTGGGATGCACTCTAGCCACCCATCCTTATCATTCCCCTTTCTAGAAAACCAAAAACCAATGCAACATAGCTTCATTTATTCAAAACTATTTTCTTAGACTTTCATATTAAAATAATAAATAATTTCTATTCATATTATTTTGACTCCCTTTTGAAAAAATTCACAAAATGTTTTAATTATTATATAACTTTTAATGTTATTATTATTAAGAATATTTATTATATCACATTTATTTTTAAAATTTACATGTAAAAAATTATTAATATATAACAAACATAAACACTATATAATAATAATAATAATAATATAGAATTTACTAAAAACATCTGTAGTCGATTGAAGGTATAACAAACTATACTATATAGTATTATGTACAACTCTTACACTTGCTAGTTCTGAAAAAGCTTAGGTAATTTAAAAAAGGGTTGATTGACATTCCATTATTGGTCCCTACACATGAGCAAATTGTAGTTTAACTTTAGGAAACTTAAGTGCAACTATTTTCAATATGCAATAAGGTCTATGAAGGGTCTATTAAACAAAGAATTGTTTCTGTATTAACTTTTCTTTCTCATATTTCTTGTCAATGATGATTATGTTAAAACTTAAAAGTCATTCCCTCTGTAGATTTTTTCAGCTGCGTTGAAAACCAATACAAAACACTTTGGTTGTATATTTTTACAGCTGTGTTGAAAACCAATACAAAACACTTTGGTTATGTAAAGAGTTTAGATTCATATTTCAGATTAAGAAGGTGATTGAATAAGAATTTATTCAAACATTTAGTACCCAATCCAAGTCACTACTATCTGATTGTTTTCACAATGCTTGAGGTTGGGATGGTGGAAGAACATGACTTGAATGTCTCCTAGAAACCCATGTACAATATGTAAAATATGAGATGACCCAAAAAATGAGAAGAACAAAAGCAATAACCACAAGGATCAACCCTTTGAAAAGTTGCATTTCATGGTTTTTTGACATGACGACTCTACTTGCTATACTGTTGTTGCTAAAAAGACAATAGTTAAATCACTAGAAACCCAAATCGAAGCCCATCATACAAAATCCATGTTTTTTTTATGCAAATTTGCCTAGAATGTTTTAGGGATGACTAACAAGTCCTTGAATCCCCGATGAAGCCCCAAWATTTTGGGGATGTTTCCTAGGGTTCCCCAAGTCTCCGAAATGACGAAACGATGGGTACATGGTTTGTTTTGGGGGAGGGGTTCTAGTGTAACATAGATAGGATATTAACATTACAWAATTCCATTACAATAAGGATACATGTTGGCAGTTCAGGAAATTCATCATACATGTTGACCTCCTAGTGCAACCATGCCCAGAAGAATGTGGGCTACCCCTCAACGAGGAAGAGGAGGGAGAGGACGTGGATGCATTGGACCGCGAGCCATGACGACAGAGGGTTACAACCGCTCTATTCCAAGGAACCCAAGGCACATGCTTGACGTTTGGGAGGAAGAGGTTGTCATTCAACAACTCGCGGGATAGAGAGATCGGACTCGCAGGAAACACTATTGGATTGTGAAAAATATGTTGGTTCAGGTCTTAATGCACTCTCTTGGTGGTTGGAATGAGAGAAAATCCTCTCCTACCTCCTCCTCCTCCACTCACACTTCGACTTCAGAGAGCCCTTCCCAGGCATCAATGCCCCTCAACAGGATACAACCCCTCAACACAGGCAACAATATATGGCCCCTTAACAGGATACGACCCCTCAACACAGGAAATAGGATATGACCCCTCAACAAGATTCAACCCCTCAATACATGCAGTCTTTGGCTGGAATTGGGCATTCCTCGGTCTACCAGAGGAAGCAGGTGAAGCGTCAAGAATTGGCAGTGCCCTCGTCTCTTTGCAAGTTGGTTGCCCTCCCCACCAAAAAACCTACAGATAACTCCTCGGACTTAGTAGCCTACCACTGTTTAATCATAGAGGAGAAGCCTGAAGATGCAACTTCCAATCTCCCTCCCAAGTAATCTAGCTCCTTCAGGTTTTCTTGTCTTCATTGTGATTCAGTTTTTAGCAAATGTCATCTAACGTGTTTTTAGTTATTACTTTGCCTTTCCAGTGTGTCAAACAAGTCTCTTTTGAATCAATTTTGTGCTTTTTATATGTCTAGTTTCCCATCCATGGGCATGAGATTATATTTAGACTTCAGAGGCCCAGTTTCCCTCTGAAGGGTGGGCTTGGACTAGTACTTTTTTCCTCCTCAAGACTGATAAGAGGGAAGACTCTTCATAGACCACCCTGACATCTTTTGTATATATTTTTCTTTATAATATTCAAAAACCCTTAAACTTACAACCAAAAAAAATAATATTAAAAAAAAATGTGATGCAATAAACACTCTCAATAAAAATAACATTAAAATCATTTATAAAAATATTTTTAATATTATTAAAATCAAAATTAATAAATAATAAATAATCATTTTTTTTTTTATCAAAATTGCAACTTTGCATTTACTTACTTAGTTGTTCAAAATTACAAACTAAATAACACAATTGCAATTCTTCATTCTTTGAATTTCGACAAATACAAAGATGATTTAAGTACTAAGTAATCCATACATATTTTAATTTTATTAACACAAAATTAATATATTAAAACAATGTTTATAATTATTATTAAAATAAAATTAATATATTAAAAAATAATAATAATCCCTCATCAAAATTCAAATCCTTTCAATTTTATAAAGTCAAATCATAATTGATGATTGAAATTAAAGAAAAAAACATAATACAACACAATATCCCACCCTTCAACATAATTGAATGTTCAACCTTCAAAACATTTTGAATACAAGGCATGGATCTCACTTTTGTGGGTCCAACCGACCACAGTACTATGCGAAACGAAACAACATGACAAACAATTTTCCTACCCTGTCTGGTACACTATAGATTATCTCGCTATAGTGGCACCCAAAAAATTGAAATTGTCTTCACATATTTCAAACACAACGAAACTAACTTAGATATACTTTATTTTAAGGATTTATTAAGTATGAAAAGGATAATTTTTTTTAAATAATAAGTATAATAATTTTTATTTTATAATATATATTATTATATGATTTTTGATTATGATAATTTAAAAATAAATTAAAATTATTATTATTATTTAAAATTGTTAAATCTTAATAACTTTATTTATTTATTAACTTACTTTTTTATTAAATATTTTAATTTCATGTTTTAGATAAAATTACATAATTAGGTATAAAACATTTCTAATATTTTATATTTGAAAAATTAACCTAAATTCGTACATTATCCATTTTTATTAACCTAAATCACCTCTTATAACAAAATAATAATTATTAAATACCATAATATAAAATATAAATCATCTCATAACAAAGTATTTAATTTCAAATATACAACTCATTTGAATCTTAAAAATTTAAATCTTTCAATAATTCAATTGTCTTGTCATCATGAAAGGTAATATATTTTAGTGCCCAATCTAGGTAAATAACTTAACCTTAGTCAAAATGATAAAACACACCATATGCTTTGTACTATTGTAATGATGGGTATCAACTTCAAGATCAAAATAATTATAAAAGCATCTCCCATGGTGGGACAATTTCTCACTTTGTATGAACCATACTCATTTCATATATATATATATATATATATATATATATAATTTTACATATTTATTTTATAAAAAAATATTTTTCAATATTTTTTTAAATTTTATAAAAAAATTAAAGGAAAGTTTACCATATATTATTTGTAAATGACATTTTAATAAATCCATCAATACACCTCATCCATAGATTATTGCACCTCAACTAATTAAATTAATTTCTTAAACTTAAATATTTTTTATTATAATTCTCAATTATTTAAAATATTGATAACATGTATTGAAATACCATAAATAATCTAATATCAAAAAATGAAAATAATAATCTAATATCAAAAAATCAAAATGATAACTTAGCTGCAAATAAATCAGAAATTCCGAAAATATTCTGATATAAGAAAGTATGGAATTTTGCATGTATTCACAGTACTTTGTGATCTTGAAAATCTATCAGAAATTCCAAAAAAAATATGATACTGGAAAGTAGAGAATTCTGCGAATCTTCAGAGTACTTGTGATCCTGAAAATCTATCTTTCATGAACATTGGCCACCATTAAAAAAGAGATTGGTCTGAAGCTTCTGTACTGCTCTGCTAAACCTCCTTTATGACAGATATCCATTAAATTTTTTCCACATTTTTTTATGCTGCTGCTAACTATGTGAGTTGGCGTGCGGTTTAGTCATACTCAACTGATTTAAATTTGATTTTCAATGCTTTTTTATCTGATAAAAAAACAGCAATTTTGATCACACTCCAGCGAAAATTAAGTAATTTTTATAGTATTAAAATACAAATAAACACCTTTCAGTTTACTTTTTTAGATCCTTGAATTAAATTATGGGTATTTGTGTAATCTTATCCCCATTTAAGGTGGGAAGGAAGACACATCACACTCCATATTCTTAGAAAAGGCATGTATCCYTGGGGCAGACATTCTGTCAACTACTTTTGAGACAATAACGTAGAAAGATTGGACTGGAATTTTTGATGYTTTTTATWATATTCGTATGTTTTCCATACACACAAGCTTACACAGACCACTGCAGCTCTGTTTTAAAAAGGATATCCACCGTGGCCCTGATTATTATAGTAAGTAGATAATGATGTTGAATAAAATTTGGATCCCCAGAATGACRTCCTGCCACCTTGGCACTGAAGGCCACAGTTGAGTTAATGAGTACATACACCTGTGGCTTTCTGGATACCATAGATATATTGAGGTTTCTCAGCCCAGTTCATGTGGAAGAGGGCTCATGTCTCCCAAGACAATGGAGTAGAACACAGGGATCTCCCCATCATGTGCCTACGAGGAAATAGAGGAACAGGTAGGCCACAGGGAGTAGGACCGCAAAGCATGCCATGGAATCCTTAGTGCACTGTACTATGTTGATGGTGTGGGGCTGGCCTTTGAAATATGTGTGCAGCATGTGGAAGTGGATGTGCCACCACCAACAATTTGGTCCAGTAATGATTGTTGTTCATGAAAAGAAATGAGATCACGAGATTATATTCTCTCACCATATCAAAGGCCTCAATACCCAAAATGAGAAGCTCCACTTTGTATGAAATTCTTAAGAAATCCAGGAGATATCATGCTGTGCAGTGTGAACTTGTGGGGCATCATGGCTGAGGTCAGAATCAATAAATTGACAAAAGTCACTTTTCCTTTTAATGGCCTTTAAACTTTTATATTTATGATGGTGTGGTTAGGAAAAAGCTTTTATACACTGCATATATCAGTTGGGTTCTAACTTCTGGTCTATTTAGAAGCTAATCTAAGTTTAAATATTGCAGGACAATAAACATAACTGCATCTATGACTCAATGAAAATACCAGAGGGCTGTTTTTTATTCAGGTTTCCTGTGCAATTTGACACGCTGGAATGGAAGAAGATGATTGGCAAATAAATATAATGTTTTTGGGCCTGCTCACAAATGTAAATGGTTTTAGCTACAATCACAAACCAGCAAGCTTTTTATTCACTTATTTAATGGAAATTTTCTGACATACTTTTTGATTCACTTTTTCAATGAGAATTCTCACCTACTCATACTCTATTGTTAATATTTTTCGAAATTGTACTAATAATGACAGATTTACAATACTTTTTTATTCAATATGTAGAGAAACTGTTATGAATGTCTATATATGGGACCATTTTTTGAGTTTCCAATAAAAATAACCCTTCACAACCCATAGCTAGGGCTACCCCTACCCTCTTGATCATCAATAAAATAAATGTATCTAAAACTAACTAAAAGTTCCAGAACCTTGACAACTCAAGGATGGAACCTATATATATATATTCTAATTTTGATATTCTGCTTTGTAGTTGGATGAGATGATAGAGGGTTTTGGTTTTTGAGCGAATTCATGTGAGATGATTGATCTGACGGTATTGTAATCTACTTCAAATATGGTAGTATAATATACTTCAAATATGCTTCTTTTCAGATATTTTTCTATGAACAAACGGCCATAGCTTTTCAGTTGCATGATATATATCTGATGACCCTCTGGTAAATCCCTGTATTTTGAATATATCTATGACACATTAATTTCAGTCCAGTCCGGTCATTAATTTATAATCTCTCTTGATTGTCCATGTTTTTCAGATTGAACAGATCATGGGCCGATGCTTTTCAGCTGAAACACCCTCGTCGAACTGTATTTTTTCCTTCAACCGAACATGAAGGGCAGTTAAAAATTAGCATGCACATCATTACATCAGGAAGAATCCTGTGAGGTTCAATAGAGAAATCTTCAGGTAACGCAGAAAGGGAGATCAGAGCCTTCAAGAATTAATGGCCTGTGACAATAACAGTATTTATGCATTCTGGAACTTGGGTTCCTAAGAGAGCTCCCAGCACTGCCCGTGCTGCTCTGATTAAGAAATCCTCGCTATCATGAATCTTTAGGTTTTCACTGCATTGTTTGATCATGAAAACAGTAGTAGGAGTACTGGTACTGCATTTGGAGTTATATGGGATGAAGGAGGTGGAAATTACTTTGCTAATTGGTGGACGGATTCTCTGCAAGTGAATTAACGGAAGTGAGGCATTCAAAACATGGGAGTCATGACGACCACGAATGAGAAGCCCAGCGTACCAGTCAAGCGCTCCACTCGTTCCAGCTTCACTGTCAAGCGCACAAACGAATGGTATTTATGCCCCTCCCTTCCGATTAATCTCAGTGCAGATAATTATGTTTTTGTTTTCCAAGCATGCATTTCTCTTTTTAATATTTTGATTTGACGAAGAGAGATATATTGATTTGGGCAGGTTGATTAGATCTTTTAGGAAAAATGAAAAATCTACGAAGTTTACAGACTTACTCATCTCAGGATGAAAGTGTAAACAAACACATGTACAGAAAATTCTGTGTGTTGTGAGTTTCTAGATTCTAATGTTTTGGGTGAAACCCATCACCCATATTCATAGAAAATTCAGCATACGTACAAACATACACATTACAACTTCGAGTAAGCATATATATAAATAAACTGTACAGTTTCTTTCTTTGAAAACTTAGCCTCTTAAATTCAATTTAAACTATTGAACCTACCCATTGAGCTCAATCTCAGAACTTTTTCTTTCATTTTGAAAACTCTCTAAATTCTAAGAAAGATATTGCGCCTTGAACACAGTTCATGCATTTCTCTATGGAAAAGAGTCATTTGGACCTTAAATTCAGCTTTAACTCAACTTCTCTTTTAAATTTATATGGCAACCTTTTCTTTAAAGCAAACACGAGAGAAAACATTCTTACTGAAAACAGCTGCACAATGAAGCTTTAACCGAGTTATTACTTGAATACAGCACCAAACCCCTGTAGAATAAAATAGGCCAATGAAATATCATGATCTGACAAGCCAGCTTTCCATGGAATTTTATTAAATAAGATGTATCTACACTTACCCAGATTGAAGTCCCACAGGACATGAGCCGACCTGCAGCTCCAAAATAAGACTCTGGGTCATGGGCCATCTTCTTGACTTCATCGTTCATTTCCACTCAGAGATATGGGTTATATGCCATCATCCGGTTTCTCTTCATTGTTCATAATGGCAAGCAGAAGATCTTCATTGTCCAGGACGGCAACCAAAAGAATTTGATCGTAGTAGACATGGTCAATCGCCTTAACTTAACCACCTCACCACACCCACAACCATCTGCCACTGGTTGGTCGTGACAAAGAAAACAACTAAACATTACACATAATGTAGGCTGACGTGCTCAATCGACACATTCCAAAACAAAATAAGGTACTCTGAAATAGCATAGTTGGAATATGTGATGTATTGTTGGGAAACGTTACATGCATATCTGAACTCTTTGAACATAACTGATTCTCTATGTCGTTTCTTCCTTCTCTGTCAAGTCTGCATTGCTTGTCAATGCAAGTTTATTTTATATTGAGATATCTTGCGGAATCTTGTAAAACATTGTTTCTATACTTGGGAGAGGTCAGCCAGTCTGTTTAGGTTGTTGTTTTTGGTGCGTATGGACTGGTTGTTGTGTGGCAATTGGGGTTCTAGTTTGGGAGCAATTTTTTCTCATGTTTCGTTTTTCAGGCAAAAAAAAACGGACTTGAATCTGGTCAAATTTTTAAGGGTAGACTGAGTTTTGTATTGATCAAAGTTTCATGCATTTCAGAACCTTATTCTAGGGATTTTGCCCCATTTTAAATCAACCTAGATGCTTAGAAAATTGGCCAGAAATTTAAAAACTGGTAGCAGGAAAACCTACCTGAAAATAACTCGAAAAGGAAGATTGCTCCAGAATTAGCCCACTCCTTAGTTAAGGTTAAACCCTGGTAACTTAAAATTAAGGTTAAGCCCTGGTAGTATAAGGTTAAGCTAACACTTCACTTTTTAAAATGAAATATTGGCTTAGTTGGTTAATGCACCACCATAACATTACTTTTAATTTTCAAAATCACAAGTTTGAAATTGACCATTAAATTAATAATACTCTCATTTCTTCATTGGGTTAATAATACTCTCATTTGTCCACTATTTTCATTGGTATCATTAATTTTTTCTTTAAGCCAAGAGCAAATCAACCTCTTCAATTTCCCATTTCTGAGCAAATCAACCTCTTCACTTTCCCCTTTCTGAAGCCATTTTAACTCTGCTTAGTGACATCCCTTCTCCTTTTTTGCAATCAGTGCTAGATATGAAGCCACTTAACCTCCATAAGCTTTAGATTGGCCAAGTATGTAGCTTCTTCCACCCATGTTTAACTGGCTTAATTTTATGGGAGTCATGATTTGAGGGTGGCGGCCGAGCCTCTTTATCATTAAATATGCCACATAAGTGCCCTAAATGCGACCCACATGTTATCTTAGAAACGCCAAAGAGCAGAAGCACGGATTGGTGACTGATCTCTCTCATGCACATGAAGGGGACCCTAGTCATGTCAGTCCCAAAATGTCTGTAGCGGTGTCTAGACCCTATCAATCCATTGTAGCCTCGCACTCTGTCTAGTTTCAGAGATACACATCCAAATCAGCATGTCATACAGATGGATATATTGTGTGAATTTTCACATCAACTGATACTAGTACTGCTCACCATCAATATATGATGGGCCATAGAATCTTGATATGAGCCGTTTGTTGAATTTGCCAGAGATTACAGGGCATGAGGGCCTGCACTTGATTGGAGACACAGATTCCCAAATAATCCTAATCCTTTATCTGTAYACAGGTGAAAGRTTTGTTTGTAGYCTCAATCCCCTCGGGCCATCAATAGTTTGTTTGCAGGCCTAAATKTTTGCATGGTTGGAAAACAAATATATTAAGGGCAGTCGTGTTTTGGATTTGCAAATGCTTAGACCGATTAATACGTTATCCAAAACCAACCTGTCTTTGGTGGATTGGGCATATCGTTAAAGATTGACCAAACCGATTGACACTTCGTCTGAAATTGATCAAGTTTTGGTGGATACGACAACTTTTGCAATCTAATGGCTCAGTAGATTCGCCTGGGAACTGAGTGGAGGCCCATATGTGGATTTTGTCTTTGGATTTTAGAAATAAATACAAGGAAAGTTCCAAATCAATCATTATCCTCTTCCGACAGCGCTAACTGTAAGTTATTCGTGGAGACGAAAAACTTATAATTCTAATGAACATGATTCTGATTGATCGTAAAAATTAAGCTGTTTTCCCTGCACTTTYCCTTTTCCWTWGAATCCGACCTCCATGAATTGAATTACTGATTGAATTATAAAGACATGAATGGAAATGGGCATTCTCATATTCATGTCTTTATATTCAATGCCATTCATRCCTGTATATTCAGTTGYTAATAGAAAAGCACATGAATGGCAACGGGCATTCTCACAAACATGTCTTTACATTCAATACCATTCCTGTATTTATATCCAATTGAATTCAGGGCGGTCGGATTACATTGAAGACAAATAAAATGTACTAAATCAACACTCGACACAGTTTGTTTCTGTTTATTCAGAGCATATTTTTCTTTTTTTTTTCTGGTCTGAACTGAAATTGATGATTGTTATTGTTATGTCTTCACAGGCTGCTGTCGGACGTCCCCAGCGATATTTCTGTAGAAGTAGGAGGAACCATTTTTGCACTTCACAAAGTACGTCTCTGATAACTCAATGCTCAATGATAGTCTAATTCCAGTTCTCATTTTTTTATTACAATTATTGGTTTCTTAGTTGCCAAAGTCACCCAGGGTTAAACAATATCTATGGCAGTGCCTCTAATCCCTGGCGATCATCAAGAAGCACTCAGTAGTGTAGTAATAGATGCTGGGATATATGTCATCGGCTTTAAAATGCTTCTGATCCAATATATCTGAACATTCATTACTGCACTGTTTGGTGCATAATGCTTATCTAATTCTTATATAAACATTTAGAATTGTGGAGGTTGCATTAAAGTTATAGAGTGCAGGTTTATTCTAACTGTTAACAAGAATATTTAATTTTTAATCATCTTCACCTTAATTGTATAAACTAAATACTGAAATCTTAATTCCATTGATTTGTTATTTACATAGCAATTTTAACAATCAAGAATTCAGATCATTGAAAAAACTCTAAATTTTTAATCATCTTCACCTTCATTGTATTAACTAAATAGTGATGAGTATCATTGATGTGTTATTTTGATAGTAATTTTAACAATATAGTTCTATTTAAATAATTAATTTTTTTCCTTATTCAAATAACAATTTTAATAATTTATATCTATTTGTATTATTAATTTTTTTTAAATAACAATTTATATTATTAATTTGTTATTAAAATAGCAATTTTAGTTAGTTTAGTAGGTTAGTTTGAGTAATTAAGTACTGTGAATTACAAATAAAATGTTACTGGTCAAGTTTTTAGGCTTGGTTGCATATGTAGATAATATTGGATCTCATTCTATATTTCACATTTTAGGTGTGGAAATCATATTATTATTATTAGGTGACTTAGATTCACTTAGATTTAATGATTTTTTTATCAAATTGATCAATTTAACATTCAAATTTATAAAAACTTTTAAAATTAAAAAATAAATTTGTAAATAATCTTGACAAAATATATAGTCTAAAATTGTTGTACATCTTAGGAACGGTTCAGGTACTTTTTCTGATTTAGAGAATGGTCTTAGATAAATTAGTTGGTTGTATTTTTGAGAAATTAACCTGATATTGAGTGAGGCTTAACAATATCTTCTTTAATATATATGGGGAACTGGACTTGACCCAATAATCTAAAAACCTAATTTGATGGCTAGCAATAAAATATGCTAGCATATTCTTTTTCGTCCTCTCAAATCAATGAATAGGATTCATTGTTCATAACTTGTATTTATGAATGCATCAATTAACCTACTTTTTCACATTTATCTAATCATATTAAGAAATTACTGTAAAACCTTTATGATTGCCACGTTTAGATGATTAACAAGAATTAATATCTATGAAAATTTTTATTGTCAAGTTTACATGATTAAACCATGAACTGAAATGTTGAAATGTAAATAACATTAGGTTTTTTAGTTTTTTTTTATGGAATGAATCTACTGTACTAATAATTTATAACCTTCAACCAGTAAAACTAACCCACCAAACCATATCAACACAACTCTTGTACATTGTACATGTAACACTCAATTTAATGTCTCTCAGATATTGTTATTCAAACTTAATTCAATCATATGTGAAATATATGCAGTTCCCTCTGGTGTCCCGAAGTGGCAGGATTCGAAAACAGTTGGCAGAATCCAAAGATGGAAAAGTCCATCTCCAAGACATGCCAGGAGGAGCAGATGCCTTCGAACTGGCAGCGAAGTTCTGTTATGGTGTAAACCTGGAAATCACAGCCTTGAACGTGGCAATCCTCAGATGTGCTGCAAGCTACCTGGAAATGACAGACCACTATGGCGAAGGAAGCTTGGAATCACGCACAGAAGCTTATCTCAACGAAATCGTTTGTCAAAACCTCGCAGACTCCGTCACTGTTCTCCACAGCTGCGAGAATCTGTTGCCATTTGCAGAGGACCTCAAGATTATCACCAGATGCATCGAGGGAATAACCTCGAATGCATGCAAGGAACAGCTCTCAACAGGCCTATCTCGTCTACAGTACAGCGGTTCGAGTCACATGGAGAACCGATTGTACCCAATAGGCCTGGGCTTTGTTCCACAGGCGCCTAAGCCTCCTCCTGCTACAGATTCCTGGTGGGGAAAAGAGTTAACAGTACTAAACATTCACATGTTTCAGAGAGTCTTAACTGCAATGAAATCCAGGGGGCTGGGGCAGGATATAATCAGCGGAGCCCTTATGCATTATGCCCAAAGCTCTCTGGAAGGATATATGAAAAATATGGTTAGAGATCCTCAGTGCCCAACTCAACCTAAGTTCAAACCCCTCGGTGTTTCTCCACCATTAACAGTACTGGAGCGTGAGCAGCGATCTGTTGTGGAGACTGTAGTAAGTCTTCTTCCCCAACAAAGTGAGGGGCGCTGCACAAGCACAATCCCATTGAGTTTTCTTTCATGGCTGCTCAGAACAGCCATCATGCTCAATGCTACGGCCTCCTGCAGAATGGAATTAGAAAAACGAATTGGAAGCCATTTGGATCAAGCAAGTTTGGATGACTTGCTCATCCCGTCGTTCTCCTACAATGACGAAAAACACACGCTGTTTGATACGGATGTTGTCCTTCGCCTCGTTGCAAATTTCTTGCAGGTTCGTGAAGCCGAAGAGTTATCAGATGGTGGGATGAATGCTCGGGGCGATGGGAATTATGAATCTGATGGCATGGGCTCTCCAAATCAGAATGCTGTAATCAAGGTCTCCAAGGTTATGGATAGCTATCTTGCTGAGATTGCACCGGACTCGAACTTAGCAGTTTCCAAATTAATTGCACTAGCTGAGGCTCTGCCTGACCATGCTCGTCTGGTGGACGATGGTCTCTACAGGGCTATTGATATCTTTCTCAAGGTAAGGTGTGTTTTATGCATGGTTTTGTTTCACAGCTGTTCTTATTCTTATTTTTGTTAAAATGAGTTTTTTTTTTTTTTTTTTTAAGTTTTTATTGTTTATGTAAAACTATAATGGTGTGAATTTTATAGTGATGTTGTTTAAATTGTAACTTTGAATATATAAATAAATTTAATATTTTGAAAAAAAATTTAAACACTTGAATTATACACATTTAACTATTTAAATTTGAATATATTAAATTAATACTTTGAATTTTTTTTCAAACATTTGAATTATACACATTCAACTATTCAAATTTATAGTTTCAATAATTTTTAATTTCTAATCAAATTTTATAATTTTATGTAATGTAATCAATTAACATTATACATTAATTTACTTATATTTGTTTTAATATGTATGTTGTGAATCTCTGCTTACAAACATTTAATAATCCATATATTACTATTTTACAATAAACACATTACAACTCAATGCATATTGATCATCTTTATTATCCATTTGATTTGGGTAAACTATGGTGAAGTGTTTCATCAAATATGTTTATATACTTCAAACCTGGGTTGAAGTGATTCATCAATGGTGTTTTATCACATATGTTTATATACTTCAAACCAGGGGAAGTGATTCATCAATTTTGTTTGTGTTGAGTTTCATTTTATTTAATTAATTTTTTTATTAGCTTTTTAAAACATATATAAAATCATCTAAGTGTATTTGTTTTATTTTATATAGTTGACAATTTAAATGTATTTTTTTTTTAAGAAGTGTGGATGTTTTCATAGTTGATTATAATTGTTGTAGATTTTTTTTAAACTAAATTGTGTAAAAGAATATGAAAGATCTCTGAAAAACATTTAAAGTGGATACTCCATTCATTAGTAAGAACAAGACAAATTAATCTATTAAAAAAGAGTATGCTAGCTGCTGAAAAAATATCATTGTAAATATATATATTTTTAAATGATCTAAATAACTGTTGAAAAAAGTACCATTGTAAATAATTAAAAAAAAAAACGATCTAAAGAACAGTTGGGAATTAAACAATTTTGATCAAATAATAAACACAAACAAGTAAAGTAGAAATGACAAAGATAAAAAAATATAGTAAGTGATTATAAGGAGAGGAAGAAAAAGGCCTTAAAAAAAAAAGTGTTAAATGAGAAAAACAAACTCACATGATGTTTAGGTTAGAAAAGGATTGACATTTACTTATAAAATGTAAAAATAAAATAAATAAAGGATAAGAAGATGATTAATAATCCAGGTAATGTATGAGGAGTTTTCATGATTGACTGAGTCTGTAGCTTATCTTCAGACTGAAGTTATTAGGGCGTTACAAGTTCATAAAAATGTCATTGGAAAATTAAACAGACAATAAGTTCATAAGAGTGTTGTTGGAGAATTATATTGCCAAATAACAATATTCTATTTTCAACAATTTCCCAGACATACTATATATCATTTATTTAACTTCAAATAAATTAAAAAATATAATCCTTACTCTTCTACTAACTCTAATTTAGTAAAATTTATTTATTATAAATTGAGTGAACCTAATGTTTAAGACATGTATTTTCTCCTCAAAAATTACAGGTTCTAAGATCTTATATAACAATTTAATATAAAGTAACCTTAAAATTATATTATTATTATTATTATGTTCTAGAAAATTAAAAGTTCTAACAGTAAACTAATGAACAGTCCCTAGTAGTTGTAGAGAGAATCTAATCGGACTAAAAATCTCTCTCTATAGCAGTCTATTTAGGTCGTCCATATTGATTTAAAAGACTCACTCTAGTCACAGAATGGAGAGTGACCTCTCATATAACAATTTAGTATGCAGTGAATTTCAAATTATATTATTATTATTATTATTATTTTAAAATGGAAGATAACAGTCTATTTAGGTCGTCCATATTGACTTAAAAGACTCACTCTAGGCACAAAATCCAGAGCGACCTCTCATATAACAATTTAGTCTATCCTGATTTTCAAATTATATTATTATTATTATTATTTTAAAATGAAAGATATCAATCTATTTAGGTAGTCCATATTGACGTAAAAGACTCACTCTAGGCACAAAATAGAAAACCTCTCATATAACAATTTAGTATGCCGTGACTTTCAAATTATATTATTATTATTATTATTTTAAAACTGAAAATGTTTTTTACTAACTAGTTAGTAATTTTGTTATAAAAATAATTAAAAAACAAAGCATATTTTGCAATGGTGATTCTCTTTATACTGATTCTCTTTATACTGATTTTCTTCCTAGACTGTTTTTCTGGTGATTATTCTTCCACTGCATTAATCCTTTGAAATGGGTTTTCTTCTCAGACTGTTTTCCTGGTGATTATTCTTCCACTGCATTAATCATTTGAAATGGGTGGGTTTGAGATTTTTCATACAGAATTGGTATTTGCTGGTATCTAAATTTGAGGAATTGATTTTATATCTGTGGTGGACAGGCACATCCAAACATAAAGGAAACCGAACGCAACAAACTGTGCAAGCTAATGGACTGCCAGAAACTCTCCCACGAAGCCTGCTCCCATGCAGCACAGAACGAACGCCTCCCAGTGCAGCTAGCAGTTCAAGTCCTTTACTTCGAGCAGCTGAAACTTCGGAACGCCATGAATGGAAGCTGCGGGCCTGATCACTTGATCCCCAGTTCTAATTACCCCCAGAGGCTCAGCAGCGGGGCTCCCAGCGCAGCCATTTCTCCCAGGGACAACTACGCATCAGTCCGAAGAGAAAACAGAGAGTTGAAGCTGGAAGTGGCGAGAATGAGGATGAGATTGACTGATCTGGAGAAGGACCACGTCTCCATGAAACAGGAGCTCGTCAAGTCTACTTCCACACACAAGTTCTTGCATTCATTTTCCAAGAAGCTGGGAAAACTGTTTCGACCCAAAGACGGTAATAACAACAATCTCATGCTCAACAACAACAACAACAATCTCTGCGGGAAGACGCCAGCCGACGCTCGCCATATCCTCTCCAGAAGAAGACGCCACTCCATTTCTTGACTGTTATCTTTGGAATTGGCAATGTACAGTGCTAGATTTAACCAGCCTGGATTTAGGTGTAGTTGATTTGGTTAGCTACCTGCATTTGGATTGAATAGCCATTGTAATATTTTGGAAGTAATGCTATCTTGTAGCTAAGAGAGCACTCAATTCTAAATTATTGGAATGATGGATCTTTAGCAACATAAATATACAGGTGTTTTAAAAGAGTAATATATATATATTTTTGGATTTTTTTTAATTTTGTTTTATTAAGGTGTAGGGTTATTAAGGGGTTGGCTAAACATTCTATCTTGTAGGTTTTTTGGTCGGAATTTGATGATTTAAATTTGGATAAAATCTGTATTTTCTGTTGTTTAAATTGCATTTCTGAATGCATAAATGGATTCAGTCTGATGAAAATCCATAAAACATTCTAATTATATAAACTTAGTCACTCAAATCTGCATATCCAACCATTCATCACCAAATTTAGGGTAAAATCAAATGATAAAAGTTACCTAAAAACCTCAAAAAATAGAAAGTTTAAACTACTGCGTTTATTAAGTTGCTAGGTTAAATTTAAGATTTAATTTAAAATTTGTATCTTATCTCATTTGCAAATTTACTTAAAAATTATTATTTAAAATTATTTAATTATTTTATCATGAAAAATGTTAGTGCTGAAAAAAAAATATTAATGACTTTACAAATTTAACAACATAAAATACTATCACTTCTCCACCATAATAAAAAATAATAATTATTATAAAAAACAAATGACAAAGACTCAATTTTATTTTATTTTATTGATGGTAATGATGAGGATTCTGTTAATCATCAAAACATTATCACTTCTCCACTATAATTAAAAAAAAATGAAAACTATGATTATTATAAAAAACAAATCACAAACTCTCAATTTTATTTTAATTTTATTGATGGTAATGATGAGGATTCTGTTAATCATCAAAACATTATCACTTCTCCACTATAATTAAAAAAAACTGAAAAATATGATTATTATAAAAAACAAATCACAAACTCTCAATTTTATTTTATTGATGCTAATGATAAGGATTTTCTTAATCATCTTTATATTTGTGCACATATTTATATGATTATTATAAAAAATAAATCACAAACTCTTAATTTTATTTTATTGATGCTAATGATGAGGATTCTCTTAATCATCTCTATATTTGTGTACATATTTATATGATTATTATAAAAAAAAATCACAAACTTTCAATTTTATTTTATTGATGCTAATGATGAGGATTCTCTTAATCATCTCTATATTTGTGCACATATTTTTATTTTTATTTTGATTAAGGTGTAGGGTTATCAAGTTGTTGGGTTAAATTAAATTTAGGATTTGTATTTTATCTCATTTGCAAATTAATTTACTTTACTTAAAAGTTATTAGTTAAAATTATTTTAATATATATTTAATTATTTTATCGTGAAAAATGTTAGGGTTGAAAAAAATATTAATCACTTTACAACATAAAATATTATCACTTCTCCATTCTAATTTAAAAAAAAACATTCAATTTTTTTTTAACAGAAACTGTTGGGGATTTGTATTAAAAAAGAAAAGAATTTCTAAAGGGGGACTTAGAGAATGTCCAAAAAGAACTAGTAGTCTGCCATGTGAAAATGGCTAGAAACGAGAACAAAATAAACAAAAATTTGCAAGTCATCAAAGAAACCTGGCTAGTGATTATAGGATGGTTCTGCTGCTTCATGGTAGCTTGCTTGATTGGGTTCGGTCGAGGGAATTCTGCCGCCTGAGTTATGTCTTGCTGGGACCAAAGCTGGGCCCTGGTTTTGCTCAAGTCCTGCCTCAGAGTGAAAGGTTGAGGGCAACCTTGAGTTTATTGATTCATTTGAATTTGCTGGGTGCTGAGGGCGGCCAAGGGGATTCCCCATTTGTTGACTGAGAATTCCAATGTTCATGGTGTTCCTATTAACCTCGCGTAGAGCTATTGCTAGCTCTTGGTTGTGCCGATGTTCCTGTAGATGAAGCTGCTTCTGCAGATTGCCCGTTTGGTGACAAAGTTCTTGATTTTCTCTTTGAAGTTCCCTTAATTGCATGTTCGTTCTTTCCTCTACACTTCTGGATACCCAACACATATCTCGGATTTGATCTTGGAACTCTTCCAGTGTGCAGGAGGGACAAGAGCAGGGGGCTCTTGTGCTTCGCCACATGATGGAGGGAGGAATCAGGAGCGCACAAGCATATAAAACTTTACTGAGATGCAGACAAGCTTCTGAGAGGGGTCGAAGCATTAACCTTGAAGAAGGAATGGAGATTGACATCACATGCTTGGAGGGACGAAAGGAATGAATAACCCACGTATCAGAGAGATCGTCTGTATAGGAGATAACATATAATGATGCCATAGATGAGGGGGAAATCATCAGGGAGTACAGGGAGTTAACAAACGCGAGGGGAGAAGAGACATGGGTGAGTGCAAAAGAGAAGACAAGAGGGGATTTCTCAAGGACACATGAGAGGGACAACGAGACAGTCCAGATGTCGAGAAAGGGGGGGAGAAGGGGCCAACGGGAGAAGGGAAGGAAATCCAAGAGGAGAAGTGGAGAAAGGAGGAAGGGGAGGGGGAAACCAAAGGGGGGAGAAACTAAGTTGTAAAAAAGGAGTAGTTCCAAACTGAAAAGGAGGAAAAGCCAAGGATTATGGTTCTTAAGGGATCCATGCATGAGTTTCATCCTGATTTATGTAGAGTTGAATTTGTTCCAAATTGTTTGCTAATTTGGCTAAGCTATCAACAACTTGGCTTTGGGAACGTAGAATATGGAAGAAATGTATATTTGAGAATTGGCATTTCAAAGAATTTATCCGAAATTGAAGACCGTTAGGAATTTGAAGAGTTGAATTGTTTAAGCCAAGAAGGTCCTTTATAATTAGTTCTAAGTCCCCAAGAATGGTGAGTTCATGGAGGTTTCTCGAACTTTCAATTTGAAATCCCATGTAGACTTCAAGACTTTCTACCCTGTTATTGGTAGTCTTCCCAAGCCCCCATGAATAATCCAAGATCTTTTGTCCATCGAAATCAAAGATGACTCCCCCCCGCACCTGCTTCCCTTGGGTTACTTGCTGAAGCTCCATCAAAGAAAAGGATTGGATTGGGTTGTTGTCATTGCCAAAGGAGAAAATCAAGATCACTGGAGTGTAATTGCCATTTTTTCCTCTTAGTATCTCTGTTTGTTGAAGGGAATTGTCTCGAATGGTTTGGGACCAAGATGTAAGAAATCCAATCTTCTTCTTTTTGCTTCAAAGAACCTGTCGGATCTAGCTATATTAATCTGGAAGAGAAGACTTCAGAGATTAATTCGCAAATTTTAGCAAAACTGCGATGCGGGGAAGAAAGTTTCCCACGAAAAATTGCTTGGTTCCTTGCTAACCATATTTCCCAACAAACATATTTGGGAATTTGTCTCCAGAGGAGGTAGAAGTGTTTCTTATCTTTGACGCTGACAGTATATATTTGTCTCCAAGAGACGAAAAAATCATTCCAATTCTTGGGGGAAGGGGGAGGAAGGGGGGGGAAAGGGGAGAGTGAGATACATGAGTTTCCAAATTTGGGAAGAGAAAGGACACTCCAGGAAGAGATGAGGGATGGATTCAAAGGCTTTGATATAGAGGGGGCATAGAGAAGGCCCCAAAATTCCGCGCTTTTTCAAATTCTCTGCCGTTAGAATTTTACCATGAACCATGAACCAACGAAAAATGTTAACTTTGGGGAGAGAAGGTTCAGACCATATTTCCTTCCATATTTTTGAGACTGGGGGACCTTGGAAGGAAGATTGAATGAGAGAATGACCTGCTTTAACTGAGTAGATGGAGGATCCCCAACTTTGAAAGTCTGATTTGGAGGAGTTGATGGGGGTACAACCAACCAGTTTGTTGAAAAGGAGGGAGGATAAGGGGCGAAGATGAGTTGGGGTGTCTGGAGGTTTCCAATTTATCCAATCACCGTTGGGGGCCCAGATACATAATTCTTTGAGAAGGAATATTCCTTTGGGTTCGGTCGAGGGAATTCTGCCGCCTGAGTTGTGTCTTGCTGGGACCAAAGCTGGGTCTTGGTTTTGCTCAAGTCCTGCCTCAGAGTGAAAGGTTGAGGGCAACCTTGAGTTTATTGATTCATTTGAATTTGCTGGGTGCTGAGGGCGGCCAAGGGGATTCCCCATTTGTTGACTGAGAATTCCAATGTTCATGGTGTTCCTATTAACCTCGCGTAGAGCTATTGCTAGCTCTTGGTTGTGCCGATGTTCCTGTAGATGAAGCTGCTTCTGCAGATTGCCCGTTTGGTGACAAAGTTCTTGATTTTCTCTTTGAAGTTCCCTTAATTGCATGTTCGTTCTTTCCTCTACACTTCTGGATACCCAACACATATCTCGGATTTGATCTTGGAACTCTTCCAGTGTGCAGGAGGGACAAGAGCAGGGGGCTCTTGTGCTTCGCCACATGATGGAGGGAGGAATCAGGAGCGCACAAGCATATAAAACTTTACTGAGATGCAGACAAGCTTCTGAGAGGGGTCGAAGCATTAACCTTGAAGAAGGAATGGAGATTGACATCACATGCTTGGAGGGACGAAAGGAATGAATAACCCACGTATCAGAGAGATCGTCTGTATAGGAGATAACATATAATGATGCCATAGATGAGGGGGAAATCATCAGGGAGTACAGGGAGTTAACAAACGCGAGGGGAGAAGAGACATGGGTGAGTGCAAAAGAGAAGACAAGAGGGGATTTCTCAAGGACACATGAGAGGGACAACGAGACAGTCCAGATGTCGAGAAAGGGGGGGAGAAGGGGCCAACGGGAGAAGGGAAGGAAATCCAAGAGGAGAAGTGGAGAAAGGAGGAAGGGGAGGGGGAAACCAAAGGGGGGAGAAACTAAGTTGTAAAAAAGGAGTAGTTCCAAACTGAAAAGGAGGAAAAGCCAAGGATTATGGTTCTTAAGGGATCCATGCATGAGTTTCATCCTGATTTATGTAGAGTTGAATTTGTTCCAAATTGTTTGCTAATTTGGCTAAGCTATCAACAACTTGGCTTTGGGAACGTAGAATATGGAAGAAATGTATATTTGAGAATTGGCATTTCAAAGAATTTATCCGAAATTGAAGACCGTTAGGAATTTGAAGAGTTGAATTGTTTAAGCCAAGAAGGTCCTTTATAATTAGTTCTAAGTCCCCAAGAATGGTGAGTTCATGGAGGTTTCTCGAACTTTCAATTTGAAATCCCATGTAGACTTCAAGACTTTCTACCCTGTTATTGGTAGTCTTCCCAAGCCCCCATGAATAATCCAAGATCTTTTGTCCATCGAAATCAAAGATGACTCCCCCCCGCACCTGCTTCCCTTGGGTTACTTGCTGAAGCTCCATCAAAGAAAAGGATTGGATTGGGTTGTTGTCATTGCCAAAGGAGAAAATCAAGATCACTGGAGTGTAATTGCCATTTTTTCCTCTTAGTATCTCTGTTTGTTGAAGGGAATTGTCTCGAATGATTTGGGACCAAGATGTAAGAAATCCAATCTTCTTCTTTTTGCTTCAAAGAACCTGTCGGATCTAGCTGTATTAATCTGGAAGAGAAGACTTCAGAGATTAATCCGCAAATTTTAGCAAAAATGCGATGCGGGGCAGAAAGTTTCCCACGAAAAATTGCGTGGTTCCTTGCTAACCATATTTCCCAACAAACATATTTGGGAATTTGTCTCCAGAGGAGGGAGAAATGTTTCTTATATTTGACGCTGACAGTATATATTTGTCTCCAAGAGACGAAAAAATCATTCCAATTCTTGGGGGAAGGGGGAGGAAGGGGGGGGGAAGGGGAGAGGGAGATACATGAGTTTCCAGATTTGGGAAGAGAAAGGACACTCCAGGAAGAGATGAGGGATGGATTCAAAGGCTTTTATATAGAGGGGGCATCGAGAAGGCCCCAAAATTCCGCGCTTTTTCAAATTCTCTGCCATTAGAATTTTACCATGAACCATGAACCAACGAAAAATGTTAACTTTGGGGAGAGAAGGTCCGGACCAGATTTCCTTCCATATTTTTGAGACTGGGGGACCCTAGAAGGAAGATTGAAGGAGAGAATAACCTGCTTTAACTGAGTAGATGGATGATCCCCAACTTCGAAAGTCTGATTTGGAGGAGTTGATGGGGGCACAACCAGTTAGTTTGTTGAAAAGGAGGGAGGATAAGGGGCGAATATGAGTTGGGGTGTCTGGAGGTTTCCAATTTATCCAATCATCGTTGGGAGCCTAGATATGGAATTCTTTGAGAATGAATATTCATTTGGAGTAGCACCATTCTTTCAAGGGGCGAAGGGGAGCTTGGTGTTCCATTGGTTCAAGGTTCAAAATGCGATCAAACCAAACGTTTATATGAGCTCCATTTCCCAGGACCCAGGAGAGTTTAGATTGAATAAGATGGAAGGAGTGTTTCAAGAGACACCAAATAGNGGGGGGGGGGGGGGACATCCAGACATCGTAGTCTTGAAGAATTGAAATATTTAGCAATGAGAATAGATTTCCACCATTTTGGAGGCCCAAAGATTAGTCGCCAAGCAAGTTTTGCTCCTAGAGAAGTGTTCATAAGATTGGGGTCTCTTATAGCTAAGCCTCCTTTATTGAGAGGTTGACATATTTGCTTCCAATTTAGAAGACACAATTTTTTAGTATTTATTTTCCCACTAGCCCAAAGAAAGTTTTAGAGAGCTTTGGAAATTTTTTCAAGAGTACCTTTTGAAGCAAGTAAGCCAAAACACTGAAAATGGGAAAAAATAAGAGAACATATTTGAGGAGAATTGTTTTTCCATTCGGATTGAGCCAATGTCCCCCCCAACTTTGGATCCTTGATAGAATTTTATAAAATTGGGAGTGATTTATTTCCTTTACCCCCCTCGTAATAAGTAGCCCTGGAAGCTTGTTGATCCTTCTTTCTTCTTCCAACTTACGACTGAGAGAATTCGCTAAGAGGATGTAAAGAAAGGGGGAATGGAGGCATCCTTGTCTGAGGCCTCTAATAGCCTTGAAAAACTGGGTGGGGTGACCATTTAACAATGAGGATATCCAAGGGGAGCCAATACATGCCTTGATCCAACTAATGAATAAATAAGAGAATCCATAGGCTTTGAGGATTGAGATCATAAAGGAATGTTTGACCCGATCGAAATCATTCGCCATGTCCAGTTTAACTACCATTCCTGGATATTTACTTTTCATGCTGGAGTGTATGGCTTCTTGGACTAGAACTATATTATCCGTGATCTGCTTGTTTTTTAGGAAACCTCCCTGATTTTCAGAGACGAGTTTGGAAAGTAGGGGCTTTAAGAAGTTTTCTATGATTTTTGTAAGAACTTTATAGGAGGATTTGCAGAGGGAGATGGGGCAGAAACGGGAAAAGTTTGAGGGATTAGTTTCCTTGGGTGTGAGGGCTAAGAAGGTTGAATTTGTGGCACCTCCCAGTTTCTGTTTTTTCAGCGTGTAATTTAACATTTTTTTGAGATCTCGCTTTATAATAGACCGGTAGAAGCGATAGAATCTGATTGAAAATCTATTGGGGTCGGGGGGATTTGTATGGATCCATGTCCCACACTACTTTAGCTATTTATTCTTCAGTTATCTCCTTAACTAACTGACTGCTATCATGCTCTAAGACAATATTTGGAATATTTTTTAACATTACTTGAATGTCCTCATTCAATTCTTCTTCATTTGGCTGTTGGTAAAGAGTTTTGAAGTGCTAGGAGGTTGCTTCCTTTATCTGTTCGAAATTGTCAAGACATTGCCTATCGCTTGAAAAGATGGAAGTGGCTAGTAGAGGCAAAGGAGAGAGGTATTTGAGTCCCCTGCTTTTAGCCATAAACTTATGGACTTTAGTCTCCAATGCTCCTCTTCTCTGCGTAAGGAATGATGAAGCTATTGATTAACTTCTTTTTCCTGGTTCAAAAGTTCTTCAGTAACTTCTTCTTCTTATAATCGTTGTTGAATGCTTGCCAAATTTTCTTCTTTTTCAAGTCTTTCTCGATGCAGAGGGATAAAATACGCTTTCACCCAATCTTTGAGGGAATTTTTTACTGCCTTTAGTTTACTTTCCCAGATAAAGTTGGGAGACCCTGAGAAGGGGGAGGACCACGCTTGCTGGATGAGAGGTAGGGTTACTGGGTTATCTATCCAAAGGGGGTCAAAACAAAAGGGTAGTGAGCCAAATTTCTGGGGGTTGCTAAAGATTGGAGAGATGGGCTTATGGTCGGAAGTCACTGATGGGAGAACGTGAGAAGAGATTTCTATAGGAGAGAGGAGGAATTTACTGTTAATGAGGAAGCATTCAAGGCAGGATGCTATGTGGAAAAGAACATAATGCCTGTTGTTCCAAGTATATTTTCCTTTAGAGGGTTTGACATCCTGAAGATCCCAATATGAGATAAGGTCAGAGAGTTTCTCAAAGAAATGCTCTTTGATTATACTACCTCCTTTTTTTCCCCAAGAGTTAAGATGGGTATTGAAGTCACTGCCGATTATGCAAGAGGAGATATCCATAGAGTTTTTGAGCATAGACAGAGAGCACCATCATGAATTTTTATCCGAGTAGGAGTTAGGAACATAGACATTAATAATTGTAATGCTATTTCTGGAATCTCTATTTTTGAGAACTGTTAGTAACCAATGTTGGGTACTTAGTGTTACCTCAAGATTCCATATCTGATCATCCCAGAGAGTAGCGATTCCACCAAAGCCCCTCTGAGAGCTTACTACGATTCCAACGCAAGATTCAAAGATTTTTTTTGTTGTTTCTAGGACTATTGAATCCCCCATTTTTGTCTCCCGGAGGAGAATTATAGAAGGATTAGTTAGGGGTTTGAAGTCTTTAGGGCTTCAACTTTGGATTTATTTCCAAAGCCCCTGCAATTCTAGAAGAGGAAATTCATTGACGTGCGGTGGAGGAGGCCCGACTACCATAAAGCGAGGGATCGAAACTTTTATTTCCTCCTCTACGGGTTGAGGTGTACATTGAGATTTCTATCGAATGTTGCTTGCCCAAGGCATTTTCTTTTGACACTGCTTCTTCTTTGACTTCTTTGTTAGATCTATGTCTAGATTTTATGGGTTTTTCTTGTTGGATCTCACCTTCCTCCATTTCTTGATTGGGTTGTATTTTTGTAGGAGTTTCTCCAGATTCTTGTTGGTATTCTTCTTGAATGACTTCTTGAAGACTATCCTCTTCTCTTGATTCTTCAACTATTCTTTTTGGGGTTGAAGGGGGGGAAGGATCCAATGGTTCCAGTACTGGACTGGAGGAAGGGATTTGCTTCGAGGATGGCTCACCCAATATTTCGAAGGAGTTCTGAGAGAGTGACGGGGGGGGGGGGGTGTGGGAGGAGGGGCTAGGGAAGGACTTCTTTGGAAGGGGTTTTTCCAAAGGAATTTGATGAGAGGGGCCTGATTTGGAGGCGTGACTTGGAGGTCCGGGGGAGGAAAATGATCCTTTACCTATATTAGTTTTCTTCCTGGCCTGCTGCAATCCTTCTTCTTGTTGTGAGGCGTCTGAATATTTTGCTTTCTTTTTTTTCGGACAGTCTTTGGCAAAGTGGCCGTAGTCATGACAAGTCTTGCATTTAAATGAGAGTTGTTCGTATTCCAGCTTCTGGATATAATTCCAGTCATCCAATTTTAGTTTATTACTTCTAGAAGTCCTTTTTCCAGGTCTACCTCCACACAAATTCTAGCACAAGAGTACATATTGGACTTGGGTTCATCTCTGTCATTGAATTTTCCTAGGGTATTTCCAATACTTTTTAAAACTTCACCCACCCCCCCAACAATGGAATTGTAAGTGAGGGAGGCATACCCAAACTGGAATAGCTAAGGGAATGCCATTCTCTGGATTGAAATATGGGGTCCATTTGTTTAAATATAAACCTTTGGGGCCGAAGAAATAAGGGCCATTCCTAAAAATAAGATCTTTGTCCTCTTTTAATTAAAATAAAAGATATAGAAGCCCTTACCATAGAAGAAGTGATTCATGCGGCCTTGAATTAGAGGGTGCTAGTTCCTCTCAATCCAAAGATCTATTGAGCGAGGGGAAGACCATAACCCCATGAATTGACCCACGAGAGCTCTAGAGGCGAAGGAGAGAGGTTTTCTATGAGCTATTGTGCATGGAATGACCACTTCCGAAATTTGATCCAACTTCTTCACAAACTGCAAATGCGCTGAGCACGGGTGGGGAATTTCTAGGGATCCAACCAAAGACTTGAAAGCTACTACTTCTTCGTCAAAATCTAGGGGGTTCGGGTCTGGGGAGGCCATTGAGGCAGATCTGAAATGGCGCAGAAGGGGTGGTGACTAGGGTTTCACGACTAGGGTTCCACAGATCTTGTCAAGGCCCCAAGTAAAACTTGATTAAGTGTGTTAGCACATATAATGAATCCACAAAAAAAATAAATTTTATTCTATTATATTAATGCTAAATATGTTATAAAGATGATTATTGTATTGATCCTAAATATATTATAAAGATGATTAACAAATCCTCTATCATATATTTAACAACTAAATTATAATTATTATATTTCATCTTATAGGAATACATTTTCAATAAAATGATTTATAAAATCTGAATATCTTTTAAAATAGTATATATATATATTTTTTATTCTTTTAAGAATACATTCAATAAAATGAAGATGGTTTATAAAATTTGAATATCTTTTAAAATAGTATAAAATTCTTTTATTTTTTTAGGTTTTTGTCTTTTCTTATGAGCAAATACACTATTCAACCGATTTGTCTCCATCTTTTTGGAAAAAATTCCATTCAACTAAGAAATATTTTTCAAAGTATCAAAATTATCACAAATATCAAAATGATCACAAATTTTAAGATTAGGTCAACTTAAAATGTCACCATGTCATACAATGTATGTTTTTAAAACCCTATTTAGAAAAAAAAAATACCATTCAATCTAACAATACCTTTCAAAGTGTCAAAATTATCACACTAAAAATACCATTCAATCTAACAATACCTTTCAAAGTGTCAAAATTATCACAAATGTCATGCAATACATTTTGCCAACTTAAAATTATCCTAATGTCATGCAATTTCATGTGTTTTTAATCCCCTCTTTTTGGAAAAAATACCATTCAACCCAACAATATCTTTGAAGTGCCAAAATGATCACAAGTGTCATGCAATACAATTCCCCAACTTAAAATTATCATCACCATGTCATGTACCTAATCTCACTTGTTTTTAATTACAAATAACATATATTAAATGAATTTGTATGGAAGATTAATATCTATTATTAAAATTGGCTAAAGAGGTCTATTAGGAATTAATTTGTGCATCAATAATAGAGTGGTTCATTCACCCATTGAGTGGCCTTGAGTGAGTTAAAATGAATGAGGGTTCACTAGGTGGACCACTAGTCATGGCGAAGGTGAGTGAGGTCCTCTAGGTATGGAAAAATGATTGTCTAAGAAACTAACCATATTGGATAATCAAATTTGACCCATTCAACTTTGTTTTGTGATACATTCAAGTAACCTACAAGTATAAATAGACGAGTTTAAGTGTTAATTTATGGAAGATTGGTGATACACTCAAGTAACCTACAAATACAAATATATGAGTTTAAGTGTTAAGCAATAAAATGATGAAGGGTGGATCCATTAAGTCACATCACATTTTTTTTATTGACGTGTTAATAAAAAAATGATCTTTTATATATTTTTAAATCAAACCTCTCCAAATTCATATATGACTTGACATTTTTGTTATCTTTTAAATAATATTTTATTCTAAAATTTTCATGCAATTTAATGCCTCAATTTTGCTTTTAGTCATATGTCTATCTTGCAAATTTCTTAAATAGTTAACAAATCACATTCACTCACACGTATAATTTAAAACAAACAAATATACGAACACAATCTAGGCATAGTGTAGCTTATTCCAAATATTTTTCCTTTTTAAGTTTGCATTTTCTATTATTTTTAAACTTTTGAATTGCATTTTATGTATTTTGTCCTTGTAATTTTTTCTCCAGTTTACTTAAAATGTAAAAATAAATACCTTTTGAATAATAGACATGGAGGAATATTTCATTTTTTATTTCTAATTTTTTTAGTTGTGTAATTTTTAAGATGGCAATTTTTTTTAATAGGGGAAATTGTGTATATGTTTTAAAACAAAACAAAATAATAATATAAGATGAAAATGGAAATGGGAAAATTATATTCTATTTGATACTTGATTAAATGATGAATCCATTGGGATCAAGTTTACCGATAAATTGATTTCAAGTCTTGGAATTTGTAGCTCGAAAATGTTGTAAAAAATGGAAGGATTCATAACTTTTAAACCCTTGATTAAGGGTTTATATGACCTGGATAGAGGACTAAAGAGAGTATTTCAAAAGAATGAAAGATATAATGAGCAAATTTCCATGGAGAGCAAATACTGAAGATAATCAAAATCATCTTCAGTATAATTTGACAACAACACAATTTGCATGCTTTATGCTAAAAAAAAAGTACAATAAAATCCACTAGCATGCTTCATATTAGGTTTATGCTAAAATTCCTAGAAAACATATAGTGTGGGTATTAATTCAATAACTGAGACGTGAAATGATCTTCAGATTTATAAAGGTTTGGAATCCTAACAATGACAACATTGCTACTCTGCTAGTAGTCAAATCCATCCTCCCCTGTGCCCTCCTAGCAACGAGAGACTCTTGGTTGACGTCCTTCAAGGTGGTGGTGATAGGGGAAATACAAGCATCATCTCCCCCCTCTCTTGAGACCCTAATCTAACCAAAAATTAAGAAAACTAGTAGTTGTCTAGTGAAGATAGTTGAAAATCCATGCTATGAAGCCACATCAACATGCATATGAAACTATGCATAATACATGCATGATCATGCAGTCATTAGAAAGTTTTTGGGCATTTGGCCCTCTGAACGAGCACTAACATGGTGAACTAGCATGCGGTGGAAATCCAAAGGAACAATGAAACTGAAGCTGGGATCTAAAGGTTTCTTCACGACTATTTTCACCTACATCAAATATTGAGATAGGGTCTTTGAAATAGATCTTATTTCTTAAGCTCTATAGGTCTACACCTTCACTACTGGGACAAATGCTTCGGTCATGAATGAGAATATTTCACTCAAGCTATGGTATGGATCTGCATATACTCTTTACCAAAAATTTTTGGGATGAGGAAACTGTGTAGGGTATAGGTAACACCCTAGGAGCCTACATTAAAACCTTAGAGGCCAAAAAAGTCAAAAAATATACCTCACATGTTAGGATTTGTGTATACATGAATGATTTAGGGGATCTTCTAGAATCAATCTGCATTAGCCATTGAGATGAATAATATGTCTAGACCTTGGACTATGAACACATACCATTTCACTGTAGGAAATGCCATAAGCATGGTCACTTGTTCCATGAATTCCAAAAGATTGAATCCAACAATAGAAGAAAGGAATTGAAGGAGAAGGATATAGAAGGGTTTTAGAATGTTCATGAAAAAATAAATATTTCCAAGCAACACAACGTGACTCCAAAAATAATAGATCCATAAAGTAAGAACAAATTCAAAGGCCTTTAAGTAGAGAAAACCCCAAAAGAGTAGAGAGACAAATCCGATGAAACCCTGAACAAATGTTCCCTAACAGACAAAGTAGAGGGAAATTAAAGATTATAGCAAGCCCAAAGATAACCTGCACCCCCTCAAGAAGAGGATCTAGAAACCAAATGGAGGAAAAAGGATGGTGGAGGGAAAACCACCCCCATGCAAATCCAACCAAGTAAAGAGGTCCAATAAGAGGCAAAATTGGTTCTAAGTGACAACGAGAAGGATTTTGAAGACTAGCCAAAATACACAAAATGGAAGACATGACACCCCTCTTACTTTAGGAGAAATTTGAGCAAGATTTCCTAAATGACCTTCATCCAAAAACACTAACTCAGTTGTATAAATAAGCTTTGTGGAAAAAAGATAAGGGAGGGGGTGGATTCTCCACCACGAACCAATCACATGGGTTAGGCATTAAACTAGTAACCCTCAAATATAGAAAGAAAAGGAGATCCAAAAAAGGAAATTTGGGAAGGAAGTCTAACAAGAAAAGGTTGTATGGAATGAGTTCCTTTTGGATAGATTCGAGCAAAACCGTAACAATCTCATACAAGTACTTGTTCCACCCCCGTATCAGTTAATCATGCAAATTATATCATGGAATATAATAGGGCTCAATAACAAAGGAAAACCATGGCTCTTAAAAAATAAAAAAATACTTAAATAAAGGAAATACATCATGCTATTACAAGAAACCAAGTGCAACTCTAATAACATGTAAATGATAATAAGAAGGTGTTGGCTATACATCGACACATTGGAAAAATATCTAATGAAATGGAAGGAGGAATGATAGTCATATGTAATACAACTAGAGTCATCCTAATAGATACAGAAATGGAGAACTACTTCATTTTGGTAACCTTATAGGAAATAAGATCTAAGGAAAAGGGTATGGTAACCAATGTTTATGGTCCATAGGTCCCTGAATTGAAAGGGAAATTTCTTGACTCTCTATAGGCCTTTGGGGAATTTATTAAAGGACAAATGTGGATTGTGGGGTGAGATTTCAACCTCATCACATCTCTATCTAAAAAGATAGGGGGCCACATGAAATTGGGAGGAAAGCATCCCTTTCAAGCATGTATTAACACTCTATGATTAATAGACATATAAACCACATATGACCTTTATACATGGAACAAATAAAGAGGGGGAAATCAACAAGTAGCAATAAGGTTGGATGTATTCCTCATCTTAGAATAATTCTGAAAAAAAAGGCTACTCCATTTCCACAAAGGTTCTACCCAATGTAGGCTCTGACCATTGACTAATCTCACTTCAATGGGACATTGATGGCACCCTAATGGGCCCTTGATTTGACACATCATGTTCATCATGTATAGCCATTTACCTCTCTAGAATCTTGAGTTTGTCCCATTATTGAACTGGATAATAGCTAAACTAACCAATTTTGTAGCCATTGATAGTTTATTAATTAATTAATAACAATGGTCAATTTTGACTGTATTTTATGAGTTGTTATATGAATGCACTTGAGTTTTCCTTCATGTTGATTAGTAAGAGATAATAATGTGTTTACTGATGAGTTTTTGATATTCTGTAGCCTTGATCACTATTGTTGTAGAAAGTTTGTTTTTATTATTTTACTTAACATTCAATCTCACCACCAACACCTATCCCAGTTGAATCAAGGAGAAAGGCTAGGTGGGTGACAACATTCCTTATATTCCACAACCATATGGGATAATTAGTTTAAAAAGGGAGATAACACTACAACTAGTAGATATTTAGGGCATGTATGGTTTACTTGCCTCTGCAACCCAAACAAGGAAACAAGAGGTGATACAAAAGCACACATTCCACAACTCTCTAGCCGAGAAGTGGAGAATGGCCACACACTCCACAACATCCCATCAAGGAATTCGTCCAATAAGAAGAGTGGTTGTGCAAAATCTCCAACAAACCATATGTTCTAATGTCATAGGAGGATCATATACCATAGAATCTCATTTCTCAACAAGCCACCATAACTAATGAAGAGGAAACTAGCAGTTTAGGTAAGGCTATTAGTCCATAGATTGGAGTTCCTTAGTAGGAATCCAATATTTCTTTAGCATAAATATGCTCATCTATATCTCGAGTCAAGATAGTTGAAAACGAATTTTGAAGTTGCATACAACTAGGGTTAAAGAGCTATATATTTGAGTTTGTAATTTTGAAGTTTGCTGATGAAATAAAATGTATCATTCTTTTGAGATAATTTAATTTATTTAAGAAGGGATTTGCCAATCCTCTTTAATCAGGGCTTGATTGAGGACGCTACTAGTGAATGCACCTTTGTATGTGTTTTTATGTTTACATTTGTGTTTCATTGTGTTGTTGTTTTTAGTTATGCAGTAAGAATATTTATGTTAACTTGATCATCCTTTCTCCTGATCCAAATTATATTAAGAATGGCATGAAGGAAAAGATATAACAAGGATACATACAAAGATATTGCAAGGAACACAATAATACAGTTAAATTCATATTCTATTAATGACTACCTGAAATACAAGAAGATAGAGATGTTAAAACTATGCTCATTCGCCAAAAGATGATTAGAACGAGGTCAAAAAGGAATTTTAACATAAAGAATCAATGAGAAAACCCTAAACATCCAAAAACCTAACCCTAGAAGATGAAACGCCAAAAGGTTTGTGGGCCATGATGTGGTTAGTTGACACATCAACTTCCCGATAGCACTACTTTTTATTACAATCTTCATTTGAGGCGCTTGGTATCCTGTTGGAAAGGTATAGCCAAGAAGCACACATTCCAAAAAATACATAATGTATTGGGCACTGCCACGTCAAAAAAACGTCGTTTAGGGCCTCAAAACGACCCTAAAAGTTTGGGACTCGAAAAAACGTAGAAAAACTGCCAGGATGAGGAACCATTCTGAATTAGTGGAACACTTAGGTGGCCACCGATATCCACTTGTATCAATCCTCCTCCCTTAGGAAGCAATGGTCCCCATTACATCAATTTCCTCCATCATATGAGGAAAATTTTGTTGAATATGACTCTTGGTGAGCCACTTGCCTTGGTGAAGAAACTACCCTGCTTTGATCACTCGATAGAGTTAGATGTTCTGTTGGTGGGTGCCCTTCATCTTGGTGTCCACTATACAATCAATTTTTTCCTATACAATGTAGTCAATGTTGAGTTATGTAGGGTCCAAGTGCTTGACTGCATACAAAGTGTCCAACAGAGGTGGAAAATATGGTTGAAACAGTTCCACATTAAATACCAAGTGCAAGCCAAGGAAAGGGAGAATGCTTAATTCAAAAGCATTCTCACCCACAACCTTGGTGATGGTGTAAGGCCCATATCAGAGTGGGAGGAGCTTCCGATGGGGTCCTGTGAGGCACTCTTTCTACAAATGCAATCATACCTTATCTCCCACCTGAAACTTGTGTGATACCCAATGTTGAT
Source organism: Picea engelmannii (assembly GCA_009831015.1). Taxonomy (NCBI): domain Eukaryota; kingdom Viridiplantae; phylum Streptophyta; class Pinopsida; order Pinales; family Pinaceae; genus Picea; species Picea engelmannii. Next base: position 139,645 of record ML793812.1, read on the forward strand.
TGTGGCACTGCTTGTACTTGGTGTTGGATTTATGCAAAATGTCATGAACCTGTTGTTGAATGTGTTGGATTTTCTGAAAAAAATTGTTTGCTCGATCGACTTCATTGGGAACTAAAAACATTTAAATAAGAGATGAGTGACGTCCTTGGTTGTGATTCTCTTCATGCAGGGTGAAAAAACTACCATCTTAGAGAATCAATCAATGACCATGGAGACATAGTAATTCCCATACTTGGTTGAAGGTAGACAAAACATTTAATCCATGGAAATGAAATACCAAGGCCTAATGGGAGTAGGAAGAGGGGTGTATAGCCCTTGTTTCTTGATGGTGGCTTTGAAAATGGCGCAGATAGTGTAGGATATGATGTACTTGTGGACATCTTGTCGAAGCTTCGACCAATAAAAATGCTTTTGCAGTACTACAACTATTTTTTCTACACCAAAGTGTCTTGCCACCTGACTGTAATGAGATTACCAAATAAGCTTTGCACACTCACTTGAAGGAACACAAATATGGATCAAATGGCATAACAATAGATCCTGGAGATGAAAGTATGGAACTGGTTTGCATGTGCTCAATGTTTGTTAGGGAGTAGAAAATTCTGAGTCACTATTGTATAATTGTGGCCACCTAGAAGTCTCATGTCCATAGGAGTTAAAAACTATGGTTAGTGCCACAACTGAGGGTCAAATTAGGAATTCTACGACATGGTTAGTGCTACCCTTCTTGTACTTGATGTTTAAGTGGAACTGCTACAAGTACATGGACCACTTCTGATGGTGGCCATTATGTAACTTTCCTTGTGTCTGCATGAATTACATAGGTCTGTGATCAATGTGGATCATCTTTTCCTTCCATAGAATGTAATGCTTCCACTCTTGACAAACCTACACAATGGAGTACATCTCTTTGTGAACAACATTAGATAGTGTTTCACTATTATAGGCCATTATATGCCCATGCTGAGTGAGGAATGCATCGATAGCGTAATCTGAAGCATCTGTTTCAATTTCAAATGACTGTTGCAGGTGTAGTAGAATAAGGATTGGTGTTGAGCAGAGGCAGAATTTTAAATCCTAGAATGATTTATGCTGGGGAGTGGCCAAAAAAAACTTGTCCTTCTCTTCACCCTTAGTCACTTGGCCTAGGGCCCAAACGATATGAGAGAACCCCAACACAAACTTGTGGTAGAATTTGGCAAGGCCTAAGAAGCTATGAAGCTTGGTCAGTGTCTTTGGGGCCGACCAATCGCGAATGACTTGTATCTTGTCTAGATCCACATGCACACCCTACTCATCCATGATGTATCCCAAATATTAGATTCTATGCCGAAGGAACACTTCTCCAAATTTGAATATAAATTGTGCTATCACAAGGTGCCCAAGACCTATTGACTGTGCTTCAAATATTCCTCCCATGTTTTGATAAAGATGAAGATGTCATCCAGATATATGATCACAAAGGAATTTGTGAATGGCCGCAATATATCATCCATCATTCGCATGAATATGGTCGGGGCATTAGTAAAGCTGAAAGGCATGACCAACCACTCAAAGAGACCTTATTTAGACTTGAAGGCTATCTTACATACAACAATTTTCTTAATTGACACATTGTGGTAGCATGAATTCAGATCAATATTACTCAAAAAATTATCTCCCTTGAATTGATCAAGAAGATCATCAATCTAGGGGATGGGATATCGGTTTTTTACTGTGATCTTGTTCACTGCTCTGTAATCAATAAAAATTTGTCATGTCCCATCGGTCTTCTATACCAGAATAATTTGGCTCCCACAAGGTGAGGAGATTGGCATGATGTGGCCCTTCAAAATTAGTTCTTGGATATGGAATTTGATTTCTTCATTCTCCATAACAGAACGCATGTATACATGGTCGTTAGGAAGAGGAGAATCAGGTGTCAAATCAATTAAGTGATTTACTTGAAAGTGCAAAGGCACCCCGATAGATGAGGTAAATATGTCTTTGTGCTCTTCTACTATCTTGTCCACCTGTTGCTTCTAATTAGAGAGACCTCGTGCAAAGGTTTTGGCGGTTGCAATGACCTTTCATTCACCTTTCGATTGGACCATGAAGAGGAAAAATATCTCGGTTTGAGAAACCACCTTTCGACACTGCTTCGCGGAGATAAAAGAGACTGTAGTAGTTGGGACTTCCTCCAGTACCCTGAAGAGTTGACCTCCCAAAGTAATAATGACACTATGGGGCCTAGATTCATAAAAATCATGATGCTTCCACATATATGGTTGACCCAAAAGAACATCACAAACTTCAAGGGGAGAAGCATGTTATAGGATAAATCTGTAGGTGCGGACACTAACCGATCTCCTTAGATCCACCTGGTATCTAGAACAAAATAGGATAGAATAATACACTTTCCCTAGATCTAGCCTATTGAATGAACTAAGAGATAAAGGTCATGGACATACCTTATGAACACTTTATTTAGATCTCTGTTGTTCCAAGATTTGCTCCAATGCTCTCGTCCCATCCAGATCACAACAAAATGAACCAATCGAAGTAAAGACAGATTAAGATATTCAATGACTAGTCTATACATATGATCAAGGAATTATGTAATAAAGTAACATCATCTTTATGGGAAAGGGACATATTGCTGTATTGAATTAATTGAAAGTGAAACTTACAACCCGAGCCTTGATGTCATAGGTCTCCTTTTGATGGCTTCTATCTCTGACACACACACTTGCTCATGCATGAAGAAAATCAACTACTTGTGATGACCTTGCTGTTGTCTCTTGTTGCTGTAGCTTCAGTCCTCCATACAGTCTTGCACTAGTTCTCTAATCAATCTCTTGCTAACTTGCTGCTTGCTTAACTTCTTAACCTTTTCCATGAGAAATATCCTCAATATATAGGAAGAGATAGATTAGTTACTTGGATAGGGAATGATCCCAAGATATCTGGAATGACAGTACTTGAATAACCACTCGAAAGCCAACTCACCCTTCTAGAAGATTCCATTCTAGAAGGTTCGAGATATTTATCTTTTTCCCCTTTAAGAGCATGTTCGTACCCTAACCATGAGTACAGTGCGAGAAGTTCGCACCCCAGCTTAAGGTAGCCTGTGGGAAACAGGCATTCCCACAGGTGAATATATAAGTAGCCTGCGAACATGTTTCAAAGTGTGAATTCTGGAAGAAGACAACTGTAACTTTTCTCAGGAAAGTATTCTTGGTAAAGAGCTTGATCTTCCATCATCATGATATCATCGCGACATCATCACAATGAACAAATTTGTGGATAAAAGAATTCCCCCCAAAGTCTGAGAGCGGAACCAGTGACGGTCAATAGACTTTGTAAGCTACATGTGTGTGTCAAGAACCAAAAGCACATCTAATCAGAGACCTGCAAACATCCAAACATCAGCAGAATATCATATATATCAATTCTGAGATAGGCATTCCCATACTCAGATCATAGACTGATGACATCATAAACCAAGGTCACGGCCACCAATCATACACTGTGGATCCATGCCGTCACTACATAGCACAACCACCTGAATACATTGTGGATCTGTGCGACAAATTTTCAGTCAAGACGACATAGCCATGAAACATACACAGTGGATCTATGTGTCGCAAATTATGCATACTCCATCACAACCTGGATCATAAAGATAATACCCAGGGTCTTCAATTTCGTCGCCCAAAGTACGAATATGACCATGTGATTACATGTGTCGAAGTCGAACATGGTAGAAACCACTTGATTACCGGTCATTGATGTATACCGTTAACAAGTGCGAGGGAAATCACCATTAATGCCAATGAATCCCAAGGTAGTATAGTACAATCCGTTGATTGTGAATAAATGATTTGATGTCGAACAATCAACGGAATCTCTCGATCAAGGGTCAATGATGTAAACCCACTGTCGAAAGCGAGAAACTTTCCATTGAGGCATGCAAGCTCCAAGGTACTAAATAATTTCTAAGTCTCGATTCTGGATAATGTGCTGAAGTTGACAGAACAAGACTCATCATAGGAGGGCCTTGATGTATCCCACATTAGTGACACGAAATGAGTAACAGAGTTTGAAAGTGAGACAGAGCATGTGACAATTGGACTTTGGACACAGAGAAGGCCGACACGAAATGAAAGTATAACTGCAGATGGCTGACTCAAAAGAGGTTTGGACTGCTCTCGAACATATGGATGACACGACCAATGATTTGGCAGCATTGACTCAAAGACGACACATGGAAAGACCTTGTTATTGAATCGAATGAGAGACAAATGGATTTCCCAAACCAGCTTCAAATGATGAATAGGGGGTGTCATGTTCAAGAGCGACACTTACTTCCAATTAACACAAAACGAAACATATCCCTTTCCCAAATTCCCCCCCACCATTTCTGGAAAGTACCTCTTTATTTTTACGCAAGCTTGAAGAGGATCACATATTCTTGTTGATGTAAGATCATCCTTCGGACGAGTCCCTCGGAGTATTTTTAACGAACCCTAAGAAGGAGTGGTTTGGTCCCATCATGGGTCAGTCAATGTTTGTTTAACGAGTCCAGAGATAGAAAACTCGAAGGTTTTTCAAGATTATAGAGTTTGGAAAAACACTCAAAAGAG
>ML793812.1:155639-174671 GCA_009831015.1 Picea engelmannii
CCCCAGCTTAAGGTAGCCTGCGGGAAACAGGCATTCCCGCAGGTGAATATATAAGTAGCCTGCGAACATGTTTCAAAGTGTGAATTCTGGAAGAAGACAACTGTAACTTTTCTCAGGAAAGTATTCTTGGTAAAGAGCTTGATCTTCCATCATCAGGATATCATCGTGACATCATCACAATGACCAAATTTGTGGATAACAAAGCATCACACAATACCTTGTATTTGAAGGGTTTGATGTTGTAGTGAAAGAGACATTGCTGGCTAAAATAGATGTCCCATCCCTGGTTGAGCCAAACGATGGTGTATAGATGAGGATGTGGCATCATTGTTAGGTTCAACCTCTTTATGACCTCTACTGATATCAAGTTCTTTTGGCTATCAATGTCAATAATGAAATGGAGGGGGGTCCCCTTCACCAACATCTGTGAGTGGAAGAGGTGCTCCCCTTATTTAGGCTCCTCTGGTTCCTTTGGTTGGAATTTTGTGGTAGTGACGATGACACTGGGTTTTGTGTTAATAATTTTTTTTTCCCTTATTCGTTTCCAAATAAAAGTATGAGTCGACATCTGACTTTGATGTTTTCGTCTCAAACAACAATGACTATTTGGAGTGACATTCATTAGTGTTGTGCCAAGGGATTTTTTGGAATTCACACCACTTTCTAGTGTCCTTCTTCGAATTCCTTTTACCCTTATTTCCTGGTGGCTTGGACTAGTTATTCCAGGGATGGCCATCCTTACCCTGTCCTTTACTTTGGAAGTTAGGGCCACTTTTACCATGCTTCTGTTTCAATGGGGTTGCATAGTTGAAATCCTGCTTATTTGTTTGCTTGAAATTTTACTCAATATTGACAACATATTGGTAAGCAACTCCCAGTGAGGAGATTTCTAGGAAGTCCATATCTGTTTGGATGTACCTATGTAGGCCACTATAACACTTCAGGACCGGGTTCCACTCAGAATCTTTAAAACCCAATTTGTTTTCACAAGGTATGGAAGATGTTGGTTTACTTTGGCACCATTTAGTCTCTCTCTTGATGCAAAGTTGTCCATCTTGTGTACTGGTCATCATAGTTTCCAACATGGTGGTATTTATCCTTGAGGGAATTGACAAATGTCGCCCAAGTGGGTTATGGCCCAAAAATTGTAGTCTTGTCTCTGACATGTTTCTCACAGTAAGTTTCCCATCAATATCTGACATGGGGAAGAGCCTAAAGGAGCGTGAAGGTGATTTTTTGACTATTGGAAAAAAATTGGACAGAGAAATAAACCTCTAGTGGACTTAACCATTTTTCCAAAGCATTAACGTCTATATGACCTTCAAATAAAGGAATATCAAAGTTAATTTTTACCTTGAAGGGTTTCACACCTATGAAGTGACTGCTGGCTGAAGTTTCCACCATCGTTGTTGGTAGCCGTCAAAGGGTTTGGAAAAAATTATCCATCATCTCATTCCTTTGTTGCATGAGGGCTTCCTCGAGCAATAGTTTGATAGGATATACTGCCCCTTTGTCTCTCTTTTATTCCACCATGGGAGGCCGCTTGGGTTGGCGAGACCAGTTTTCCTCAAGAGAAACTAACTTGAGACCCAAATCTCTATACCCTAACCTCATCAGGGACATGCACTAAGAAACGACAAGGATTAGATTGCTCTGATACCACTGATCCAAATTTTATTGAGAATGACATGAAGGAAACAATATAACAAGGAAACATACAAATATATTGCAAGGAACATATTCATAGAATTAAACTCAGATTCTATTCATGATTGTCTGAAATACAAAAGACTATAAAATGCAAAGCACACAAGCTAGCTAGAATGGTGGTAGCTTATCTCTGAAGATAAAGATGTGACGACTACATTCATTTTCTAGAAGTTGATTACAAAGAGGCCAAAAATGAATTTTAACATAAAGCATCAACGAGAAAACCCTAAACATCCAAAAACATAACCCTAGAAGATGAAAAACAAAAAGGTTTGTGGGTCCCGATGTGGTTAGTTAATACATCAACTTCTTGGGGGCATTGTTTTTTCATATGATATCTGTTTGGGGTGCTCGATAGCATGTTAGAAAGGTATATCCAAGAATTACACATTTTGAACAACCCAATATATGCCTTTGGCAGCTATTGGGAACTGCCACGTCAAAAAAACATCATTTAGGGCCTCAAAATGACCCCAGAAGTTTGGGTCCTGAAAAACCATAGAAAAAATGCCAAGAGGAGGAACCATTCTGAATTATTGGAATAGGTAGGTTGCCACTAGTATCCACCTGGATCATCTCCACCATACCATGAAATTATGGTTGTTAAGACAAATGGTTATTTGGTTGAACAAACTATAGATTACGTTTATTTTTTATATTACTCTTTAGTAATTAGTTTCTTCTTTGTAGAATTGAGTTATGAATACTTCATTTTACTTTCAATATCACAATTTAAGATTCAAGGAGTTATAGTGTTTGGTGGCACTATCCAGGGAGAGAATTTTTATACCTGGATGACTTCAGCTACAAAACACTAGAACCCTAGTTGTAGGCACGATGCATATAAAGCACATGTAGTTTCCATTCCTTAAAAGAAAGTAATACAAAATAAAATTCACATCCCTTTTTACCCTTATAGGTTGCATTAAATTTTGTACAACACTTCACAAGTCTACATTTCCACTGATTGATAATCTAAGTGCGTTGATTTAGGATTCAACAACCTTTTTTGCTGCAATTCTTCAGCTCACCACTTTTTGGTGTCATTGTTGGAGAATTGATAAAATATTCAATAAATAAATTACTACTAAATGGGAATTCCATTGTAAAAGGAAGAAGGAATCAAGGTTTATGAGTCTCCTTTTGCAAGTGGTTTTTTGTTGTTGCAGTCAGTATATTTTTTTGAGAAGAATACATGTAATGTAGTAGGGATAAATTATGAATATTTTTACCAAAATTCAATCACTAAACTGTATGACAAACAGGGAATGTTGACTCATAAAATCACCAACTAGCTACCTTCCTGCAAATGATTGCAAGGCACTAATATAAATTTTTTTATTATATGTTGTTTATAAATACTTAACTATAGGTGGGACCCCCTATTAAAAGGAAAGAAAATAAAAAATTCCCCTTGGTACAAGAAGATGGGAAAATTTGATTTTACTACTATTTATTGGAGGTACCTTGCTGCATATTGATTATCCATTCGATTATCCAATATGTGGTGTTTGAAATGCATAATTTTTTTCCATGCTATAGAAAAAATGGATGGTCATCCTATCTACATATACACTAACCGTTGATATGTTATTCACATTATCAAAAGCAGGCACCATATTGAGGTTATCATGGCATATATAAGTTCAACTGCAAGTGATATGCTGGTTTTACTTTTGAAAAGTTTGTTGATATATCACAATGATCCAACATGAAGTGCTACTTAAACAATTAACATGACCTTGCATATTATATGAAGTATCGAGCTCTCAGGATGAATTTTGAGTGTTGGGAATTCTTTTCAACATGATACATATAGTATATTGCATAATGGTATCACATGTTACTTACCTTTGAAATTTACGTTGGTATATATATGTTGTAACATATTTAAGTTGGCAGTGAATGCGGTTTTAATTTTGAAGGAGGAAGGTTGGTAAGCCTCAACCACTATTCCATATGACATTAAGTGTTTGCTAATATGGATATCGAGCACGTGATTTGTTGCACACCTGGCATGTTATATTGCATTGTTATTGGTTGTAGTTGCTAGTGGAATGTCTGACTTCGAAAGAGAATTAATGTTTTGGGGACATGAAATCTCATGCATTGAATGCATGTTTGTAGGGTTTTCATGAGGTTACCACCCTTGTGTATTTTGGCATTTTCATTTCGTTGGTTTTGGAATTGAGCTATGGAGAGATTGTTCTGTGTGACCTTGAACTGTGATCATCCTGAAACTGTAACTCATATTTCTCAAAGGAAAAAAATCTATTAGGGAAGGTATGTTACTATAAGCTTATACCCATCAAATACATGTTAATTTTTGCAATGATGATTTAGCGATAGCTTTGTGTGACTGTCAATGAGCTTGCTACTTGCTGTTGGATTCATTTTATAACGTTTCTTTTCCTCCAGGAAATGATAGGTTCAATTCATTTCTTATCTTGTTGTTTCATTCCCAACCAAAAAAGAATCGAATCTTACTAAATCTTACTGGTCTCCAGGGTTTTCTGCTTCAGTATATTTTTCAATGAAAATATTGAGTCTTGAATCTCTTCCTAATATCTGTTGGACAGTTGGTTGTCATTGATGTTTTTGAATAGTTGGTTTCCATTGATGTCAACAAGAAGTGGTTGTCATTGATGTAAACAGATGTGATGGGTGTATTTGGAGAAGTCTCCAAAGTAGCCCCCTTATGGCATAGCTCTAAGAATGGCCCTCATGAGAAAACACTTTGAATAATTATACAATAAATACAAAGGTGTGGTCATGAGGCCCAAAGTTGAATAAGGAAAATGAGGTTGAAGAATACTTCAAGTGTATACAAAACCCTCATAGATGGATGGTCTTCGTCATGCAGCTTCCAAAGGTAGGTGGTATGAAACATAGTTCATCATGGTCAGGGATATATGCTCTCATGAAGTTGGGAGCCCCAAATAAGGGTTAAGAATCCCCTAATTGGTTGCAAGTCATTAATTAAAGGGTGAAGTGGTTGTAACAAAAAAGTTCAAGAAGCACTAAAGTTAAGGAAAGAAGTTACTTTGAAAAAGTATAAATAGACATTAAGAACTTCTCATTTTAATCATTCAATCTTGTGATCTCTTAGTTCAAGTGTGATACAACTTTTAGAGGGAAAATAAAGTGAAGAAGGTAGAAATTTCAAGGGAATATGAAGTCGTGTGATGATGTGTCCTAAAGTATGTTTGTAAAAGGTCATCTTACCATTTTTTCTATAGTTTTTTTTTTATAGAATGATTAAGATAGTGAAAATTGGAGTCTTTTGAGATGACATATCAAGGTACTTGTGGTAAAAAAATCATCTTCTGGGTTGTTGTATCTTTGGAGATACACTCTGTGGAAGATAGGGTTTTTGACTAGTCCTTAAACTAGTCTCAAACATGTGTTCTGGGTAAAACAATCATAACTTCTTCATAGAGGATCCAAATTATATGAGACAACTTCAGTGGAAAGATAACAGTCTTTAGTATCTTTAGTGCGAGTTTCAGAATATGATATAAAATATTGAGCGCGTGGCATGTTGTACAAGTTCGTTCTATAGAATAGGATAAAATTCAAGAAGGTTTTCCATTTTCGCTATAAATTTTGTTCTGAGAAGTTTCAGACCCTTAAATTTTGATGAGATCGAAAAAATATCTCAGAGTATCTGTGGTTAAAATTTAATACCTTTATTCATTAAAAGTATGGAGTTATGCTTCTTTAAAGTTAGGGCTTGTGATTAATCCAAAACTAGTCCCGTGAGACTGATGTAAAGTTTGATGAATATTTTTTTCTCTTGTTGCTAAAGTTGAGGAAGAGATACATGTATGTAATATTGTGTATCAGGTCAACTACAATATCACATATATTCTTATGTGTTAGTTTTGAGGCTTATTCTTATGTTGTTATGGTACATTATTGAGCCATGTCATGGTAGTGATTGTGCATGGTACACCTTGGTGATGGTATGATACATTGTTAGAGGCACATCTTGGATACTTGGCATATGGTTTGTTGTATGGTATATGAGTGATATGGCACATGTTTAATGGTATCTCTTGGTACATGGTTTATGGATGTTGGCACATGCATGAGGCACATGGTTTGAGGTACATCTTGGTTACTTGTTGACGCTGTGATGGTCATGCCTTTGATAACTTGTTGAGGCATTGGTATATATTTGAGACACATCTTTGGTGCATGGTGTGAGGCATATTCTTGGTACATGTATGAGGTACATGATTTATGTACTTGGTATAGTGCATGGTTGATGTAATTGGTATGGCACATGGTTTATGTATGGTATGGTACATGTTGATGTAAATGGTTGATGTACATGTATGGTACATGTTCGGGTTGATGGTTGATGTACATGGTTTGGTGATGGTTTTGGTATACATGTGAGTGGATATGGGTACAATTGGTTGATGATGGTATATCAGTGACATAGACAGTGACAAGTTAGATGAATGATTGATCATCAATGAAAATTTAGTGTGACAACGATAGTCATAGGTTGATGTGGAAGTGGTAGTCTTAGGTTGATGTGACAGTGATAGTGACAATCACATGTTGATTGATGTGATAGTGACAATGACAGGTTGGTTGATGTATTGGTGAAAATGAAAGTGACAATATCAATGGTAGTGATAGTGAGTCTACACTTATATTTCATGGCAGCAAGATGGAGCAAGGAAAGGGGGTTGTATCCTCCTTCCAGTTGGTGCCGAAGAACTCAGGGAGTTGGAGCTTCCTTCAAGTTGGTTCCTGTAAATCAAAGGGTCGTAGCCTTCTTTCGATTGGTGCTGGAGAACAAGGAGTTGGTGCTTCCTTCAGGTTGGTGCCTTTAAATCAGGGTGTTGGTGCCTCCTTCCAGTTGGTGCTGGAGAATTTGGAAGTTGGTTATTCCTATGAATGCATTATTGATATATATAAGAAATAATTCCATGGTTTTATCCCATTTGGGTTTCCATGTAAATTCTGGTGTACTGTGCATGTGGTTATTTGATGTGATGATATTTCTTATGGTTATATGCTCAAGATGTATTGAATGCAATCATAAATGATATACTGCTGATAAATTTTAAGTTCAAATATTTTGATTGAATGTGGTAAAAAGTGCTCATACTGATTCACCCCCCCTCTCAATATTCCAACAATATCAACACAGTTTGAGTATAACCCTAACCTTTCCATGATGAGTTACTCTACTTATAGAACCATCTAGCCACCTTGATACAACAATATTTTTTAAGCCCATGTTTTATTGTAATGTTCTTTTCTTGGAGCCAAGGTTGTGATTATTGGTTTTTCGAATCTCCTTTTTGAGTTTCACTGTCATATTCTCCCCTCTTGAAAAAAAAACCTATGAACAAGTTAATTTATTTTTCGAGTACACCCCGAAACAATTTCGAATCCATACATTGAATTTGATTTTAAAATTTGGGTTATCCTTAGTGTTGGTGTGAGTTTATAAGACCCTAGGTTTAATTTATTCAACCAACAAAACCCTTTTGATTCCGACCCTTTCACCATCACCTGCATACAAATAAAGTCTCACCCGAGGTATCTACTAGGGCTGGAAAAACCAATTTTCTACAGGGACGAGGGGATGTGAGGCCATCATCAAATCCATTACTATTTATCCACCCTGTGAGAAATATATTTATTCATATCCTTTTATTAGTTAAAAAACTCTATTGTGCAGAATCCTTATAACATAGATTGCAACATAAGTAACCCACTGTATCCTTCATTATTATTGTGCATCAATCATATAGTAAACAGATCTATATTAATCATGCATAAACAAAACATAATTAACAATCACATCAACACAACAAATAGAGTCACACATTTTAACGCAGTTCACCCAATCCTTGGGCTATGTCCATAATGTCTTGCTTCTATACTAGTCTTCATGAAATCACCATCTCATGCCTACACACTGCTCTTACAATATATATAACATATCATACTATCCAGACCTTCCTAGTCGCTCTGTAGTGCAAGCCTATCTTTCTCTGAAAAAACTTTCCAAACCCTTCAATAAATATTCTCATTCATTTGCAACCTAATCTCTTACTCTCAACAACCTATTCTTCCCCAACCCATTATATATTTATACATAGAGTTAGGGATTAGAAACCTAATAGATTATCCCCAAACCCTAATATGTCCTAGTTGTTTTCATTTTTTTTATCCAACATTCTATGATCCAGGAGGATCTCAGTGGCCACCCACCTTGTCCAACTATCTCAATTTTTTTTGGCAACTTACTATTTTTAGCAGTTTTTCAGTTCCTGAACTACTAGGGCCATTTTGAGGGCCTAAACGATGATTTTTCGCGATCATGCATATTAATTATTTATAAAGGATTTTATTGATACCCCTAAATGAAGCTCCTCATCAATTCCTTTCCAACGAGCCATCGTGTGCCCTAAACAGAGATCGTATGCAAAAGTTACGACCTCGGGAAGTTGATGTACTAACTTACCCCAACGTGGCCCACATGACTTTTGGCGCTTCATCTCCCAGGGTTAGGTTTTTGGATGTATAGGGTTTTGGAATTCATTTTTATTGTGAAAATGCCTTTAGATCCTCATTGTACTCATTTTATTGCAAATGAGCGTAGCCGTCACATCTCTTCTCAGAGATAAGCTGCCACCATTTTAGCAAGCTTGTTTTTAATTTGCATTTTACAGTTGTCAACATATTTATTTTTTTATTAGAAACCAAGTTTTACTGTATCTCTATTATTGTTCACTGTGTCTCTATGTTAATATTATGAATCTATGGTTTCATTTTCTTCCTCTCATAAATCCATATCAGTGGTGTCAAAGCGGTCTTCTCCTTGTCGTTTTTTAATGCATGTCCTCGACACGGTCAGGGTATAGAGAGTTGGGTCTTGAGTTTGTTTCTATTGAGGAAAATTGCTCTCACATGCCCAAGAAACTGCCCATGGAAGGAGAAAATAAAGATGACTAGATAGTAGATCCTTTCAAAAAATTTCTCGAGGAAGCCCTTGAGCGACAGAGGAATGAGATGATGGACAACTTTTCACAAATCCTTCGATGGCACATATCCACCTCAAGCGGAAGAACCACCCCCTTCAAGGTATAAATAAACTTTTATATTCCTATATTTGAATGTCAAATAGATGTTGATTCCATAGATAAATGGTTTAACCTTCTAGAATGGTATTTTTTTGTCCACAAATTTTCCGATAGAGAAAAGATTATGTTTTTTCTCCTCAACGCTGTCCCCCATGTCAAATATTGGTGGGAGACTTTCTGTGACCAAAAGGAAATAGAGGAATCCACATTATTTGCAGTTTCACCCACTTGGGGTTCCTTCAGGGATGTTATTAAGGAACAATACTACCATGTTGGAAGTTATAATGACTTGTATACAAGATGGACCACACTGTGGTAGGAAAGAGACCAAACAATGCCAGAGTTCACTAATGTATTCCATACCTTGCGCACCAAGGTGGGTATCAAAGATTCTAAGAGAAATCTGGTGCTCAAGTTCCGTGGTAGTTTTCATAGATACATCCATACAGAAATGGATTATTTGGACATCTCATCCTTGGGTGCGGCCTATCGATATGTCGTCAAAATCGAGCAGAAGCTAAAACAAAATCCATGATAGTTTGGGTCTGGGAACCCCACACAACAGAAGTAGGGAAAGGGAAGCCCCAACCCGCAGAGAAAAGGAAAGATAAAATATGGGAAACCTCAAGACAACCATTCCAAATTGCAAGCAAAGAAAGACAATGGGAAGATGAATAAAGATACCGGGAAGTGGTAGGACTTCCATAAGAGCCCTTGGAATAACACTGTTGATTTCCACTCAAAGAAGTCATTGGTGGCTAAGGTAAAATCCTCTGAATTAGATGCGGGTTCTGACTCTGAGTCAGAACCAGAAAAGGGGAGACAAATCATTGACACAGAACCCATTTCCACCGTTGCTACTACCAAGATCCATCCCGGTGAACTTGATGAGCCAGAGGAAGCTGATCACCTCTTTCATTCACATATGTGGGTAAAAGGCACTCCGATGCACTTCATCGTTGATAGAGGTAGTCAAAAGAACCTCATCTCAACAGAGGTCTTAAAGCGACTAGCCCTGCCAACAATGCCACACCCACATCCCTACACCATTGGATGGCTCCATCAAGGAAGCGATCTCCGTGTCAGCCAATAGTGTCGCACGTCGTATGGCATCAAGCCATTCAAAGATGAGGTATTGTGTGATGTTTATCCCCTTGAAGTTTGTGATGTTCTTTTGGGCCAACCTTATTTATGGAAACATCATTCTATATATAAGTCAGGCCTCACCATGTTATTATTACATTGAATAGAAATTGTACAGGATACCCGAGGCAATCCAACCTAGTTCTATTTTCTTGATCTCTTCCAAGTAATGCAGGAAGGTCATTTCTCAGAACGAGAAGTTTTTCTTCTTTGTGATTCACTCTCAGAGTGAACAAAAGGTTGCAGCCACATCCATGGTCTCCGTGGCTGACCTATCCACACAAAATAAGCAAGTGGATAAGATTGTGGAAGAATACAAATACATATTCCCATCACCTACTGGGGTACCTCTGCACTGTCAGGTAAAACATCCCATCGATCTGACCCCTGACACACCGCTACCCAATGGGCCAGTCTATCATCGTTCTCTGCTAGAAAATGTGGATATCAAGCATCAGATACAAGAACTTCTCCACAATAGGCACATCTGACCCAACTCATCAACTTGTGGAAGCCCAATCATGCTAGTGCAGAAGAAATACATGACTTGGCAACTCTGCATTGATTATCGGGCTCTAAATGAAATCACAATCAGGAACCGGTACCTGATTCCCCGAATCGACAATCTCCTTGATCAGCTCAGGGGGGAAAAATACTTAAGTAATATTGATCTAAAGTCTGGATACCATGAGGTCCCAATAGAACCAACATATGCATGGAAAACTACCTTCAAGTCAAAAAAAGGTGTTTTTGAATGGCTAGTCACGCCCTTTGGTTTTAAAAATGACCCAACAAATTTCATGAGGATGATAGACGATATATTTCAGCTTTTCACTAATTATTTTATGGTGGTGTATTTGTATGACATCCCCATCTACAACAAGACTTGGGTAGAACACTTGTAGCATATTTGACATGTTCTGCACACTCTGTGGTAGCACAAGCTATATGCCAACTTGGAAAAATGATCCTTTGGCATGGACAGGGTCGAGTACCTCAACTACATTGTTGATGTGCATGGTGTGCATGTTGATATAGCCAAGATCCAAGTCATCCATGACTGGCCAACCCCAACCACACTCATTGAGATTCATAGCTTCTTAGGCCTTGCCAATTTCTATCAAAGGTTCATGTTGGGATTCTCCTATATTGCATGGGCCCTCAGCCAAATAACCATAGGTGGTGGTAAGAAAATATTTGTGTGAGGCCTATCCCAACATAAAGAGTTCGATGATCTGAAGCAACGCTTGTGCTCTGCCCCAATGCCTTCATTACTTGACCTACACCAACCCTTTGAGATCGAGATAGATGCTTCAGAATATGTTGTGGGTGCAGTCATCACTCAGCATGACCACCTCGTGGCCTATCATAGTGAGACACTATCAGATGTTGTCCGTAAGTACCCTACTTATGAAAAAGAAATGTACTCTATTGTGCAAGCCTATCTCTAGTGTAGGAATTACATTCTCGGGAAGGAGACAATCATCCACACTAATCATAAGCCATTGAAGTTCATACAGACACAAGGAAAATTGCTGAATGATCTCCATTAGAAGTGGTCCAAATATTTGTAGCAGTTCCACCACATCAATTATAAAACAATAAGTACCAACCGAGTCACTAATTTCCTCAGCCGATCTCCAGTCGTGACACTGACCACAGTGATCGATTCTTTTGACCATGAGACCTTCGGGTGGCCCCACTTCTACGAGACAGACTTTGACTTCACTAACACCTACCAGATGTTGGGCGCAAATACAATTGTCACCAATTTCCATCTTCAAGATGAGATGTTGTGCCATCTAGGCCATCTATGCATTCCATCAAGCGAGTGAGCGAAGATGATTTGGGAAGCCCACTATAGTCGGGCGACAGGACACTTCATAGTGGAAAAGCTAGTGGCAGTGTTGTAGCGACATTTCTACTGGCCGAAACTTCGACAGTATGTCAGCAAGTATATTCAGTCCTGCACTTCCTGCGCTATTTCCAAACTGGCCATTAAGAAACAAGGCCTGTACACAACTCTTCCTACTCCTGAAAGGCCCTGGGAATCCATCTCGATGGACTACATTTCGGGCCTTCCATCCACCAAGTGAGAAAATAACTGTGTTTTTTTGGTTGTTGATTGCTTTTCCGAGATGGCGATTCTGGCCACCTACAAGAAGAGAATCACAACAGAGGCCAATTCCAATATCTTCTTTGAAAAAGCATGGGTACACTTTGGGATCCCACAAACCATTATATCATATCGAGATAGTCGGTTTCTCAACACATTCTGGTCAAGCTTCTGGTCATTGCTCGACACCAAGCTCACCAAGTCCACTGCCTTCCACCCCTAGACAGATGGCCAAACAGAGGTTGTCAATCGGATGATTGTGCATATATTGCGCATGTACAATTACAAGCACCCCCACACATGGGATGAGACTCTTCCCTATGTTCAACATAACTAAAACAAAGCTATACATAGTTCAACTGACCACAACCCATTTTAGGTGTGGTTGGGATATCGACCATTGGGTCCCATGGATGTTGCACTACCCCTTGTGGCAACCCAGGAATACTCATCACATGCTCCAACTAGAGTTGACAAAGCCACCCGATTCATTGAGCAGATACAACACATCCACCAATAGGTTTAAGATATATTACAAAAGTCCAATGCCAAGTACAAGTAGCGTCATGATCAACATCGGGTGCCGCACCAGTTTTAGGAGGGAGACAAAGTTTGGTTGCACTTGAAGAAAGAATAACTTACAGGTCCTCGTTAGAACATTCTTGCACTCCATTATGGACCCTATACCATCACCAAGGCTATGGGTGACAATGATTTTGATCTCAACCTTCCCCCATTCCTTAGCTTGCACCCAATATTCAATGTGGATCTCCCTCGACCTTATTTTCCACCATTATTGGACACCTTAGAGATAACATAACAATTGACACCAACATAGCTCAACCCTGAATGCATGGAACAAGAATCCACTGATTAGATCATGGACACATAGGTCAAGGGCACTCACCAACAGAGGATCCAACTTTATCGGGTTGTCAAAGAAGGGCAACTCCTGCACCAAGGAAAGTGGCTCACCCGGGGCCAAATTCAACATAAATTTTCTCATCTAATGGGGGAACTCAACGCAATGGATACCATTTATTCCTAAGGGGGGAGGATTGATCCAGGAGGATCTCGGTGGCCACCCACCTTGTCCAACTGGCTCAAAATAGTTTTTTGACAATTACTAATTTTAGCATTTTTTCGATTCCCTAACTTCCAAGGCCATTTTGAGGGCCTAAATGATACTTTTTTTGCGATCAGAAACCTTAATGATTTCCAAAGGCTATGATTGAGCCCCGTGAATGACTCTCATCATCAATATATTTACAATGAGTTGTTGTGCACCCTAAACGGATATCGTATGCAAAAGTTACAACCTTGGGAAGTTGATGTACTAACTTACCCCAACAGGGCCCACATGAGTTTTGGCGCTTCATCTCTTAGGGTTCGCTTTTTGGATGTATAGGGTTTTGAAATTCATGTTTATTGTAAAAATGCCTTCAGAGCCTTATTGTACTCGTCTTGTTGCGAATGAGTGTAATCATCACATCTCTTCTCAGAGATAAGTTGCCACCATTCTAGCAAGGTTTTTTTAGTCTGCATTTTCCAGTTTTAAGCATATTTATTATTTAATAGAAACCAAGTTTTAATGTATCTCTGTTATTTTTCACTACGTATCTATGTTAGTATTATAAATATGTGGTTTCATTTCGTTCCGCTCATAAATATGGATCATGTTTCTTTTCCATCTCTTACGCTTTCATGTTGTTTTTCCTTCCTTTGTGCCTGCATGCTGCTTTTGCATGCCTAACTGTTTTTATTCCTACTTTTGTGTGCGCTATGAATTCTTCTTTGACCCCAGAAATTACTCCATTTTCTTCTTTTGTGTGCGCTCTTCCAGACTTAGTTATTTAAAATGCCTGTCCAACAGGCCCCCAACACTCACCCGTGGCTCATCCCAAGCCACTTAAGCCTGTTATGCTGCACCCTTCCATGCCTCCATAAAATTTTGTAGGGTTTCTCTTTCTATAGTGAATTCCTTCTTTACCTCAACTTATTTCTCCAAAATATCTTCTAGTACTTGTGTAGTTAGGTTCTTGATCTTCTCTTCGCTATCTTGTACTGCTTTTTTCACTGTACCTTGTGCAACTGCCAATGCCCCTATGATTGTGAGTGCTTCATCCTGCATGGGTACCAATCATTGTGCGAGAGTCTTCAGATCTTTCCTTAGCTATTCTATCTCATTGTATTACTACCTATTCTCAAGGATGGCCGCTATGCGCTCAGATGGTGGAAACATGTTTATATTCTCCATGGCCTTCTGTGCCTTATTCTATGCATTCCTTAATATTTCCTCAATGACCTTCATCGTCAGATCCTCCGTCAACTTTGTCCAAAGTTGAATGATATCTTCGCATAAATTCACACACTCCTCATCCATATTATTAATGTTTTCTAATGATGTTATGGATGTTCTTTCTCTTTGTTCCTTATCCTTAAGTGGTGTCCCTGGTGTAGTGCATGCTTCAAAATCTCTGATTCTGGTGCAGAAGGCCTGAATGACTTCACTAATTTTGGTTACTTGTTCCTCCAGTGTGGCTTCTACCACCATCGACACCTTTGCAATCTCCTTATATAGTTTTTGGATGGCCTCTCCTATCCTCTCTTCCTGTTTCTCAACCTCGTCCTTCTCCTTCAATATCCTCTCTTCCTTTTTCTCTGCCTTGTGCTTCTCTTGCACACCTATCATACAATCCTTCTATAGTTTTTCCTTATCTATCATTACCTTAGCCAATTCCTTTGACATTGAATCTTTGCGGAACTGTTTCCTGCACAATACTTGTTTGTAAGCCTTATAGTGCTCCTATGGGAATCTTTGAAATGAATAAGTCTAGGTGACTTTGTACTCATGCCTTTTCTTGCATCTCTGGCGTGGGGATCTCAATTGCATCAGATGAGATCTTAAAAAATTCGCACACTGTTGCTATTGCTGACAAGTAAGAAATGGTGTCCTCTACTTCCCTAGTCACGTTTGTTGTTGTCTCTTCACCAGATCTTTGCTCTGGTGCTCTCCTTACTACCTTCCAGAGATGCTGCAATGTTGTGACCTATTCATGCTCCTTCTGGTGCAGTTCTTCTTGTTTCTGCGACATTTGATGAGTTGTCTCTTCTACGGAATACCTCACTTGGTAGTTGATCCTATCGATGTCATCATCCGTCAAAGTGTATATAGATGGTTCTTTATGGGATTTCATCTTCTTCCATGCAGGTATTACTGTCCCCTTACCCTTATCTTTCCTATTTTCCCCTACTTCTGGTACTATCTTCTGTACATCCCCTACTCCATTTCCTTGACCATTTTCTTGGTATTCTTATTCATTGTCAGGGTTATCTATCTTTGTTTCATTTGTAGGAACCTTCCAGTCTAGGTCCCAACCCTGCATAATTAGTTGGATGTCTTCCTTTGTGATTTTGTACTTTGTGTGGACCCATTCCTCTCATGGGTCATTCTTTTCTTGTATGTATATGTGATGTTGGTCTTCCCAAAATCACACAATCAATGTGTATTCCTATACAAGTTGTGGCGTGACTCGTGGTTTAGTTTGGATACACCTCCTAATCCTTTCATTGTATAGAAAGAACTAAAAGTTGATGTCTATATGTCTTCTCTTGTTCTTCATGTACCATAAGTTCTGATACTTGGAAATCAAGCACGACTTACCTCTTAGACCTAGAAATTGTGCATCCTCTGGTTCATTCCACACTATGAACACAATCAGAATTAGCAACCAAGAATAGTGGGATTCCATGCTTCTGTCTTGTGCTTCCATGCAATCGATGAGGAATTGGTTAAGTAAAAATGGTGCTTATCTCATTTATACCCCTTCTACACACTTCTCAGCCGTATCCATCACACTTTCAAGGACTTGGTCTTTCCTTCACTTTCTCAGCAATGTGCACGCCAATGCTTGCATACAAATTCTTATTTTTGGGTCATATATACTTGGTACATCCAATCCACACACTCCTATGAATGTGTGGAATTTCTCCCTCATAGACAGAGTATTGTCATATGTTTTTTCTACAAACAACAAGGCGAGATCTTCCCCCTGTGACGATAAGATTGTGATTCAAGAAATGATATCTATGTCTATAGAAATTGGCCTATCCAGCCATAAGTAACCACCATGCACACAGGTTAACAACATATTGACACATGCATTCACCTCTTGGCTCCTGTCGAAGTGTGGAAGGTCAAAGATATTTAGTATGCCAACTTGTTCCAACCCTCTGGCCCATACCTTTGGCACATGTATAGTATGGTTCATCACTGGGTCTATTTTTCAGTTCCAAGTATTCACTCAACACAAGTTTAGAGAACTTCGATGTGACTATGATATCATGGTACGCATATTTGAGCTGCGAAACCTTACCTGAAATATCCTCATTGATGATAAACCCATTTGGGATGTTGGGTGTCACCAATGGATACTTGACATCCTTCTTCAATGTCACTAGCTTTGCATCATGCTTCCTCGGCAGAATATAATCCATATAAACCTTGGCTCTGGATGATGATGCTCCTAGAGTCTCCTCAACATTTGGTGTTGTTGTTTCTGTTCTCATTTTGGTTTTCTTTGGTATGAATGATGCTAGCTTTAGTGGTGCCATCTCTGCAACCCTATTACTAGCAAAAACTGCTTCGACACTATGTTTTTTCTCATGCTCTGCAACATGGCTCTCGAGTCTCTCTTACTTGCATGCAAATCCAATTACAATGACCAATGCTTATTGATCCTCTACAGATTTTGTTCCCCTTTACCTTCCTGCCTGTATTAACTGTCTAATCCCTTAGTACTGTTCATTCAATACTTTCTTTAAAGTTGCATTAATTCCAAATCCTTCACTATATTTTTGCCTCGATTTGCCAGGATGTCACGATCTCCGTCGAACTTTTCCATTTATGATGACATGCTTCCATGCTAAGCTATCATTATGGATTTTGAACCGTCATTCCACTCTTTAATGATGTTTAACGGTATTTATCCATCCTCATCCACGTTTTTTTTCTAGCTTGCTTGTTCGTTTACTGCACAACTTTCGCTTCTATGTGTAATTTAATTGCTTGGTGCAGTTTTTTCCATCTGTGGGACACTTCTTCTTTGCACTTACTCTCACTGAAACTTACTTACTTTTTGTTGTTTTTCCTTTGTTTTTATTTTTTTCTTTTTCCACTTTTTCTTTGTGTTTCTTTTTCGTTTTCCTCCTATAATACACTACTATAGTACATAGGTTCTTGTGCAGATCAGACTAGTGAACAGACGATCGGATGTCCCTATAGAGATGCAACCTAATTCCATTCACCAGTCCTCCCAAGACTTCACCCTTCAATGTTTCTAGTTGCATAACACTTGCTTCTGTCACATACTTGATCACATATGAACCTAATCAATGCATCCTAAACTTCCCAGGGTGATGCATGAACTTGCTGTCATATTACAACACTAAGTCTCTCCCTTGAAATTTTTTATGTTTAATTTTCCTATCATTCCATGCTTTTTCTGTTGTCTTCTAGACTTGCGGATGGAATGCTGTGACAAATCGACCTTCCTCGAGATGTAACGACTATGAGAATCTTTTCTCTACTGTGCCAGAGTCCGAAACATTTGTGATCCGGATTATTTTCGGCATGAATGGGAGCAGAGATATAATAAATAAATGTACAGAGATGTATCATATATCCAACAATATAACATAAATATATCATGTATATAAACATAGAGATACAATAATACACAATTTCTATTAATGTGTTAAATGTATAGAACTGTAAAAATACAGAGTGAAAGACTTGATAGAATGGTGGAAGCTCATCTCTGAGAAGACATGTGACGGCGAATCACATTCGAAAGAAGATTATTTTACAATGAGGCTCCAAAGGAAATTTTATCATAAATAAAATCCAAAACCCTAACCTCGAAAGATGAAAATCCAATAGTTTTGTGGACCCCGTTTTGGGTAGTTTGATGTATCAACTTCATGGGGGCGTAACTTTGGTATACAATCTCTGTTTTGGGCGCACAATAACTAGTTGGAAAGGTATATTTGAGGAGATTCATTTTGGGGGATAAATCATAGCCTTTGGGAATCATTTAGGAGCTCCATCCTGAAAAAATTTCATTTAGGACCTCAAAATGGCCCTGGAAGTTAAAAACTGCTAAAAATAGTAAATTGCCAAAATTGCCAGAAAACTGTTTTGAGCCAGTTGGAAAAGGTGGGTGTTCACCGATATCCACCTAGATCAATCCTCCTTCCCTAGGAGGAAATGGTATCCATTGCATTGAGTGGACAGGGGAGAGGGAAAAACGTTTTCTGAATCTGCATCTTGATGAGCTGCATGCCTTGCTCGAGAAGTTGCGCTGCTTAGCTTGTTGAAGGTTGTCATGAACTTGTGTCTGGAAGGGTTGGACCTTTTTAACTAGTATGGATACATTATATTCCTATGTGAAAAAGGAAACTTTACACTTTGCTGCAATCTTGTCGACCTGCTTATGTTGGATAGAAGGTGCTTGGATTGAGGCTGCAATGGTGTTATTCTATTCACCCTTTGAACAGACTGTGAAGAAGTTGAATTTTGTAGTATGAGATACTACCTTGTGGCATTGTTTAGGTGGAACAATAGTTGTAACTACCTCTAGTATCCTATTGAGATGAACCCCCATAGTAACAATGACACTATGGGGTTGAGACTCATAAATAACATGGTGTTTCCACATATATGGCTGGCCCAAGAGAACATCAC
This sequence comes from Picea engelmannii, assembly GCA_009831015.1. Taxonomy (NCBI): domain Eukaryota; kingdom Viridiplantae; phylum Streptophyta; class Pinopsida; order Pinales; family Pinaceae; genus Picea; species Picea engelmannii. The sequence continues at coordinate 174,469 of ML793812.1, forward strand.
AAGCATACAACATGAAAACCTCACATAATACCTCATCCTTGAATGGACGGATTATGTATGATGTTGGTTGTGGAGCCTGATTATCTTCCTGATTCAGAGGTCCTTTCTTTCAGTCGTGTTTATACCCCATGAAGTATTTACACCCCAGAAGTATGTACACTCTTCCACGCGGGGGAGTGCAGAGGGGGGGTACCCCCTCTGCG